>JAOWBL010000007.1:14150108-14181361 GCA_028564865.1 Zenarchopterus dispar | reverse complement strand
AGATAGATATATAGATAGATAGATAGATATATATATATGTATATATATATCTTACTATCTTACTATGATGCTGATCTTAATGGAAGACAACAGCTAAGGAGCACAACTTTATAATTTTAATGATTTCATCATTATCATTATGTAGTAATGTCAAAACTCATGTGAATGATAGTGCTTCTTTTATGGCTCTCTGAAAAGGGACAAAATTAAATCTATTTAGCTTTTAGTAGAGGCTGTATACTTGAAGTTGGAGGCCATATTCCCACTGCAACCATTATCTGATCAAACCAATGATAACTTAGTACTGGTAATAATAATAACTTATTTTTTTTTAAAGAATGCTGACAAATAGGTAGGCAGCTACTTATTTGACTTAGGTGATGAGGCAGCTCACTCAGATCATCTTGTTGTCCTAATAAACAGGTTTTAAGGCAACATTTCAAACTTGTTGTGCTGCAGTACCACTGAAACAGAGAAAAGTTTGAAGTGAACAGCCTTATTTTCAATTTGACTTCATTAATATAGATTGTAAGTGAGAAGAGAGACAAAGAGAGGCAAACATATTTAAGGCTCGAGCATTAACCAAAACATAAATACCACTCAGTCACATCACAGATATTCCAGCAGGCTTTAATCACATTCCACAGGAATAAATCTATCGTCAAGCAGTGCTGCAGTGTGGACTTCCTTGTGGTTACTTTTGTTTATTTCAGCTGCTTCATTGGGCACATCTTCAGTAATCACACCCCCTCAATTCAGTATGATTGATCAAATAAAATATCATTGTAAAATATGTCCCCTGAATTAAATAAAAGTCCATTGAAAATGTGTGTGTATTTAGGTTTTGAAAATCAAAATACTATCCCTTATAATCAAACTTTACAAAACAGCACTTAATCTTATCTGACCTTACTCCCATTAATATTGACAGATTTTTAGATTACAATCTAAAACATTAATCATTGCAGCTAAATGCTGACAACCACAACCAGATGTGTATTTTCCACATCTATGGTGTGATGAATTACTCGTACACTTAACTGTGATTTTATGATTGTATGATAGCAATGTAAACATAGGGAAAGCTGTACAGAAATACATTTCCTCTTGTTGTTAGTGTGTGGCAAATAAGAGAACAATATTAGTCGCTTCCACACAGAGAATATTGTAGTTTATTCATTAATGGCATGAGTGGGTTGAGTCAATGTTGTCAGTTTAATTATGAGGGTACAAGAAGGTTTGTCAGTTATGACATTGGGCATATTTGGAAAAGACATTAAGAAAATGTTATTAATTATGCCTTTTCACAGCAAAATAATGTAATCTGTCACTCACGCCAGTCTGACACTAATAAAACCGATTCTTGTAAAGTTGAATGCCTTAGATAAGACATTCCCTTCCCATTGCTCATTCTCATCAAATATTTGATATGCTCCTTGTGCACTAGCAGGTTTGTGAAAAGCCTACTTCTTGTGGCATTTGACATGGTTTGCAGAGCGATCACAGCATTTGAATCCTTATTTCTCTGCTCTCTAGATTGGTTCTGCGTCAGACAGTCATTAAGTCCACTTAAGTGTTCACATCCTTCTTGTGGATTTAGTTAAATCAATCATTTAAAAGATGCTGAAACAGCAAAGGAGCACAGATACAAGGGAGAAGACTATTTTTTGATTGGACAGAGAAACAATTCATGAATTGATGAAATACACTGTGTATGAGGGTAGCGTGGGCCTTATTGTCACTCTACGTCTGTAAGAACTCCAACTCTGACATCCTCCTTACTTTAAACGACTTGAAAAAATAAACACAACCTTCCTTACTGAGAAGAAAAGATGACACTTCATTTTCTTAAGTGCAGACAGCACAGAAACTTGCTTTGTGGAGAGTTTTTATTTCATATTGCATTTGCGGAAGAACAAAAAAAATGCATTCACAGCTTTGAATTTGTGCCCATAGTACAGCTAGCCATCTGGGAGTCGAGCTTCAGGGAGACAAAGACATTGTTGCATCTCTTAACTTCTTCTGTGTTGTTTATGTTGACCCCCCCACCTGTGAGATTCTGCTAAACAGCACAAAATAAAGCTTCTAAGCTCTTCATAGATGCCACACTGGTTTACAGATCTGTCTGAAAAGACTAGTCCCTGGTGAACAGTGAGCAGGACAGCCAAGAGGAAATCTCTGCCTCAGTCGTTAGAGGCTGAGCTGAGCTCACACCCTACGGATCTACGCGTTTCTCTCTTTCATTCTCATTCTGTGTTTCTGTCTCCCCTTTCTTCCCTTTTTCCTCCCTCTCACCCTATTTGTGGCCCATCTGTAACACATTAAAAAATGTCCCGTTGACCCACACTGTCCCTTTTGCTGTTCACAAGCCTGTACAATTAGACTCAGTCTGTCTCGACACAAATCGAATTGGTCCATATGTCTGCCTGTGTGCTGCGCTGACTGATCGATGGGCATCACAGTTAATACCCTCATCCTTTTGTTGAGCTGTGGAATGCTTGTAGCTGCTGGACACGCCCATCTGCTGCTTCCACGTCCATTAGATCAAGATTTTGCACGGGCTGGGGACGGTTTGTCGATCCAAGGCTGTTCAAAGTGATCACAGTCACTGTCCACAAAATCAATAGACTTCGCCTCTTCCCCCTCCTCCCTCATTTACTACCACCTCCTGAGACTGTACAAACTTCTTCTGTACCTTTTCCTGAGAAGACATGGGTTGAATCAATAAAATCAAATAATCATTAGACTGAGGGAGGGCAGTAAGTAACAACACTACTGTGGAACTATAAAGCCAGTTTCTTTCTAGAAAAGCCTTAGCATGGGGCACCATTACACATACAGATCATAGTTATCAGTTATAGTTGGTAAATGAGGTGGGTAGTTGAACAGAAAGTGCGTGGTTATTATCATAGAAATGTACACACAAATGCAGGCGAGAGAGATCACATGCAAACTCCACAGAGCAACATCCCTGCTAGGATTTGAACCAGAACCTTCTTGCTTTGAAAAAACACTTCTAACCACAAGGCCAACATGAAACTCTGGACTGTCAATATTTTGATCCCAATTAAATCTTCATGCAGTTCTAAGATTGAGCAGTGGAGAATTTACTCATATTTATTGGTCCAAATTGGGCTTTGGACATCCTTTTCAGAAACTGACCAATTTTTACAAAGGCAGTCTTCCATCCCCTCTCACTGGAGAAGGTTTTGTCCTGTTTCATCGCATCATGCACGAAATACAATCTCAATTACCATATATGGTCATATGATGTCACGAAAACCTACAAGATTTTGCTGAACTGTTATTAGTTCCAGGTAAAATGCTTTTCATCCATAGATTGTCCACGTGGTCTAGCGGAGATCATTTTCATCACACAGTGGGTGCACTAATGTGGCTGCGGATTTGTTTTATTTGATAATGGCTTCAGGAGACTACAATCAAGATTTTTTTTTTTTTTTAAATGAAACATGTCCTTTGAAATATTAATGGAATACTATGGAGCTGAAACAACCTTTTGTCTGTTATTAGATGGTAGGGAGTATGGACTTCAGTTTAGGACAAATATGACTTGAATCGATGCGGTTTTGGCATAATTATGGAATAAGTGTTTTCAGTAAATTAGCAATTAATGCTAGCACAGTAGGAAATGGAGCTATGTCAAAATAAACTGGTATTTTAAGCCTCTGACAAGACTCAAAATATCATCCTATTTAAGTGACTGTGTGCATAGGGTCCTTAAGGACAAACTAAAGTTATTTTAACTTTATATGTGTATTAAAAAAAAGAGTATAAAAAGGGCCGTATGTACAGAAATCTGTGTTCAGTTGCTGCTGTCTTTTCATAAACTCGACTACGGATCGACTACTGATAGTGGCTGACAGTAGATGCAAAAGGAGGTGAGTTCTAACAAGTTCCTATTTTGTCATAAATATATTCCCTTTACAATAAGCAGGTTATTGCTGTTTAGAACCTTCATGCCTTGGCTGATTGTGGAGTTTGTAGTTTTTATTTTAAGTTGCCTGTAGTCATACCCAGAGCTTGCCCAGTGGGAGGGATAAATATGGTCGTGTATGCTTTTGTTTAGTCTTTTGACCTGACAAATCAAACCTCGTCAGATTATAATTAGAATAAAAAGAAACACATCAGGCAAAAATGTTTTCATTATATGGTCAAGTTCAAGTAGAAAAAAAAAACTATTTATAGTTTTTACTTTAATATCTTGGATAAAAAATGTTAAAACAATACTTTGGACACACACACACACACAAAATAAACAAAAAGGGGTGATGAGAAACGTACTGCTTGCTGGTTATGTAACTCATCCATAAAAACATACATAACAAATAATATTACGGACTTACATTGTCCCTAAGGGCATAGCTAAGTTTCACAGCTTAATTCTTTTTTATTAACTGATCATATTTTCAGGATTTAATTAGTTTTGTAAAGACAATTATTTGCTTGTGTTGATGGAGGATGAAGAAACCATGAACAGAAAAGGGAGGAACAATGAGGCTGGAGACTCTCTAAGGCAGGAAGAAATATATTAGTTTGTATCAACATGATATCAAATAAATGGATGAAAGGTGACCTTTCATCTTCTCCTAAGGTGAAGTGTTTGCACATCTGCAGCTTTACAGAAGCCCCCATTACAGAGTTATCACTGCTTTAAAGCTGTTAGTGCCACAATCTGCCTTATTCTCCTTGAGGTTTAAAACTAAAACTCAAAATATATAATATATTAGTATCAGACATCTGTCAAAATCACTGTCAGCATGTTTTTAGCATCAAGGATTAACCAGGTGACCTTTCCACTGTAAGTACCTTTAATAAAGCACTATCAAAGAGCCCCATTAGGAACAGGAAACTTCACAATCAGTAGGTCCACGCTTGTGGGTGAAACATGCAGTAGACATGATGGGGGTTATCAGAGCCCAGAAGAAAAAAGTGAGGGCTTTTTTTGTCACTTGAGATAGAACTGAAGGTTTTGGGGAAAAAAAGTGCCAATAGACCTTAAGTAAATATGAGCATGATTGGGTTATTCCATCCAAGGGTGCAAGATCTTGAAATGGGAGCAAATTCTTAGTGGGAATAGTTTCAGACCAGTGGTGTTCTGATTATGAAGATTTTGTGTCTCAGTCGGTGATGTGAATCAAGATGTGATATCAGTCTCTGTGTGTATGCTTTTGGTTGACACATACAGCCTCTTCAATGTGCACAGCACAATCGATAAAGGGCAGCAAGTTATTTTTTTGCATCTTCTCTAGTGATCTTGACAGCGTTGTCCACTGAGTTCATGCATTCAGAGAAATCATCTACTTTATGAGCTTTGACTCAGATGTTATCCACATATCTGAAGCAACGGCTTGGTGTGGCTTCCTTGTAGGAGTCCAGTGTTCTGGTTTCCACTTTCCCCTAAAAATAATCAATATCTGTTATTTCTACTTACCATAAAGGAAAGGGTCCTTAAAATTTGTCAGACTGTGATGGCCTTCTGTCTACAGGCTGCTTTGCATTTAACTTTGCTGATGTGCTTCTCTGTTATGCAGCAAGTACTGAAAACCTTTAGGACTTCTGCAACACTTTCTCTGCAGGTTCACTGCCAGTTGTCCCAGTTGTCCCAGTTTGCATGTGTCGTGTTCCATATCACCATCCCCAGCTTGATAAAGTCCAGATTAGAATCGGAGTCATTTGTTTTCTTTCAAAAGGATGCAAAATGCCTGAGTGACTGGGACACAATATCTACCTTCATTTTTAGTTTTGTTTTGCCTAAAATTAGAGATGAAAGTTTGGCATCCAGAGAAATATTTTTACATTTTTCCTTGTTTGTACTAGACAGGACTGTATTCTTGGAATATCTTTCAGAATATCAAGATGAGTGTGTTCCCATTACCTTCTCGATTTTTGTGTAATCACAGAGCGTTGAAATTGCAGGCTTCTATTTGTGCCTCCAAAGTAAAAACAATACGTAAGAGGCGAAACCAGGGTCGATATTAATGTGTTTATACTGTATTGTTTACAAATGTGGATGTTTCTGAGTGACACTTTCCTGTCAACGATGACATGCTCTCACTTTACATTACATTACATTTACATAACATTAGACTCTTTGTGTTAATAGCCTCCACATGGAAAATGATACACCACTAAAGCTGTGAGTTAATTATTCATCAGTACATATGTAGAGCACGATTGGCCTCTTGGAAGGAAAAGAATGAGGATGTGCACTTTTTAATCTTCCTTTTTTTTAAATTGTGTATTGCAGATTCCATTAGAGAAATGCAAACATATTTAGAGCAGACACCTTAAGTTCCCATGCACACAAGTAGCACCGCAAAATTATCCATATCAGTCTTTCCTGCACCATCTTCCATCAAAACTCTTTGATCTCTTTATACATCCAACCAACTTCATTTAGTTTGTAAAAAAAAAATAATAATTTTGTTGTCAATGTGAAAAGCAATATGGCTTATCCTCATACAGCTTACTTTGCTGCTGCCTTTATCACAATAAAACATTACTCACACTAAAAGCAGCTTAGAGAAATTAAATCACCATGTGTCCTGACAGCTCAATAGATTTGCATCTCCACATGGATACACAAGAAGACACGATAAATCCAAAGGTGTTTGGGCCCAGTACATAACTCTAAATCACAGTAATTACAATCATTTGCCCTCTATGACAAAGAAAATCTGAAAGAAAGGGAAAAATTGGCAAAAAGTGAAGTTATCACAAAATATTTCAATCGAACGCACTGATCTTGTTGCGTTATTTTTAAGCGCGCTGGCTTGTGATGAGCCACTCGACAGGCCCTATTGGTTTCTGTCACATGATTCAGCTTTTTGTGTTTGTTTGATTGTCTCGTGTGTGTGTGTGTGTGTGTGTGCTTGGGAGTGCGTATATGTGAGTGTGTGTGTGTGTTCAGTCACACTCCCTTAGCGGCATTCTCAATGTCAGTGTTGTAGTCATTCTGGCTATAGGCGTCCTGTCGCTGCAGTGGATTTACTGGCAACATGCCCCCCTCCCTCTCCGGTCAGCTCTTTAATTACCCTGGCCTATTGATCCTGCAGGGACATGGCACTCTGGAGCTGAAGCTGCGCCTGCACCGGTTAATGACTGATTATTCCTCCTGGGCTCTTGGGTACAAACAGGCGGCATGGGGACAGAGGGAGCCTGGGAGGACCAAGACTTGCTCTACAGGAACAGTCACAAGCTTTTCACCAGCTCCCTTGAATACAGAGCGACTAACAAAAGCATTTTTGAACAGATTGAGGACAACGACTTGAAGAAAATTCACAAAAAACAAAATAATTTATTTTGGATATGGAGAACCCATCAAAGCTGTCCTGCTGTGGGAAACACATATTTATCTATGCATAATAATAATAATAATAATAATAAAGAAAGAATCTAGTATAAACTGCAATGTCCTTTTATTTAGTTGCCCATGTATAATGTTACACGCTCATATTATTATGTCACTTGCTTTGTGGTTAAAAAAAACAACTTATGCTGAATAACAAGCAACAAAAAAAATAACATTAAAAAATAAGTTAACTTACAAATATTTCATCTATTCAAAATAAATTATAATTGAGGCTAAGAGGTGGTGTTCATTCAGAATATTTACCTGTCTTTTACCTTTTCAGTCTCATTGCTGACACCATTGAATAGAAAAAGACATTTCTGTGTCAGTGATGTTCTCCTTTGGGAAAACAAGTGAGATACAAAGACATTGAAGATGATGATTACAGGAAAGAATGTGAAAAGAAGGAGCCACAGTGAGACAGTGAGGTCTAGCTGTAAATGTATAGACTCCAATGAGGTCACAATGTTAATTCTTTTCTCTCAGTAATCATGTCGCTCTTTTTTTTTACTGTTCCACACCTCCGTCATACTCATCTCTCTCTTCATTGTGCACAGTTGCATAAATTGCACCTGAAACTAGACAATGTGCTAATCACCAGCAACAACTTTAATGCTTAGTGCTTTGAAAGCTCCTTATTTTAAGTTCTCTTACTTGTCCGTTTTCTGCTCTTGGCAAGTTGTTTTAACTTGATGTTTAGAGACATGGGAATGAGCTGCAGTGGTAAATTGAAAATATTAGAGAGCTCCTGGTTCTCTTTAATGAGAGATGATGATAAGCAGTCACTTTGAACCAAGTCCTTTGTGGAGACAGTTATTGGATCCCTTGTAGAGGATCTAGTGGATGTCATCTGGTTGACAGAATGACAATAAAGAGCCTTTCTTTTTGCTTTCTTCCTTTTCTGCCCCTCTTACTCTTCTATCCATCCATCCTTCTGCTTTTCCTCTCAAGACATTTCTCTTTAGTGAATTAAACCCTTTCCATATATGGGACAAATAACAAGTTGCTCTATGAATCTGCTAATAGGATGCTGTGTGATGTCATTCAGGCACAGGTATCTTTTAGATTTTTGCTGCTTGTATGAGAATGAAACTTAATGTTTAGTTTAGTTTTTTATGATACTTCCTATGACTGTAACAAGCAAACCAGTCGTAATAAAACACACTGGTGGTGGTGGTAGATTACTGTTGCAATTATTGCTTTGCATTAGAGGTTGCTTTCCAGAATACTTAGATCCATATCAGAAATGCCCTCTTGTCGTTTAATTACACAGCAAATGAACATTTTCTCTTCATGCCTGGATGAGCAGGCTGGTCATCGGGGCTGAGATATCAATGCTGTAAACACTCGTGTCATCTAAAGTCTCAGACTGTGTCCTTGACTTGTGTTTAAGGAAATAAAAATATCATTTGGTCCTAATTCATCCTTTAAATAAGTCAAAGATGAATAGCCAAAACATAGGACGTTGTTGTTGTTTATGTACAATACGAATATGGAAAAGTTAAGACAATATTTCTTTTACATATACATATATTACATGTTCTCTTTGCAAACAGCATGAATTTAGGATTTCATTTAATTTCTTAATATGGAGGCATTTCATTAAGCTAATCTATACTCTGATCTGTATTCTAACAACACTTGTAGTTTGGCGTCAAGGCTCCAATCCCATCACTCCCCACAGATGATACTTCCACTGAGATAATGACTCACAACTACTTAATCCCTCTGTCCTGATCCTTAGAGTCGGAGCCAACAGGTGGATCTGGGGTGGTGGGATTTATGAGGCTCATCAAGCTCATCCAGGTAGACACAGACACTATTTGCTCCTTAAAAAGACAAATGAGCCTGAAGGTGTAACTGAATGGACAACGCAAACAGGTGTTTGTCAATGCAAAACATTGCTTTTGTTTCCTGTATGAACTTGCTCCAGAGTCTCCTTTTACACAACCTTTGAAAGGTGTAATCCATTTAACTCTAGATTATTTACTGCCTACATGACACTAACTTGCAAACACCAAAGCATCCAGTAAAAACTCCAGATATAGTTATTGGTAACACTTTTCTAACTTTGACTCCAACTAAGCCAACAGGAAGACAATTTATAAAGTCCTGTTCAAGTAAAACTTCTAACAGGACTTTATAAATTATCTTCTTGTTGGCCTACATTCAGAGTGCACAAATACCTTTAAATAATGGGGACATTTAAATTTAATACTAGTTTATCCACTGATGCTGGCTTTATGCTCTTTGTATTATTTTGCTATTTCTTTGCCTTTTGGAGTCTTAGCCTTTTATGCGTGATTATCTTCATGATGACGGATGTCTTCATGGTTGACATGTCATTGAAATGCAGCACCTATCCCATCAGCAGTGGCTCTGGATGACCTTTAGGAACATGATAGATAGAGGTTGACCTGACCCTCCAAACTCCACAGTTCCCAGTCTGATTAACAGGACAGAGAGGATTCACTGATAATATCCTGATACTGCCATATAGAGACCTCAGAGGAGCTCATCTCCGGCCCACCACCTCTGTGTGTGACGTAAGGGCAAAGTTCAAAACTCTGCAAGTCCATGTGTAATTAGGATACAGTTTCCATTAAAAAAATAAAACAACATGTAATTAAGCCATTTATTGTAACCTAATGAGCACACTGTTAAAAAAATGTTGTTTCAGAGTCAAACAAAAAGCAGCTAAAATGGTTTGAAGAAATTTTGTCTCTCATTTGCCTCCCTTTGAAAAACACTTTGATGCTCCAGTTAATTATCTCAGGGAAAAGCACATAGGTTTGTACAGCACTTCTATTACTTTAATTTCCTTTAAAGTTTGTCCGAATGAACCCACCACTGCTGTGTACCAGCATATTTGTGACTGTGACAGATCAGGCCTTCACTGTGTTGGAGGTGACACGCTGGTGTTACAGGATCTGATGACTGCCATCATGGCTGGTCACAGAAACATCATAATTTTGTGAGAGCTGGAAAAGTCACTGCAATCCACAATTAAAAGCTGGGATGTTTACGTGTAAAGTAGTACAATATAAATGTACAAAGTTACAAAAACTGAAAACAGGTACAGTAAAAATCCATGATCCAAAAGTTGGACTGGATGATATAACACCTTTGCTTAAAGTCCTGCAAATTAAAACTTCTCTGTTTTCTCTTTTTTCAAATTTTACAATGATTGTGTTTATCTTTTGCTAATGAACAAGCAAAAGTAAGGCGTAATGAGCAAGAAAGTGAACTCACTGAGCCCAGAAAAATGTATTTTAAGCATGCATGTTATACTATTTAAATAATTTTCTTTTCAAGATCAAAGAGTACCTCAAAAAAAGAAAAAAAGAATACCTTAAAATGGGAAAAAAATTGAAGTATTCTAAAGTAGTTTGCATTCTCAAAAGTCATTGATGCCCTCTGGACGCTCTGTTCAACTAATGACAGTGCTACACCTGACATTGTCCAACATTTTGTCATCCCAAGTGTGATACCGCACAGTTGAAATAAAAATCTTTGGCTCTGCATGGTTCACTTGCTGTGGTAGATTAGTCTGGGAACACACTTCCAAAAAGTGATCAATGACTCTAGTAGCATTTGTTTTTTTGGCAGACTCATAACACTGGGTCATGTTGAGTGAGTGCGCAGGCTGTGCTGAGAGCAGAGATTTGTGACAGAGCAAACTGCTTTTTTCCTTCCTTATTTGCTGAGATTGAGCATTCTGTATACTGAAAACGTAAAAAAAATGAATCTAAATATAAGCATGTGTTTGCAAAGTACATTTTTTCTTTGCTCAGAAAATTTGAGAAACTGCCTGTCTTCTGGAAGCAGGAAAAGGTTGTTTGAAGTCCATTTTGAACATTTTATGCAAGACAGTAAGCTGGTCCACTACATGGTTGAAACAATGACTGACGCATCTGTCACAAAGGTTCCTATGATCGGTGAGTTTGTGTCGATCTCCCAATTTGCATGAACTCTGGAGTTCCTAGACATTCATGGAGGGGGCCATAGTTTCCTACAGCTTTTGTAGAAACTCTGTATGGCTGCCGTTCAATTCTCAAGAGCAACATGGCGCACGCTTGAGAAAATTAGGTGATCTCTGCTGCGTGCTGGTCGTAGATCTCCGTATGATAAGTGGCAGCTGTCCAATATCTCCAAACATCTGTGTCTTGATCATTTCATACGCTGGAATATTTGTGGAAACATTTGTAGTTTTTTTAGATGGCAATCATGATGAGAAGACCGCAGCTGGACCTTCTACAGCTGCACGAACGCCCCCCAACCCGCAATGTGGTTTTTGCGCCATACTTACACGAACATAGTGCGTCGTCCTCTTAGGTTGTTCCTAAGGTATTCGTCCGTCAGCCCTCCCACGTGGCTTTTCATGGCACTTTTGTGATAAATCTTGGACATGACCATCCACCTGGCCACAAACTTAGGAACGGGCTACAAACACAAGATTCTTATAACCTGCCTCAAGGAGGTTGTTGGAAATGGTCCAAAAATCGTTCGTAGCACTTTAGCAGCCGTTGGTATGGGTCATTGTGACCGAGGTGTCAGACAGTGATGAGCCAGTCCCCCTCTGTCAAAGATATATTATTAAAACAAAAGAAACATTAGCAGTGCAGTGATCATCTGTCTTCCTAAGAGTCTTCAGTACTGTAGACATGCACCAGCACAGATGATCATAAGGAGCCTCAGTTAGAGGAAAAAACTGATTGTCTCTTTGGTTTGTATGCCCTGAGGAATTCAGAACCAACTCTAACCACAGCTCAGCTGTGGGAGAATGCGCAAGATAACTGGATTCTTTTGACTTTATTTTCCTCTATGATGTTACATCTGCCCATGCTATTTGGTAATTGAAAATGTCATTTTTCCTAAAATCAGCTAAATTAATTTTTCAACATAATTCTTTCTTTTTTTTTTATTATTGCTAGTTGGAGAGTTTGTATTTGTGTGTGTGAGATGGATCATCCACTGATCCCACCATCTATCTATGTCAGATCAAGATTTATGAATATATCCTTTATATTGCACAGGCACATGCAGTCTCTTTGAGGTATTTCTGCTCCATTTAGGTTGATGATACATTACAAGGCTCATACATGATAGGATCAAGGAAGAAATTAGCCAACTCCAGTATGAATGTGGGCGTTAACGTTTGAATGCTGATTTCACTAGCTGTAGTTGTGGACTTTGTCGTAGTGTTGTACATCCGCTATGTGACTGAGAAGCAAAAAGCAAGCAGCCTGGCAGCACAGAAACATTTTGCAAACCCATGAATATGATGAATGTGCCCACACATATCATCCATCCTGGACTCCTACAGCAGTATGCAATATTACCAAAAAGAAAAAAAAGAAGAAAAAGAAAAAAAAAAGAAAACCAAGGCCTCACAAGATGGAGCATGCTGTTGGAGAAATATATCTTTGAGTTCTGCACCATGAGGATTTCATTAGAGTGAAGAATTAACAAGCTTTAATAATTGTTTAACCAAAGATTTCCCAACTTTATTTCATGAAAACATGTGTTATTTTCATTTGCCAACACAGTCTGTTAGCAATTTGAATTATGTGATAAGCAAGCAGCGGTTTGGTGTGCTGTTAATTGTTGATTGCAGATATGAACTGTGTCAACACAGTTTGTTTTTGTCTATGAACAAGTTCTGCTCCCAATCATCACTCACCAACAACAATAGCAATTTAATAAATTGTTTCCTTATCAAGCTTTTCTTTTTAAAATCTGCTTTTAATACCTCCATTTATTTTTAGCCAATTCTCTCTGCCATCAAAAGTATTTACCTATTATCAGTCCGGACAACTCATTTCAATGTTTATTTCTACAACTCCCTAAACATGACTACTATGTCATTTAAGAGTGGGAGAAAAGGGATTAAATGACTCCTTGAGTTAAAAAGATTCACAGATAAACTTGTTATGGCATGCTGGAATTAAAATTAAAATGAATTTTTCAGCATAGACAAAAGAACCACAGTGTTTGATTATTTTACTTAATTTTTGTTAACAATGACATGATGTAATGTGTCCTGTGATATCGTTCCTCTGAGGTTATATGTGTGTAATTTTAAAAACCGGTAAGAGCCAGATGTTTTATTATTATTATTATTATTATTATTATTATTATTATTATTATTATTATTATTATTATTATTATTATTATTATTTTATGTTCTGATATGTAAAGCCTTAGGACTGAAATTAGATGTACTTTCTTTTATATGTGGCATGTTTTATTTGAAGCCACCTTAATCTTCCTATTGCCTGTCATACAGGAAGAGAAGGTATCAACCTGCACACAGAGCAACATTAAGAGGCCATTTCAAAGTAATTCTTCCATTTTCCATCATCCAGACCTAAAGTACAAACTCTCCAGTCATCTTTCAGTAAATGAGAAATGATTTGACTGCCAGTCAGAGGAGCAGTCTTGATCCAGTTCTTCAGTATTCAAGGAAAAGCCACTAGCACCATGTTCTTCCCCCCATCTACAGTTGAGCTGCAGATGTTTGGCAAGAATAAACATAGACGTCTAGTTTTTGGTCAACTTTGCTTCTTCGGTATTATTAATATTCTTAAATCGTGTTTTTCAAATACTTTATGGTATAATAAAGATATTTTATAGGTATTTCATAATATTCAGAGGTTTTTATTGGTAAAAACATCAGGTTTATGCGGAGAGTTAAGATTTACAGACCCTTTTTCCTCTGAACTTATGCAATTCACACTGAGATACCAATGCCTAAGTCAAATCCTGATGGAAATCACTTCTCCCAGTATTAGTACCCTGACTTGATTGCAAGTTGTAATTTTTAGCCTTGCCAACAACTTTTTCAGGATGTTGGAGGGAGAGAGAGGAGGGAAAGAGAGAGAGCAAGAGAGAGAGAGAGAGAGGTCAGGCAGAATGGTGTAAGCAAGTGTTACAATCAGCTCATTTTGTACAGAGAAAAAAAAGAGAGGACAAAAGGTTTAGTTGGACCGTTCCCAATATATTACATTACAAGGATGTATGTCAGACCCTCATTCAACCTTTCTCCCTCCAGACCACCCCTCAATTCTGTCTGAGCTACTTTGTCATCACTTTTGCCTTGTGACATGGTGGTACATCATGCTGGAAGATTCATAGATCGTCACTAAATTGTGTCTGAAATGTTAGGAAATGTTGCTCTTGAAGGACATTTTGATATCATTCTTCATACATGAACCCCCTTCCTTACATGAGAAGACACCCCAGACATGGGTGGTGCCAGGATTTGTCACTGTTGGCATGAGTAAGGTCACATGGTAGCACGTTTAGTTTTTCTTTAGCAGTTAATCAACTTTCCAAACAGCTGAAAGGGGGCTTCATCAGAGAAAATAAATTAGTATTTTCAGGTATGACTGAAACGCTGCAAAGTTTCAGTCTGTCCTGGAAGTTTTTCCATGGTTGCCTTCTTTTCTGCCGTCCTTGACTCCAGGCTCCTGTCCAAAAGTTTTTGAATCATGTGTGCAGATGCAATCACACTTACCAGCTGCCGTTGTTGAGCAATCTCTGCCCAGGTGATGCGACAGCTCCTTAGCTGAATCCTCACATGGAAACAATCCTGGCACTTGCTAGACACGCTTGGCTATCCTGAGGGTTTCTTCACTGCAGGTGAACCTCTCTCTTTGAAGTTCTTGATGATATGGAAAACGGTTGTCACAGGTGAAATATTTTTAGCAGCAACTGTCTTGCAGGTGACCACTTTTGATGCAAGCTCCTGCTTCTTTGGAGGTAAACATCTCTAACACCAGAAGACAAATCCTTCTTGACTAATTTTAGCTTGTTCTTATTATTGAATGATAAAATTGTTCCAATGGACTTCTGCTTGGTTCAAACTAAAAATAAAACAGTTTTTTTAAATTAAGAAGTCCTGTTTATTTTATACAAAAATCTAAGAATGACATCAACACTAACAAATATGACATTTTTTAAAAATGTGTTTCTGGAAATTTCAAGCCATTCATGTTCATCCTTTTCATCAAATGACACATCCAAATCCTTTTCATGCTTTTATTACATCATGTAATAACTCAGCTTTATAGTTTTTTTCTTAAAGTATATTATTATTTTATCTGTGGATTTTTAAGGCTTTTTTTCTATTTTGTATGGGTCCTTTAATCACCACAAGATGAACAACATACAAGGTAAACTGCATCCCTTCACAATGTTCACCTTGGACTGAGTTGAATAATGACACAGAAGGGTAATGTTTACACCAAACAGCTGTGTATGAACCATTGTAAGCTGCGTCAGCAGAAACAGAACACAGCTAGAAACTTGACACCAAAAGTCAACAGTAATATTTAACTTGTATTTTCTTTGTCAGTTTTTTTAATGACTAAGTAAATAATGGATGTACTACAGTGGCACAATCTACTTTAAAAGGTATTTTTAAGGGTTGGTCTAAACCTGGACTCAGGGTAACATCACCTAATGAGAGTCATCTTTAACCCTCTTTAGCTTTTGAAGAAAGCTAAATGGTGCTTTCAACGCATATTGCCATTTGCCGACTGTCGAATACAGCAACAAGGCTGTAATAGTAGGAGAATCCATCTACTGGGGACCATTAGATCTGATGATTGCTCTGCATGAATGCTTAACAACCAAGGAATATGAAGCTATTTTACACAGCCAAGTACACCCTGTGGTGTAAATGCTATTCCCCTGGTGACGTTACTATATCAAAATGATAACACCATGATCCATGCTGCTAAATAAATGAAATAGTGGTTTAATGGATGCCAGGAGGAAGTTGCACTTATTTTACTTTAAAAGATCTGAATGTCACATCAGGTTTGGTTATCCTGAAGAGCAGTGGAAGTGGATTTTCACTTCTTTCATCCTTCAAAGACTGGACCCTGTCAGTTTTGAAGAATGACTTAATATTATACTAGTACGGTTTAAAACACAATATGACAAAATATAAAAGAGATTTTAAGCTGTTATTAAGGCCACTTTAGCTTTCATATACTTTTTTGTTTGTTCCATTTCCACTTCACATGCCAGTCATTTTAGAAGTTTTAAACTTCTGGGTTTTTTTTTAAATGATAGTTTCCTCCTAAAACTCTTTTCCAATTCTCAGACTGTCTAGAGTATCTCTGCCCCCTTGCTCTAAATATGCGTAGGTGCTTGTCTGCTATAGGTGCGTGATTTATGATAGCAAAGTCTCATTTGTGCTCTCTATGCAGAACAGGTGCATTTTGTTTGTACTTCTATACTTCCCTGAACTTGACACTTGGCAGTTTTGCATTTTCCTTTATTTTCCATTAAACTGGCACTCTGCCAATGGAAAGCTGCAAGTCAGTGAGGCAATTTTATTTTCTTTTTTTTTGAGAAAAAGACATGGATATGACAAGTATCACGCTCAGTTTCCTTCTTTAACCTGTGAGGGATTTTGTTCACTCAGCCAGCTCTTTCACATGTTTTCCTGACATTACTCAGTCAAAGCCATTGTATATAATATTTATAGATTTTTTTAAATGTAAATATGACACACCTCTGTCACATATTTACCTGGGGAGAACATGAGTGTTTGCCTGTGGGTGTTTGAAACTATTATTCAGCTGTACGTATATGTATATGAACGCTTGGCACTCTAGTGTAGAGCAAGATGAAGGGGAGGTGGTCAAACTATATTTATACATTCATAGTAATAGAGTGTTTTTATGAGTGCCGCAGTATATATTCTTGCATGTTTGTAATAGTTTTTATTATTATTATTATTATTATTACTTTAATGAAGAGTGAAGGTGCCTTTTTCTTCTTTCTGTAGCTCATAATGTGCTCATTTTCAGTCATCAAGTTTTAACATTTTCTCAAAAATCACAAGAATGAGAATCACAAAGTGATGTTCATCTTTTTTAATGTCTCAACACATTATCAGTGCTATATTTTAAATATTTCCTTTGGGTTACTTCAGCACTTCAAGCCCTTCCAGACATGCTGAATGCAGAACGATATTCAGAATATGAAAGTGGACAACACACACACACACACACACACGAACAATTTACTTACAACTTGCTCATGACTCAAAATCTTCTAACATCGGAACATCACCTGCTTTTAGCTTTGGTCTTTCTACAAATCCAGTAGTGTGCTTAGCTTTGTTTCTAAGACAGTTCTCCATGAAGTTTCACAAGAAACATGTATTTTCTTCATTTGTGACCTGAAAAAAAAAAAAAGAAATAAAATTGCACTTGATCCTTGCTAGAGCTATACACTTACACTTAAAAAATTAACTGCTGAAGCTCTTGCTCTTGTAGAAGTGCACTGCCTGGAGAGTATGACCATGAGGAAATTTGCCCCTTCATGATGTCATCCAGAGCCAATATTAGAAAAACCATTACACTGATTACAACAAAGTATGTTTACCTCATTATTTGAGCCTCCATTTGAGTGGATGATTGACCATAATTAACTCTAAATCAGAAACATGGAAAAGCACAATATGTGCACTTTAACCTTCTTATTTTGTTCCTATTTACTTATCTGTCTGTGTTAAAAGTAAATAAATAGAGTAAAAATGAATTGCAGCTTTGGACATCCCAGCAAGACAATTTCAACAAAGTGATACAGAAATCAATATAAACATTTCAGAGTAATCCTTCCAGAGTTCAGACTGCAATCTTGTTGAAAATCTGAGTAGGGAACTAAAGACTAAAGTGATGGAAAGAAGTTTTTCACCTCACACACCAGGTGGTTTGTTTCACAGAACTACCTGAAGTCCAAAACAATTTGAAAAAGGGCAGAATCTTTAACATCTACCTATCAAGACTCAACTTCAATCCATCCGATTAACTATGTGGAACTGTACATTGAACTGGAGCTACTATTCTGGTTTGTTTTCACATATGAAACTCGAGTTTGTGCTATAAAAAGGAATTGAATGGAAATTCAATTGAATTGAGCCGGCATTGTTGTCACTTTTCAAGAAGGCTGCTGGTTCAAATATCTGATGAAGTCTTTCTTTGTGGCAACTGCATGTTCTCATGCTTCGGTGGGTTTTTTTCTTTTTCTTCCCTTTCTTATGACAGTCCAAAAGCATACAGTGTATTAGGTTAACTGGTGATTCAAAATTGTCCATAAAAGTGAGTGTGTGGAGATGTCTTCATGCAGGTGATGAACTGGTGACCTGCCAAAGATGTACCCCTGCCTTTCATCCAAAGAGAGCTGGGATAGGCTCCAGCAGACCCCCATGACCCCACATCCTTAAGCAGGTATGGATGTATGCATTGAATTGTACTGAAATTAAAACCTGCTCGTGGCTACCACTGAGTGGTTCAAACTTTAATATTTTGGCTTGAAATAGAAAGTGTGGAGTTTATCAAAGAGTTTTCTCTTCTACAGAATCCAGCTTCTTTGCAGAGTAAAAGAATACTTTTAACCTCTAAGACCTGGAAAGCACGTAGAAAAGGAGAGATCAGTTTGTTGCTGGTTTTGATAATCTGCTGCCCTCTTCAATAAGCTTAATTGGCTTGTTTATACGACTTATTAGATTTCTAACACATGAATATCTGGTGGTTTTATGCCATGTCCTAAACATCAAAAGGTAAATCCTCGGCTAAGAACCAATGCATTTTCATTCCCACAGCACTGGGACTACCTAACTCTTGAATCTTGAATACGGAGTGCCAATTTACCTTTCTTTAAAAATGTTGGGTTTATGATTTTTCTTTTCCAAATGAGTGAAAATGCTACCAAAGTGTTGCCCTCCAGACACCTGAATTGCTTGGGAAAACTTAGCCATTTTATGGAGGTCTCTGTGCTGCACATTACGGGGGGTGTGGATTCTATTGTGGCATTGTTGCCTTTTTACAGGAACATATCATGTTCACACAAAGCACCACTAACAGGCAGTTCAGAGTAGCAGCCGTGCTGTGCCAAATTTCCTAGGGTTTTTTCTTTAATACCTCCCACTGAGACATCCAATGCCACACAGCCAATCCCATACAACAATAATTCCTCTCTGACTGGCTGCAAAGAGGCTGAGGTGAGCTAGGAAAGGTTCAAAACAGAGCAGCTTGGATGGAGTCAGTGTGAGGTTTGGACAGAGAAGAGGGTGATGCTGGGAGAGAGCATAATGAGGTTGTTGGGAGCCTGGTGATAATGGCCATGCTCCGAGGACAGGATCTCAGGGAGAGCACTTTAATTGAGATACAGAAGTTAGGTTGCAAGGCTTCTTCACAGAAAAATACATTCTAGCAGCACATGCTTGCTCAGAGTAAACTAAACAATGATGCAAGGCCCTTTGGCTTATATTTAGAACACCGTGTAGTAACTTCCCAACAGCAAATGCTACTTTTCCTAATGTTTCAAAAGGTGAAGTAGGTGAACAAAGAAAGATTAATCAGAGACTCTTTGCATAAACGCATTTGCCTTCCTTTTCAGTCAAAACGACGGTAATCATTTGTGTAGAATGTGAGTCTTCACGTCCTGCTTTGAAACGGACTTGAATCTTATGATGACAATATTTGATTTAACCAAAAAAAGTGAACTAGTCAAAAGGTAACTTTTGCTGCAGCTTTTTCGTTGAGGTGTTTGCCTGGAGCAGCAGGAATGTGGACCAGGTGTGACACAAAGAACAATGCATTTACTCCCCATTCATCTTTCTGCAAGTGCACAGCTGCAGTCGATTAAGTGAGCCGTGACATAATGAAGCATGTCGAAAGCAGGTACATCTGCAAATTCAGTTCATCTGTGATTCAAAGTACATTCAAATCAATTGATTTTGCAAATACTAATGATGAATATTTGCTTGCTAGAGATTCTTACTTTTGTCTGTAGGCTGAGAGATGAGAATCATTATTTGTCCAATGTAATTTTGCTTTTTCTGAATTTGCACATATGTTTTCTTTTCCTGGCAGCAGGGTGGCTTAGTGGTTAGTACTGTTGCTTCACAGCAAGAAGGTCCCTGGTTCGACTCCCAGCAGGAATCTTTCTGTGTAGAGTTTGCATGTTCCCCCCGTGCTTGTGTGGGTTTTCTCCGGGTATTCCGGTTTCCTCCCACAGTCCAAAAAAATGTATATAAGGTTGATTGAGAACTCTAAATTGCCCGTAGGTGTAAGTGTGTGTGGTTAGCTCACACCTGTGGTGTGAGAGAATCTCTGTTCATCTGTATACGTGGCCTGTGATGGACTGGTGACCTGTCCAGGGTGTACTCCTGACTCTTGCCTGCAATGGGCTGAGATTGGCTCCAGCAGACCCCTGTGACCCAGTAATTGGATTCAGTGGGTATAGAAAATGGATGAATGTATGTTTTCTTTTCTGCTGAGGCACAATATTTGCTAATCAAAGCCTAATATTGCTTAATTCCTGAAATAAATGTTTGCAGTCCATCTGCTATAACTTAATTTGGAAATCAAAACACATTAGACAAACACAGCTGTACCTGATGCTAGCTGGCATGAATTTAGAGTACATGTGTTCCTTAAATACAAACAAAGTGGTCTCAGACATTTCTGAGATCAAGTTAAATGGTCAAATCTTCAGTGCATTTTTGTTTCTGCTTGCACCCCTGACTATAAACCTTTAATACTCCTAATATATGCATTCACAAATGCAATCAAAAACTATCCCTTCCTCTGCCTTTCATATACACCTGCACACCCACTTACCCTCACTTTTCTTGAGGTCACTTTGGTTCAGGACTTTGTTATTCAATTGATTGGGAAGAACATCAATAGCTTTCAAATATAGCTACTTGTCTGAAGAGGAGCTATGGAGCATAAACGTCAGCACCTCAAAAGATTTCCTGCTAATACGTTTCTTCCCTGGGTACCAAAGGCACCCTGCTATTATTTCCAGTCTTTTGCCTTTGGTTGATTTCTGCTCTGAGGTGAGAGGGCTTTGTTGCGACACTAGTGCAGAGCCACTGAGACACCTTGCAGAGTCAAGGTAGAAATGTTTCCATGGTACCCAGCTCAAGGTCATCTGGACAACACAATATAAAATTAGACCTCCTGGGATTGAACCTCCTCAACACCTCAGCGTATGAGTCTCATTTTGTCACCAGTGCTCTTTCACTTCTCTGCCCCACTGCTACATGCATATACGGGGTTGACTGGATGGATTTTTTCTTTCTTTTTAGTGTGCTCCGGTGGGAGCAGGCTGAGCAGAAGAGCTGGCACCTGCAGGGGTAAGAAAAGAGGGGTAGTGACGGCTAAGGTGGGTTGAGCGGTCTGAAGCTTGAAGGAGAGTGGAGCAACTCGTCTGTGGTGGCTGCACGGTCCTCCCAGGTTTGGTCTGATGGCCCCACATGGCCCAACCTACTGCTGGTGGTCAGATGGACTGCTCTGCTACGAGGCGACAGGGCCAGGGGCACATTTTCACATTCACTTCAGTCTGTCTTTGTCAAAGACTCTCAATGACTTTCCAAATATAGGCAAGTGGGAATTTAACAGATGGGGGTGGGGTAGTATGGTGCAATGGGGGAGGCAGGGCGTGTGATATTGGGAAAAAGGGTGAAATAAAAGCCAATCGTAAGTGTAGATGTGCAAGGGAGTAGCATATGTTGTTTTAATGCTCTCATTAAAGACCCGCTTTTTCACTTCCCCAATGTCCTCAAATAGGTCCTTCAATTTGCAATATACACCAAAATAACAAAGAGGCCTGCTTTTGTGTGGGCAGCTAAAGGAAGCATTTAGTTATGCTTTCAGCAGCAGCATCAGTAACTGACAACGTGGCCAAGGATCAAAAAAAAAAAAAAAAAGAGAGATAAGCAGCAGGGAATTCTTAAGCCAGTCACACGAAACAAAATAGTGAATGCCTTGTATCAAACTGTGCTTTTTAACAGTGCATCTGAGACTTCTGATGTTTTGTATTACTTTTGCCTGGCAGGCGCTGTTTATCTCAATGTGGCAGACCAGTGTGTTGGAGATGGAAACATTATCTGTATGACAACCAATGCCTGGCCCCTCCTCTGTCTCGAGACCCCCCGTCCCTCATCACTCCCATGTCCCTGGAGTACAGGACTGATAATTGTTAGAATTCCCAGCAGGAAGTCGTGGTGGTCTAATCTGGTGTGGGTGTAATCCTCGTGTCCTGTCTGGTGCTGAAAGGCCCTTACTGTCCTCAGCATTCCAGAGATTTCACAAAGAACTACAGGAGGGTAAAGACTTTTTAGTGAGACCTAAAAGTAAACCCACTTTGTGCTATATGTTTCTGAGTGAGCAAGCAATTTATAGAGAGCAAAATGTGGAGATAACTTACTGAAAAGAAGGTACTAGTGATATGTAGGATTGCTGAAAATGAGGAAATGTGTTTTGCCTAAGGATATGGGAGATGGAAAAGAACCTGTTTTAACTCCATAATTCAGCAGACTTTGAGCTAACCCTCCCCAGGCTTTGCCCTAAGGGCTAGATAAATGTTGGCTTTTATGGGCTCAGTGGAAGGAATTATCTTGGGTATCACCAGATAATGAATGAGTTGTAAGAATTGCTTAACTTTTTTCTAATCTCTGCCAAACATTCCACACATTTGGTGTGTGTTTTCACTGCAGAGCCCCTCAAATTGTGGATAAATTGACTGCTGGCATGAAAATCAAACACGCTTCATCGGATCCACATGCATACACAATCACTTCAATCAACATGTCTGTTTCCTTCTGCAGTCAAGTTGAGTTAGAGTTTACAAGCATGAGAGAGCACATCTCCCCTCCCCTCAGCCTCCTTCTATGACAGCACTACTGTATTTTAGTGGCTGAGTTTCCACTGGCTGCAAATTTAAATCTGTTACAGCCTGTTTTTCTTGTTGACCTTCAAATCTCCTGTGGAGACCCTGCACCATCATTGTGGCAGTGTGGGCCGGACATTTGGTTGGACTCTTTCCTGAATCCGGCTCTCCTAATGAGGGATATCAACACTTTGGCACAGCTTACTGGCAGCATGCATAAAAATGGATGGGGATGGTGTGCAGCTCTTCAGAGCTGTCCCACAGTCGTAGTCCAAGAAAATGATGCCCAGAGGGATTGAGTTGCATTATCAAATTTTAAAATATGCTCTTTATTTTCACAGTTATATTTAATCCAAAAGCACCTTGGGGATTCCAGTCATTTCTAGATAATAGGGGCCACACCATTTGCAAGGGGATTTTTTTTCTCTGCCGTAGTATATTTTAGTTACAATATTCTTTCCAAGTTTAGTTATACATAAACAAATGGTCTTGAACACCACAAACAACAGAAAGGCCCTAGAATATTCTTACACAAGGAGCTATGTCCAGGGGTGCCATAAAGTCATTATCTTGTCAAATGTTAAATATATTAAACATATGAATAATATAATAGACAGCAGACAGCAGAAGCCAACATCTGCGAACATGTGTCCACATTTCTCTGGTTCGATCTTCAGCCAGGCTCCAGCAGCAGCCTCCCATGTGGCACATAACGACAGAGGGCTGTGCACACCTGGGACCAGTATTGATTGTCTCCTCTGCACCTTCTGTTAAGAAATCTCATCCTGTCTGTCAAACTCCCACACAGGTGAGGCACGGACATACAAGCAAACCCTCACATACTTGGGTCCACGCAGTCAGCACACACTTAGTGTTGACACCTGACGCCACCCCAGAGGGCCTCGCTGTTTGACATCTAGCTCACCGGGTGCTCAATTAAATAGTGAAAGAGTGTGGTATTAATGCCTCAGACCATTAAAAACGTAGGATTCTGTCAGCGCACACTCACTCTGTAAACTCCCACTCTCTGTCTTCAATGACTTTGTGACTTTCTAGCAGATCTCACTGGTGCCCAATCTTTGTCAACAATGACCTGGGAGACTGTAAAACACTGTGGCTTTACTGGTGTCTGGCATTCAGAGCGAGAGCAAAATATCAGCCCCGTTAAACAGGAAAGAATGGAGATGATGGAAGGTTTATCACCCATCTTTACTTATTTCATTGGTCATGGATCTGTGCAGATGTGCAGATGGGTTCTTCTCTATTGGACATTAAATGTCCGCGAATATTTTTTTCATTAAACCTTCATTTCATCATCAAGTTTTGTTATAGTTTTCAGTTGGTAATAGTGTATCATCTGAAATTAATCTTTTGTGGGCTCATAATGCCAAAGCATGCCATGCAGAGTAAACACACACTGGTTCCTTTTTGTATGATATATCTTGGATGTGATTTGCATTCATATGACTAAATCCCACAAAGGAAAGAAATTAACACCTTTCTGAGCCATTATATAAAGGTAAAACATAAACATGTATATGCAGATCTGCATGTGTGTGTGTGTGTGTGTGTATGGGGGGGGTGTTAATTGACTAACCTGCCAGGCAATTATTGTCGGTTGACCTCACAGCCAATATGTGTTTCTGATTATCATGCTTCAGAGGGTCTGTTGTCAAGGAAGCTATGTTTTAAACTGTTTAGACAGCACCCACCTCAGTCCACAGGGGACTGGTCTCAATCAGGCGAAAATGTAATCTAAGCTGCAAACTATTGAAAGACGAAAATAAATATAACACTTTTTTGCCTTTTGAGTTGGATTAACAAATTCTAATTATATCAAGGTCAGGGTCTGAATAAATATTTTATGTGCAACCAAATCATCGCAGAAGTCAAATATCTCAAATATCCAGATCTTTATGCAAAATGTTTTCCTGGTTTGTGAAGTGACTTTTTCACAAGTTTGTGTAAATGTCTAAACAACAGTGTGATAAAAGTGAATGAGATATGACTCAGTGAAGAAATAAAACTATGACTCAGTGAAGAAATAAAACCGATTTATATTTATAATTCCCAAAGGAGTGTAAAGGGTTTGGGGCCAATGGCTCAAGAGCATGAGAAGAAATGTCAGTGGCCAGACATCCACGGCCTGAGCTTTGTGAGATGAAGGTAGCTCCGGCAGAGTATGTGTATGTGTGTGTGTATGTGTGTGGAAGGGGAGGTGAGGATACAATGTGTTTGTCCAGGAGATTATTATCCACACACACACTCCCCGGGGATAAACAGAGCACAGACAGCGCTCTAATAATGTTTCAGTTTTATCAAGAACCACAAATGTGCACTTTGTGTCTGCTTGCTTTCCAAAGCCCAACTAACACCAAAAACGAAGACAAACATCAAGTGGTGCATTAAATGGGAATTTTTTTTCCCTCTTCTTCTTTTTCCACATATCTAAATCCTTTGAATTCTCCAGGTCCCCAAAGTAATTAGAGTCTCAGGCGAGTGGGGCCCATGGAGGCACCCACAGTCCCTCTACTCAAATAGAGGGAATGCCCTACGCCTGGCCATAAGTAAATTATATCCCAGCCCTTCTCCATCAATTACACCCTCACAACTGAAATTTACATTAGGTGCTACTCACTGGAGCAAAAAATTTGCTGTCCTGGACTTGCCTCCAGGCCTTCAAACAACTCAACAAAACCTGTGGTTGTATACTTTATGATCAAACCCAGTTTTCACATTTCCTGTTTGCAATATTGTCATCATGTGCTGGCGATAAGCCTCACACATCTTTATGTGGGTGTTCTGTCCAAATGGTGCCTCAAACCTGGATGCCCACAGGGCGAGTGTTATCAGCTGAGCAGGAGACGGGTGTTTAACGGGACCCCTGTAATAGTCTGTGCTCACCTGGCTTCAGGCACAGCATCACATTCCTTGTCAAAGAAGGCTGAAGTCAACATAGGAATTCTATTTTGGGTTAATAGCACCAAATGTTTAGGTCAGGGCTCATATTATGGATTAGTGCCTTATCAAACTTAGACCAGTTAACTGTCAGTCAAATAAGAGGAGGAGCTGAGTACAAAGACACACGAGACCTATTGGGTCCAGCTCTGCAGTCTTGTTTTCTCTCTTTTGTTTAACATAAAACCAGATCTGGGCAAAGCTGACAGTTATCAAAAGGGGTGACATGTTTAGTGTAACACAAAACTAAAAGAAATGCCATAATAATGATGAGGATATCCAAAACACAATACACTAAGCCTCTTATGTTCTCTTTGAACCGTTGTTCTTCCTTCGAGTCTCAACCACTTCACTTTTCAAGCCTCTTTTTCTTTTTCTGCAGATCAGTACATTATTAGCTCATTGTTCCTTCTTTGGTTCTCTTACACCCTTTTGCGTCTTATATAATAAAAGCTCAATGTACACTCAAGTGGACCATGAGCATATTTGTTGTTTTCCACCCTTTCATTCATCCTCCAATATCTAAACCCACCCTTCAATCCTTTGCTTCTTTGTTCTTGTTTTCAATTTTTTCTTGGCCCCATACCTCTTTTCCAATTTTTTCTGCCAATGGACTGATTTCTTTTTATCCAAGAGCACAGCAGATTAAGAGATATTGTATCATGGCCAAGACAGGCAAAGCCCTGCTCTGTCCCTGACATCTAATTAATGGTAATCCTTTAATCTGCTGCTTGTAGTGCAGACCCCTTGGTCGCCTTCCCATTTGCAGCAGCAGAAGTGAGTGCGATGAAGGGAAAGAGATAGAGAGAGAAGGTTTGCTCACTCAGCAGGTCGAACTGGACTGCTTTGGATAAAGACACGTGAAGCACAATAAGAGATAATGTCTTTTTCATTTCAAGGGATTACACATATTTCATTCCTGTTGTATAACACAGAAACAGTTCGGCAGCTGCTAATGTGTGAAGTGAGAAAAGTAAGATATTTATACGGCGAGCTCTCCTCCTCATTGCTGAACTTTTTCAGCTCTTACTTTAGTGTAATAATATAAGCTGACTGTGCGGATGTGACTGCATGCAAACCACACACATGCACATGCAAACACGTGCAGGACGCAATCTCTAACACTGATTGTGCAGAGATGACATCTGTATTCATCACATCAGCCGTGTGGCATCGGCATAAATGTAATTAACAACAGGGGAGACGGAAGCAAATCCTGTCTCTTAATTAACTTAATTAATAGAAATAAATATTCACCTTCACACTGTCTTCATTCGTTAAGCAATAAAACCAGGTATTAAAACCTCATCTTGGTCCTCTCATAAATAATATATGCAGCGCCTCTCTCTCTGACGGTGACACCGCAGATGGTGAAAGGATGTCACCTCATGAATGTGTGGCATGGCTTTGACATAGAAGCACTGTTTTGAATTTCCAGTAAATTATATTAGGCCCTCTAAAAGCCTAGTTTATGTGATGAACTCATGTATGCAATGAGTAATCAGCCACACAAAAGTATCCTACCAAAATAAATATTTATACTGCCCACACTGTATTATTTATTTGCGGAGATGGCAGGCAGACATTACATTGTGTTACTGTCAGTCATTCAAGCTTTGGTACAGCAGGAAACCTGAGCGCACACATCAAGTGGTAAATCATCTTAGTTAATGTAGAGGAGGTACAGAAGTGCAAAGTAAGTGCAGGTTAGGTGTGTTATACTGTTAGAGATTTTATAAGAAGAGGCATGATTTAAAAAGATGAGTCTTGATAAAGACTGAATCCCCTGCTCTGATAGCATTTAATGGCTTGTTGCATCATCCTGGACCCACAAATGAGAACAATCTGAGTCCAGACTGTCTTGTGCATATGGATGGCAGTATCAGGTGTAAAATAACGTCAGTATATATATATTTTTTCATTCGGTTATTGTTGGGCCAGTTGGATTAATGAATAGTCAAGTCAGGCGAGCTTTATTTATATAGTACATCTAATGCAAAGTGCTTCACAGTGCAAAGTACATTGTATTTCCTCAAATACATTACACATCATAAAATAGTAATTAGAAGCAGTAAAACTCTAATGCAATAAAACCCCATATAATTAAAATGATAAAATGGTTAAAACACTTAACTTGAGACAAAGTTCAAAGCGAGAAGTTTCATGTTTAATAAAGATTTAGAAGATAGGAGCAGATCTTGGATGGGGTGGAGGGCTGTTGCATAATTTAGCAGGAGTCACCCCAAAAAGCTTGATCATCCTTAGTTTTGAGTCTGTTTTGGGCACATCTAGAAGCAGTTGAATAGAAGACATCTACACTCTGACTTGAGCATGAGCATCAACCATCTTAATCTAACAAATAGGTGGCAAAACCTATTAACAGCAAATAAGATTTTAAAATCAATTCTCTATCAAACAGAAAGTCAGCAGAGACTGGTGTGATGTGGTCCATCTTCCTCCTGCCTGTTGAAAGTTGACAAGCTGCATTTAGCACCAGCTGCAGGACTTGGATAGATGACTGGTCCGTACTACACATAAGGGATTACAATAATCTGGGCAAGACTTTAAGTGTGAATAACTCTTTCCGGTTCTTCAATTTAATTCAAATTCAAAAATATTTGATTAATCCCTGAATGGAAACTAATTGTTGCAATACTACGTATGATTTAAGACTCTTCAAAGAGTCATTGTCGGGGTTTATAGCAATGGGCAGGAAGGACCTCTATCAGTGGTCTGACTGAGACGCTCCACTGCTGAACAGCTGTGTTGTGAAGAGGATGCTCAGGACTGTCGACGATCTTCTTCATTTTATGAAGCATCCTCCTTTCCACAATCAGCTCCAGAGTCTCCAGAACCATCCCAAGAACAGCCTTCTTCTTCGTCAGTTTGTTCAGTTTCTCTAAGTCACTGGCTCTGGGGCTGCTCCCCCAACAGATGACTGCAGATGTGATTGCACTCTCCACAACAGACAGAAGACATTCAACATCTTCCCGTAAACGCTGATGACTTAAGCTTTCCCAAGAAGTAAAGTCTTCTCTGTTCTTTCTTACAAACAGCATCTTTAAAGGGAAGGTAAGCTTTAATTTTTGATATTAGCCTCAGCTGGAAAAAAAAAAAACTAGGCAACTGATGAAATCTGTCTATCAAATTTAAAAGCTTTATCAAAGTATATTCCAGGAGTCTTCACTGAAGAATGTGAGTGAGGGGAGAGAAGGCCAAGGGCACCTACATGCAGCAGCCCAGGGGTATCAAACACAGCGATAGACAGCTTTTAACATTATAATATTTCAGACAGTCATGTAGGGGTTGCAGTGAAACCTCACTTTTTTTACTTTAGGGGAATGTAGATATGTATGATGTATAACATCTTCATGCATGCTATAGCTCCCTCTCTAATAAATACACTTTTGCACACATTCATGGAGATATCTAAAAGTTCAAATATCCACAGATGGTGGTCGTAATTAATGTATCAGGCGTAGGGCCCTGCTGTAGAAGGTGCCCATGACTTAATAAGTCTCTCAGTGGGTGTCATTAGCTCCTGATGGACTCTGATGAGTGGACCAGCTCTAAGTGCCCCAGCATCTAAGTTGGGGGTGTCATCCAAGGGGATTTCCTTTTGAGGTGCTAATCGATCATGTCCCTTTCTCAATGATAATCCACCTCCTCCCACGGAGAGCGACACCTAAGATTGGCAGGTGTGTCTGTCAGGTTATTAAAAATATGATGTTCATGAGCACAGTCTGCTTCTGAATTCATTAACCTACATTTGAAGGATAATTCAGGCACCAGTCGTTGGCCATATGTGCTTTGATTGCTGGATTCCTTCCCACTTTTGGGATTTAGTGCTGGTCTGTTTAATAACATATGCAGATGGCCTCTGGTGTTTCTTCAGTCTAACTACAAGTCTCTTATCCTCATCTCATCATGTTGCAGCCTTAAGATGTTGCACTTCATTTGCAATATAATGTAGACTCTTGGAAAAAAAAATTGGCGAGCTTTATTCTAATGAAGCAGGACTTTCATTTTTACAACTTGGCTCAGATTCCTCCACTATTTCTGCCCATTATCCTGTTTTGCAATAAGCATAAAACCAAAACTGTTAATGTGCTACAAACTCAAAATTGGTAAAGATAACAGTGCTTAGAGATGAAGTGTGTGTATTTTGTCACATCATGTTTCAAATGAGAATGATGCTACATTCTTGATTATTTGACTACTGCAACAATTAATTCCCCTTCAGGGATTAATAAGGTATTTCTGAATTGAATTGAATTTTGAATTACCTGCCTTTCTCTGATTAATCGTGAGTACAGCAGGCTATCTGATGTGGATAAAGGTTGTGGAGACAAACACATAAGCACCTGAGGATGATACTCTTAAACCAGCAGTCTGCTGGATATGCAGTAGAGTGATATTTTAAAATCTGGAAAAAGGCAGAAAGACATGTCGATATCTTGGATTTAAATGTGCCTACATTATTGGAGTAAATGCAGCGTCAGGGTATGTTGTGGGCTATTACCTCTGGTTCTAAATGCTGTTGCAGAGATTGTTGCTGAGACAGGGATTATAGTGTTGGGGCTTGGTGCTGGGGCATGAACCAATTCTTTCTCTCTCACCACTCTCTCGGTGCGTTCATGGCGATGGCATAACCAGAGCAGGGATCAAGGTATGCAGGACGCTGCCTAGACTCTGATTGTTCTTGCATGTTTCAGACAAAACCCATCCTGGCCTCCCAACATTGCCCTCATCCTTTCTAACCCCAACAGAGCATAGCTCTGTTTCTTTCTTCATCAGTCTATAGTCTGAATCCAGTTTTGACACTTAGCAAACTAAAAGTCAAATAGCAGTTTGTGAAACTGTCACAGTTTTTAATCCACTGATTTTTATTTTTAGACATGAATGTCATGAATTGGTCACAAAAAGCAGTATACAAACTACAGGACTTTTTAATAGAGTGTTATGATGGAAAATTCACTCCAATAGATGCATTGCATTATGGGAGCATGCAGTGAGTCACAATGACATGCAGGTGTCATCGAAGTTGACAAGTTCCTGCTCCACAGAAAAACCTTCAGCTGCTCCTAGCATTGCTAAAAACTTGCTTACTTACTGGGGTGAAAAGTTGTGCCTCAGCTATTTAAGTGATACACACACACACACACACACACACACACACACACACACACACACACACACACACACACACACATATATA
>JAOWBL010000007.1:14131785-14149297 GCA_028564865.1 Zenarchopterus dispar | reverse complement strand
ACACACACACACACACACACATATATATATATATATATATATATATATATATATATATATATATATATATACACATATATATACACATTGCATAAATGTAACCACAGACCAAAAAAAGAAACAGCAGCCTACAATCTTTAATACCTAAATGTCTTACATTTATGCTCCACCTCCACTATCCCATTCTTCCCAGTTAATTAGCTTTTTCTGCTCTGGATACTTTATCTGCTGAGCATCCTGATATTTTTGATACCACAACAGAAGATTTTGTTTGCCCCACAACCTAGATCTTGAATCTTGACCACAACAGATATGCTAATTGGTTTTTTATCAGTTCCAGGGCAAATACCAAAACACATTATGTCACTTCCACACACTGCATTGTTAAAGAGGTTGTGCTTATTTTACTTATTTTGCTGGTATTAGTATTTTTTACTGTCCCTACAGCTGATAACAAGAAATCAGTCTTGAAGAAATCAAATTTTATTTCTATAATATATAATTTTCAAGACATATCATTTTTAAAGAAATAACATTTTTCACAGTTTTTTTAATTTATTTTGTTTGTTTATTTATTTATTTTACCAGACCTACATAGACTGCACAGCACAGTATTTTAATGAAGTTATAGTTATAACATCAAATGATAAAAAGCAATGTAGTGTTTATACTTTTCTCAGTAGATTCTCATTTTGTTTGCTCTATCCAGGTGGTTGGTGTTATACACCCTCTAATTTGTGGCTTGTCACACTGGTCTACATGAAGTCGTTACTTAGCAATGTTCATCACAATGAAGGAAAATGAAGAAAACTGCCTGCAGATAAACAACAACCCACATGTACTGTTTGCATTTTTTCATTACTTGCTGGGGAATTAAAAATACCTGTAGTTGTCATGACAGCACTGAAGGATGAGGACATTGTTCACACACATTCCATATTCATATTGTAATTATATTAGGATGCGATGTAATTATTGGACACAGTTTAAATGAGAAATTACTGAGGGAATAAAATAGAACAAAAATTTTGGTAGCCTGGTTCTGGCGCTGCTCTACGTTGTTTTAGAATAAAACCTTTTGCAATCAGTCTAACTACCTTCTCATTGCAGCTGACTCTGGCCAGATCTGCATCCTCAACCCAGTAGACTCCAAGCAGTCTTTAACATTGTCTCTCACAGCATCCTTCTCACAGCCTGATCAAGCTACATTGGATCAACGCTACTGGTTTTAGTCATACATACCTAAGTAACTGTTAACAGTTTGTCACTTTATCTCCACTCCTGCATTAGTTAACCATGGTGTGCCTCAAGGCTCTGTGCATGGGCCCCACTTCCTCTCAATAGTTGCTGCAATCCTCATGTGTACATTTCCTGTCCATACTCTACAACAACTTCTGCACTTCTGGGGACAGAGTCTTCACTCTGCAGTCCCCAGAAAACTTGAAAAGTGCTACATTTGGTTTATCTAAAATAATAGAAAGTTATGCCTGTGGAATAACAACCTGTCCAGAATTTACATGCCACTTAACTGATAACTACAATAGACTCTCCCCGTCCCATTGATGGGGGATGGATAGATGAATGAATGGAGGGATGAATGTGTGGATAATAGAAAGTCTTTTTTTAGTACTATTATCATCTAAATGAAAGAATCAAATACAAAGAGAGAAAGGAAGAGAACAATTATACCTTAGAGCACAGTTGTAAAGTGGGAGGAAAGGCTAATTAAACAGGGTCTTGCAGAACAATCTACCTTACCTCTACTGCATCTCTTGCATTTTCTTGCTTCCTCCCAAAGCAATTCGTGTTCTCCCCTGCTCGCTCGGCACCATCACTTTTAATATCAACCCATTTCCTTGCTCTTCCTCCCTTCCCAGCCTATGTGTTCTCTGCTTCTTGGAGTCTCACCAATCCCTTGTGTTGCTTCACACCAGACTGTGTAGAACATACTAAAAATACATGTGTTTGGTCCTAGCAATCCCAAAAGAGAGCTTCATAAAGAACAAAGAAGGCAAAGCAGGCCAGCTCAAATAACTCACAAAGAGAGAGGGGATGCTGCTCCTGGAGCTTTGTTGCCCCACTGAAGAAGATTATTACGGGATTATTGATTTACAGCACAAAAATGGATGGAACATAAGTAGGGTTAAGCTCATTAATCCTTCTCTTTTATGAAAATTGACTTGTTATCTGTGGTTATTCTAATGGATTGTTATGTCTGAACACTTACTGATGATCAAGCAATTAGAAAAAAAAAAAGCACAGGGCATGGTACGGACAGAGGGACAGCAAAGGTGAGGCTTGTACATGACCAGACAGGACAAAGGGGGCAGGGATGAGACATGGTACAGGAGTATCTGGCAAAATAAATGCTCCAAAATAAAAGCTCAATATACAGACAGTGGAGGTGCTGACATTCTAGTGACATTTCGTGTGTTGGTGGCATTTCAGAAGACATATGAGCAGGTAGTTCAGTTCTCACATCATGTCATGGGACCACACACGTAAGTTGCAAGAGAAAACTGGACGTATAGAAAATACTTGTTCTAACTCAATGCTTGCTGTTGGGTTACAAAAATATCTTTCTTATATTGTACTCCATTGTGGAACACAGTTTATATTAATGAAAGTTGTATGAAATCCCAGCCTCCGTCTTTGACTTCCAGATCCTCTCTTCCTCCATCCCTCTTTCTTTCTCACCTCTCCCAGCTCCATGTACATCCATCAGGGAGTGCTCCAGTGGAGCACAGTGGGTCTGACGATTGTCCTCATAAATTGCATGTGTGTCAGGGTGCAGAGGGGCTAAGTGAGCAGTAAATAACAAAAGGCCCTGCCGCTATCCGTTCACCATCGTCACGTTTCCGGCCATGCAAGATTACCCAGGATGCCCCAGGAGAGGTGTCTTCTTCCTCTGTGTGATGAATGGACAAGAGGAGGGAGGAACACACCTTCACCACACATGATCTGACAAGAGAAAAGGTGAGGTCCAGGAACCCTACTGATTTAAATTGATGAGTGTCTTTATTTTGCAGTAAAAATGAGGAAGAGAGAGAGAGAGGGAGAGACAGCAAAAGAGAGAAAAAAGCTGTTTGTCTCCTTCTTTCTGTAATAACAGATTGCTTGGCAGATACCTTTAACTGCCTCCATTCTTCACTGTCACTCCCTTTTATTTCAATCCCACTTACTCTCTCTTGCTCTCCTGTGTCCTTTTTCGATTTTTTTTCCTTTTCCATTTTCTGTCTCTCTATTGACTGCACATTCAAAACTGCTTCTGGTTACTTATAACTGCCCTGTCCCTTTGCATCCCTACATTCTTACACTATATTTACCATTGTCATCTCTCCTCTTTTGCTCCTTTTGACTTCTTCTGCTATGATAGTCCAAAAAGCAACCAAGAACATTGTCAAACTCAAAAGTTTTAATGTTTTTTTAATATATTCAGCACTTACAGTGTAAGTAATTAAACTTTTTTATTTTCACCTTTGATTGATCAAAAGTAGTCACATGTTCAGTTTTCTTTATTTTCATGCTCATCCATTATCTCAAAGTTTTAGATCTCGCTGAATGACGGCTGAAACCACCAGTTTACTCTTTCTGGCAAACAATTATTGACAGTCTGTCTCACCTTGCATCGGTCTCTGTGTTTACTGTACTGTTAACCTTGATTCTCTCTATCACTGCATCCATCTACCTCTGACAACCTATCCACTCCTGCAGCCAGATTTACACTTCACAAACTCAAAATACTAATTCTTCAGGACACATTCTTCTTCTTCTTCTTTTTCTTTTAGGTTTGTTTGTTTGTTTTATTCCCCATACCCTGCACTGACAACATGCCCTGCATGTACACATTGTGACAAGTTTATTGTGTACTGTGTGTTTGTGTGGCAGTTTCTCTTTTATCTTGAAAGACATTCAGCTGACATGTGATGATGAAGTTAATGCTAGGTTTGGGAAGTAGCTGGGTCTGTTGAGGAAAACATTTTTTTTTCATATACTGACAGCAGTGGGGAACATGGTGAATGCTTCAAAAGAGGGCAAATTTTCTCTTTTTTTAGATGATTTCAGCATTATTTACATCAGAGCTGAGTTGTGGGTATCACTGATATATGCTGTTTTCTTCTTTCTTTTGTGTTTTTATTAAGATATTCACATATTATTGCATCCAGCTTTCCTAATGATAATTATTTGCTTCTTGACATGAATGAGTCCATATAACGATTTGTATTTATCACTTCTGTGCAACAGAACAGAGATAAAATATCTTTTGATTTGTTCACAAGCAGTGCATGTTGAATATGGATCAATAAAGTATTTAATACTTTGATGTGTAACCTTTTTAAGAATATTGATTTGTGCAGTGGTCTGCATGAGGGCTCAATTTTGAACGTATTGACTGTGTTGCTGTTATGATATAGCGAGAGAAGGCCTCAGGCTCCGGCCAGACGGTCTTAACGCCACAATTATTGACCCTGACGACCTTCTCCCCATAAAGACAATATAGACAAGACTCCGTGGTCCCTGTATATTGTAGCAGCACAGCTGAGAGAGAGATTTAATTTGCCTTTCTCAGGACGAAGAATACTGAAAATGTTTTTCTCACAAAGAATTCCCATTAGAGGTGTGTATGAGCCAAATACTGGTACAGCATTCCTGTCGCTCCCAGTATTTACTGTCAAATAATGTGCTTTTCTTGTTTTTTTTAATAACTTTTTTTTTCCATTTCATCAAAATACTACTGAGATACAGTACAAAAGCTTTCATTTTAACCATGTCTTTACAGCTCTGTTCCTAGAACCTGGGTTTATGGGTCAGAGTGAATCCTTACTCAACTCCACTGAGCACATGCAGCACTGAGGCTGAGAGCTTACACAGCAAACTAAGCTCACACCACACATCAAACTAACAGAAAAATATTTAACTGGCTCCAAACTCTAAAATATTGACATTTTTCTCTTTTGCAGTTCAGCCATACACCGTTATTGATATGAAATGTTGCTTATTTGGTCAACAATAGGCCAGCATTCAATTTTAAATTAAAGAACACCAACAGGGACATTAAACATTAAACAAACCTTTAAGGGAGCAAATGTTTGCTTATTTCTTTCTTAGGTGAATTATACAACTCATGAAAAGTAACTGTTAATAGTAAAGTGAGAAAAGAAAGAGTAGAATAGTTCCAGCTCTCCACCCTTGTAGTATATTGAATAATAATTTGAAGTTGTGGGTGGAGATCATAGGTGAAGATGAAGATGCGAAGGCTGAATAAGTCTACACAAGCTGGGTCAGTGATGTAACAGAACTCTGTGTAACCAAACAGCTAACTCAATGAGATATTTTCTGACCCGGGTGACCCCAAACACTGTATCAGACTTGGTTTATGGTGAAGGTTTTGAGTTGGTGGACGCCTCATTCAAGCAAATAAATGCTCTCAAGCACAGAGATATTGATTTTTTTTCTCAGTGTATATCATGTATATGCATATCTTCTCCTGTATCTTCTAATGTTTGATTAGTTGGTTTTGTTTTTTTGTTTTTTTTAGGTCATCTTTTACATATTTTTATGACCAAATACATCTTGGTTATGTAAATCATGATCTCCTTCCTTTTACACGCTGCTCTGTCTCATGATACAAGGAAGATGTTTTAGCTTATCATTTGCTCAGGGACAGATCCACAGTCCAAATGCAAACAAGTGGGTCACTCAAGAGTAGGAACTGAGCAGACCATAGGCCATTATCACTTTCAACTATTTTGCTAATGCACCATAAAAAAAAGGCAACTGTATACTGCGTCTGTCTGCAAAAGTTCGATTCAGTTCAATTCTGTTTTATTTATAGAGCACCACTTCACAACTACAGTAATTTCAGGGCACTTTACATTGAGAGAAACCCAAATAATCCCTTTGAGCCAGCACTTGGCGACAGTAGGGAGAGTCAAATTCCACTTTAACAGGAAGAACCGTCCGGACGTCCAGACTCAGGGAGATAGGCCATCTGCCTCGACAGTAAAGGAACAGGAAAAGTAGACAGAAGAGAGAAAGATTCAAACAAACAGACATTATGCAAGTTGTTCAGGGTGGTAGCCACAGTTCAGGAATATGCATCTCTGGAGCCTAGCGTCTCTGCACGAAGGTATAGGGGGAAAGAAGGAAATGGAGGGAAACTCACTAAGGTAATGACATGCAGTGCTGGCTTAATGGTAAATGCCATTATGAGGACAGAAGGATGCATCATGGGAGGATCATCAAGCAGTCTGAGTCTACGGTAGCAAGAGTGAAGAATTGTTTTGGGTCACAAGTAGAGAGTGTGTCAGTCTATTGAACAAAAACTGGAATAGTGCCTTTGATTTATTCATAAAATGATGGCCAAAATCTGAAGTTTGAAAATATGATGGAACAAACAATGAGTTAAAATTTCATCTGCATCATAAAAGCTCTTGGAGCTCTTGCCATCAGAGGTAGATTTTCCTATACATAGAAGAGATCCATTAAACAATTTCAACAGTTTCATTGAAAACATGTATGCATGATGAAATGCAAATTGCAGACCAGCAAAGATTCTTGTTGAGCTTTTTGTTGTGCTACAGATCCGTGACTGAAAAGGTCACCATGGTAAAGACTGAGACTGTCATTAACTACATCCAAACTGATGTAGTTAATGTTTGTTTCTCTAAAAGTAACACAAGTCTTTTAATATTAATGTAGTTTGTGAACAGATTAAAAATCTTACTCCTGTAAGATTAACCGTTGCTGGTCGTATTTATGCCAGCTTATGTTAAATGTCTCCTCATTGTATTTTTTTTTTTTTGCTCTGTGGACCACAGTGGACCTTGTATTGATCTGTTTATGCGATTCACATACCGAAAACAAGGATACGAACAAATGTAACCAAAGAACAAACAAGAGTATTTCTGAGGAACATGGTACCATTTTAAAAATGAATCTTTTTTATTTTTTTAATTGCTCCTGTTATTGAGCAAGAAAAACATTTGTATTACTCTGTAAAGACTTTGGCATCAAACACCTCAGTTAATCAGCCTCACAACAAGTTTTGTTTTCAGCCCTGCTCCAGTGTTCTCTTGTAACTTCTGTGCTCACTGAGGGAAACAGTCAGACCACGGCTTACATTTTTATGGATGCATTATAACGAGTAATGTTCAATTTCCGATGCCCTGAACAATATTTTACACAGATCTTGCTCTACTTCCCTTTGACATTTTTGATATCTTGAGGAGCCCTAGTTTCTTCCCTACTATCTAAAATAAAGTTCTGCAGTGCTTGTCCATACGACATAAGGATGTAATAATATTCTCACCAAGAGCTCTATGAAGTTGACGAGGCAAATTACTGCCTTTATTTCACCTGCATACCCTGTCTAAACTGTTACAACCGTGAAACCTCATAACGAGTACTTTTAAAAGATGACCAGCTGGATGAAGAGGGACGGGTGAGCGATGTCATATCTTTTCAACACTCTTATCCCCTCCTCTCCAATCTCTTTCTCTCTGTGCATCAGCCTTTATCCTCTCCCTTCAGGCCCTTCTGCTGACTCCAGCATCAGTGCAGAGGTAAGCAGCCTCCCTTGGCTAAAGGTGACTCCCTGGACCCTATTAACATCACACTCACTCCAAGTGGCAAAAACACACTCCCTAAATGAACTCTCCTCTCCCCCTCAGCCACCGTCATTGCCAGAGCCCACTGCTGGGTGAATTAGATTGCAGGCTTTTTAATATGGCTCTTAATGGTTTATAAATTGCAGGTAATGATTCCTCCTTTCCTCTCTCCCTTGCAGAGCTTTTTATGGCCCTTCGACCATCCAAGGGAGTGGGTGGGATTTAATATGTGCTGGAGGAGGCAGAATGAGGAGCTGAAACTAGACGTGCACTGCTTTCTGCCTGACCTTAACGCTTCCCCTGGCTATGGGCTCAGGAGTCTTGGAAATAATGCTAGACATTGGTACTATCTGGATGTAGCATATAACGGCTGGGACATGAGAACACCGCATGATGAAATGGTCACCAGAGATGTGCAAGTAATCAGGAGTTGTGGTTGGTGGTGTACATAGAGCATTATGAGAGGCATACTTTGAGAGAGAGGCCACACCTTAGGGAAAAACAAAAATGTGCATATCCTAAGTGAGTGGAAAACTAATATATGAAAAAGGAGGTGTTGTACTCAGGATATCATCCCCAGCATTCATGGTATTGTTATTTTCACTTTAATGCACCTTAATGAACATCAAAGCTCTGATTCCACATTCAGTCGGAGCTATTGACTGGAACGTAGTTTCAATTTCCTATATTGTTTTCTTTTGTGAGGAATCATGTTAAAATAAAAATATTCTTTGCTATGTATGACTGAGCATCCTATATAGTCACACTTATTTGTACAGAAGCCCAAAGTAAAGCAAGCAAACTCAGGTTCTGGAGAGCACAGTTTATAAGGGTTTATTCTGGTGGTTGCAACCTGGTAACACTACAACTGGATGTTACCACACACTGCTCTTTTTAGATGTTTGATTTGTGGTTATCAGACAATTGTGATTTTCTTTCTGTCTTATATAGTTTTATTTAGCTGCATGAACATAAAAAATTGAGGAACAAATTGAGGCCAAAAGAGAATCTCAAAACCACTGGCCATCATCTGATGACATTTCATCTTTTTTGGGTTGCATCCGAACAATGACTGGCACACAGTTCGAATGAAAGTCTTGGCTGCTTGTCAGTTATCTAGTTATTTGCTGCTTGTACCAGAAGCACCAAAGCATTGGCAGTTACCAAGGAGCTAACTCATCAGACTCGAGCAGATGGGTTCCCAGAATATATTTCAATAAACGCTTAAATGATCCAATATCTCATGTAAAACCAGAGACTGGAGGAAAAAGTCCAAAGGCTGAGAACAGTTTTGTGCTGCATAAATGAAGCATAGTGTTGGGACTGGCAGGATACGTAGTCAAATTCAGCTCACAGAGCGTTATATCAGTTTAGCTCGGTGCCAGGCCACAACTAACCTTTTCCCTCCTGCACAGTCACTTGATCAGTCTTATACAGTCTGTTTTATTTTGTGAGGTCCAGCCTGCTTACTTTGGCCTCCTCCCCTGCGAACTGCTATGCAACCCACCTCTTCCTCAGCACTTCATCTCAAATCTGTGTCTGACTTAACCATCGTCATGGGGGGGGGGGGGGGGGGGGGGGGGGGGGTCTTGTGTTGCTGCTGCTGCTTCTACATGTGAACATGAAAGGGCAGGGTGGCTCCATAACAGAGCCTTATTGTCAGAAATAAACAGCAATTGCACAGGGTTATAAAAGTATTTTGGAAAAAAGTGCTCCTATCTGTTTTCTTTTCTCTAACACACAAACATATCTGTTATCTATATTTAAAACTGTGTATAGATCAGTTCAAACAGTGTTAATTATTTCATTAGCATGCTGCCTGCTCACTGATGTTTGGGTATTGATTGAAGACTTTTTCTCATGAAGTGATCATTTTAACACTGCTTTATTGGTATTTTTACTCAAATCACAAACATAAATACATCCTCCGCCACTTGTGGCTACTTTGTGCCCTTATTATGGTGATAACACAATAGAGTATGCAATTATTATGCAATTATTATTTTGTTGGTCCTACAATGGAAAGCCTTTTTTTTTTCTTTGTTGTGGACTTCTCTGTTTTATTGCTGCATCCCAGAGATAGACTCCTCAACAATAGCTGTGTCTGTGGCTGCAGGTGGCAAATAAATGTTCGGCAATGTGCCTTTCCTCTTTACTCCACGCTATCCACAGTTAGACCTAGTACATGAACCCTCTTTTGTAGTGAGACTTCACAGAAGATGTACTCCAACTTCACTCCTTTTTTTCCATCAACATTTTATTTTTGGTGCAGTATTTTCCTATCCCAGCATTTGAAAGGTTACTCAGCACTGCTGGCATGTAAGAAGGCATGTGTCACAGCAGTGTAATGACAGGACATGCACACCTGAATCTTGTATGTTCTCGAGCAAAAGACATGCAAAAAAAAAAAAGGGCAATCAGGGTACATAACAATAATAATATGTAATTTAGATGAATTGAACTATATTTATTACTTCTTGTTATTATTAAATTCACCCAAGCCCTTCTTCCATGTATAGCCAGCATGTTATTTCCAAACTACCAAGAGACTGGTAATTAGAGCACGGTGGGAGGTTTTCAATTCCTAATGCAACACAGTTTGAGCAGCGGCCAGCAGAAACACAGTGCATTACTTGATGGTGTGTTGGCACTAAGTGAAATTCCAATTACCTGACCCAAGGGTCTGCGGGGAGTGTTTGTCGGAGAGTTTAGTGAGAATGCAATTATTTTCCATCTTGTGCTTGGATGTCAACCGCGAGGTTCGCACCAGCAGCAGAATAATGCAGTGTGTCCACATTTTGTTAGGGCAGTTTTGTGAAGTTTTGCCTTACAGTTCTCCACTCTGCCGCTGAGGAAGTGTAAAATGTGATTCATTATTTGCTTCCAATGGTCGGCTGACCAGCACAGCACTGAGGGAGCACAAGAAAGGAGTCATTTACATTGTGTGCAGTGAAGCCCTTGAAGTAGCAAAGCTCAGCTGGGCTCCCTGTAACGCAGCCACTGTCATAGTGAAGTACGTTGTTTATAACAAAGAATCCTACCCGACTAAGAGTCTCTGAGGAAAGAAGGAGCCACAAAAAGTGATGAAAAAAAATATCTGCTTCCAAGCTTCTCTGTCCAATAGAGAACAGGTGGGACAGCGAGTGTCTGTAATGGTCCCATTCTCTGCTTTAAAGAACAGTTCAATCAACTTAGTTTGTCAAAGAGGAACCTACTTTCTCTTGTGTTCTGCGAGGCTTTAACTATTCCCTGCAGCTTTTTTGCTGAGTTGAGAAGGCTCTAGGGAGAGATAGTTGTCCTTATAAACAAATACCTTGGTGGATAAAAACCCTGTTTAGTGACTGATTAAGTTTTTAAAAAAGAGAAGTTAATACATAGTGTTCATTAGTGTCATGTACTTGCACAACTGGTACCATGGCATGACAGAAAGAAATACCAACTAAACAGAGAAGGCAAATAAGGTCAAAACATTAGCAAAAGGGTATGTGGTTTCTTAAGGGCAGATAGAGTAGGGAAAGGTTAAAGAAAGTCAGAAACAAGCATACAAACTAAAGCATATAGAGAGACGAGGAGGGTGAAAGAAAATGCTGATCCATGATCCCTGTCTGAGAAGGGTAAAACATTACATTGATTCTGTTAGATCCACAAATGAAAAATCCATGAGGGTAAGGAGCTCTTTGGCCCTGCGGCAGGAAAAGGGCACCAGCGGTCAGACTCTTGTATCGCAAGTGACATCGAGCCTGGGCCTCCCATCGGGTGGCAGTGGGCAGTGCTGGATTAACTGGACAGGGGCCAAAACCAACTTTACCAGCAGGAAATGATTGAGCAGATAGAAAGGAGAACTTTCAAGATTAGAAAAAAAGCGTGCCTCTTTGTTGGAATGAAATCAGTGATTGCATGGCATTGTAGATATACAAAAAACACAACAACAACAACAACAAAACCCACTATGGTATGTTAAATAACATTCTGAGCCTTTTTTATAATCACTGTGCTGGTTGCATATTTTTCATGTGATTTATACTTAACTCTTGTTAAAAAATGTAAAAAAGAGAAGTCACTCCCACTACCTGTAAAGCAGAGATAAAAAAGAAAATAGAAGGAAAAACACATTCTGCATCTCCATCTGTGGTTCAATTTGAACTCCTATTAAACTAGAGGGATTTGGTATGGGGGAGGGAAGGGTTTTTTTTCTTTCATTACCACCCTCTGTCACTACATGTACACACAACAGATGCACTAATCTGAACCCCTGATATGCTAATCTCCCACTCCACCTCCCCCAACTCATTTTAGGTGGCAACCACACCCAAATGAACAAAGAGGGAAAGGAGAGAGGAAGTGATTAAAGCATACCCTGCAGGATCCTGCCTGGGCCTGGCGAGGATGAGATGGGACAACAGCACTTCTGGTGTGTATCCACTGCTGCAAGAGAGAAGGGATCCCATTGGAGATGAAGATCAGTTAAGTCACTGCCTCTATCCTGGTTCCCTTTTGGGTACTCCCGATCCCCAGCAGACAGGATGGAAATCAAACAAGCAGGGAGCAGCACAGGAAAATAACGTATCGCACATACATATGACAGGAATAGTTAGATGTATGCATGTGTGTGCGTGCACAGTTTTAGGAGATTAAAGGTGACAGTCTTCGCTTTGGTTATACCTGCTCAGCTGCCATAATCTGTCAGCAACCAAAGCTGCTCAGTGAAGCATTCTGCACCTGTCATCTCTGAAGGTGTGATGTGTGTCACAGCAAGGAAACGCCATTGTGCCTGCACACACATTGTGTTTTTACGTCTCACCTTCTTAAATATCATCTTACACGCTTTTACATTGATAGATTCATTTTATCGGATTAGTGATCGCGTTCAGCACTTCATCATAAGTGATGATCGCACATGACACAAAGAAATCATTATCACACAAATATTTCACCCGTGTTGTTTCAAATGAAACAATGTTTTGTAATACCTTAAAAAAATGACAGATGAACTTATTTTTAAAAACATGTTTTGACTGGTGACGTAAGTGTTCATGCCCACTGATTTATATTCGCTTTTACATGGGAGAAAACGAACTGTGAGACTGTTGTTTTTAGTATTCTTTCCTTTCATCTTTAAAAAGCTGTGCATTCACATTCAAAGTATATAACCAATTTCCACGTCACAATGAGACAAAAACAGAGGTAAGAAGACAGAAAGACAGCCAGTACTTCTCTGCCTGAAGCACCTTAACTGATCATATATGTCTCCTATCAAAAGCTATGAGCTGTTTAACAGCTGGAATATAACCTCTTCATTTGTCACAGGCAATAATCACATTGTAACTTGGGTTTAATGGCAATGTGCCCAACCATAATATGAAATCATACTGATTACTGTGTGTGGATGTGGGCACTCTCGCTTTGTTAGATGGATTTCTGTGAAACAAGAAACTGCACTTCCGTTTTTAAAGATGAATATAGTGATAGTTCAGTTTTCTGACATATATTAAAGACTTTAGATCATCTTTAAAGGCCCTTTGTGATGTTTTATCTTTTTTGCTTCTGTATCTGGGAATCTTGATTTCAGGCAGCATCCGTTCAAATTTGCAGCCATGAAGACAGAAGGGAAAAGATGTTCAGAAGAAAGCTATGCAATACATCCTAATGAGCAAGCACGAGCTGAGCATTGCATTTATATGCCCACAGCATTCACATCAATACCTCATCATTGCATTTGTTGCAAATAAATATAAGCAATCAGTGAAAAACTGCAATAAAAGCCCCATAAAGTGCAGCAAATAGTGAGAGGGGAGAAAATTGCATTTCTACGCAGACAGACAGATGGACAGGCACAGAGATGGGGAGTGAAGAAGGAAGATAAAAATACAAAAGAGAACAGCTACATCCTTTTTCTGACTTTTTTTTTGCCAAAAGACTGGATGGGGGGGTCAAAAAAGAAAAGAGAAAGGTCATGGTATTTAGACCATTTCAGCACAACCTCGGCAACAAAGAGCTAACTACAGAAGCAAAAGTGGTTCTGAAAACACAGAAAAATAGAGTCCAAGAAAGGTTAAAAAGAAGCGTTGTATCTCCAGCTCCCTCAGCCCTGCGGCATGGGGTCACCTCGGAGACTGGAGACTGAATTACCCAGCAGCCCTGACTGCTGGTAGGATCAGGCAGACAAGGGGAAAGGACGAGAAAAGTTAATGAAGGGAAGAGACAGTTCAGGTCTCCGGAGGACCTCTAGGCACCTGGCTGGGGAATGTCCGCTGCCCAGTTTGCTCTGATTGGCTAATTATCAACATGGATTTAGCCTTGAGTCAAATCACTGATTGATTAGAGTGCTTTCAATCTGTCTTTGGTATCTCACTGTCTTATCTGACTTTCTCTCAGTGGAAACCCTTGGTCACTGGAGTCCTACTGTATGTAGTTCACAGCAGGTGACTAGTCCCACTACACAATGCTGACACCCAGCCTCCACTGTGATGATTTTTGCCTCTCAGTGGACATATAATTAATTTGTTAAGAAATGATTTGACTCTACAGATAATTGCTAATTACAGCCCAATACGTGACAGAACATTCTTCAAATGGAGACAAGGGAAGAAAGGTTGTGGTCTCTCTCATTTTGGGTCAACATAATTCCAGTAATAGATGTTGTTTGCCATAACTACAGAGGCTATGGTGGTTAGATTAAATAAGTGCTGCTATGTTTACATTCATTGTATTCATTCATCAACGTTTAAGGAGCTCCAGGCCCAGTAGGAATCTTCTGATTCATTAGACTTTAAATTAAAACCAAAAGGGAACTAAAGATGCACAGCTTATGATTCCTGTGATTGTTAGAGTGACTCATTTTTCCACAAAAGAGGAAACAAAATCCTTTTTCTTTCATAGATCCAGGGTAGCATGCTGGATTCAACGTATTTAACTTTATTTATATTACAGTGAACGTGGCTTCAAGCACTTCCTCTTTCACTTTACGATATGAGCTACTTCTTCCTTAACCATAGGGCACCCGACATGATATCAAAGTAGTCAAGGAAATAAATAAAAATATGGGTTCGCTTGATACTGGAGTGCATTCTGCTTCCCTTTTCATTTGCTTCCCTGCCTGCTGTTCAAAGTCCTTGCATGAGACATCACATTAACTTACTGAAAGAACAAGTGATGAAGAAGCAGCTATACCAGACTGAGCACACGTTCCTTGTAAAAGCGTGCAAGTACGTATGTCTCCATTCTTTCATGCATCAGATCAGTCAGAAGTCATTCTCTTTGCTCTTGGAGGAAACACAAGGTGTGGGCTGGATGTTTCTCACAGCAGGATGGAGACACTTTGCCTGCAGACAACTCCAGCTGAGAGCTTTACGGGGAAGTAAGAATCCTGAATCCCAAGTTATAATAGCTAAAAAAAGAACAAAGGGAAGCCTCCTAAGAGAACAAATTTAACTCCATAGTTGCAGTCTGCACCGCTGTCTGGAATGTCTCCCTCTATTTTGCTGCAGTTTATCGTGGGACAGGACATCCATGGCAGCGTTGAGAAGCCCCAGGGGAGGCTGGAGAATTAGTACTGGCCTATCTCTTTAGAGCTGGGAATTAATTAAGTAATTATGAAAACCAAGCAAGGGGGATGAATTATGCATGAGCCGTGATTGGGACGTTTGTGATTGTGTAATCTAATTTGAAGCAGCTGACTGTTCCTGTCAGCCAGGTAGAAGTCACTCCGCAGGGTCACACACACACATATACACACACTCACATACACCCATTCAACCAAGTAGCAATAATAATCTCAGGCTATACACAACACAAAACTAAAGATCATGGTCACTGTTAGCAGAATGGCGCTTTCAGTATCTCATTATGTTAATTAAAATGAGGAAATCAGTGTGGATTAATTACCACAATAATAGGGACTGAACAGCAGATTATGTCTTCTTAGCAAATCCATTTATTTGTATTTGTAGAAGCATTAGATTGAAACGCTACCTTTCAACTAATGATAAAATAAGTGATGCATGTTTCACGTTGAATTTGTTTTCATGGGATTTTTGCTTTCATCTCCAGCATTGTTTGTTCCCTTGTAGGTGTCTTTTGATTGCAGTGGGGTTCTCTGTTTCTGTGTTGGTCTTTCTGTTCCTTTATTGATGGACTTCAAGGCCTGTTTGCAGCAAACAGCTCTCCTTGTTCTTCTGAAAAATACCTCCTGTAGAAGACCCAACAGAGTCAATAGCAAAGAGATCAGTAGCACTACACCACAAGAAAGACTGTCACATTCTCAATATGCATGAGCCGTAGAGCCATGCGATATTGGTCTTAAGAGTAACCACTAATGCCCACACAATGTAAACACACACACACGTACACACACAAGCACAACAAGGCTCCTATTTCCTATCAGTCACCTGAAAGTCTATTGATCCAGGTGCATCCTCTTTCCTTTCATTTATTTAGCTTTTTTTTTTCTTGTATTGATTTCTTCAGTGGTGATTTGGAAGGCTGCATTCTTTATTGTTAAAATATCATATTCTAGATATGACCACTTGTGTCCTTTTTCATCCATCTGTTCAGTCTCCTATTGCTTTCTCTTCTTCAGCTAAACATCATAAACCTTGTTTTTAAATATCCTCTTTAATATCTCTTGATTAAAAGACAGTGAGATTAATCAGTTGGAAGTTTTACAGTTAAAAAAGAAGCAAGAAAAAGAATATAGGGGAGGCTTTGGTTGAGTGAAAGCCAAAGCTTTTTATATTTCACTACAGTATATGTTCTACTTCACTGGAGCACTGCAGTGGGACCTTCCAGTATTTCAACTGGTCCCCAGTGTTTGAACTCTGCTCAGAGAGATGAACATAAAGCGTAGGGATGAGACGATACATACAGAGGGGGGAGTTGAGATGAAAGGCTGCGGTGTTCCTAACAAAGGGAATGCGAGAACCTGGAAGCGCGCAAACTCACACTCTTAGTTAGTTGTGATCATTCTTTTGTCTCTTTTCTTGGCAGAAGGAGCTTAAAACTCCAGGAAGTGTGACACGAGAAGGACTGCAGGTCTGATGTTTCAATTTCACATCCCTGCTGCTCTTTACATTGCTGTTGCACTTTTTATATGCATCACTGGACTTTGAGATTGCACTGCAAGGGAGGTCAGAATTTACAGAGATGGAGGTTTTCAACAGTGGGAACAGTTACATTGCAATTGTGCAAATAAAGATCTGGTAGTAGATAAGAGGAGCAGGTGTGCCTCCAGCATCAAATGTCCACCCTTTCAACTCCTGTCTACTTCCTATAAACTGGTGTGATATTGGCTCATTAATTTCATTTTAGGTTAAGACCTCCTAGAGTGCACCGGTGCCTCCTTTTCTTTGTCTCAGAAATCACTGAATTACAGTGTTCTGTTCTTTACAGAAAAAGGCACAAACTTATACTCCTTTGTCTTGTGTCATGCTAGTGGCTCTAGTTTTGAACAATGTGCACAGTGTGGTATAATCTTTGTATTTCAAATCCCATTTCATTACTTGTGTTTTATTTACCAGCTTCTTCTAATAGTCAACATGTGAAATGGATCCAAACATGTAATCAAAGTTGTCCAAAAACGAGAACAGATATTGTTCAAAATTTTACAAAACATATGTGTGTGTGTATATATATATATACATATACATACATATATATATATATATATACATATGTGTGTGTGTGTGTGTGTGTGTGTATGTGTGTGTGTGCGCACACACACACATACACACATATAATTTTTTGCTCTGCTTAGAATTTAGAGATCGTCCTGTTGGCAGCAAGGGTGTGAGAGTAACTTATTTCTTATTCTCTATAGGTTTTATGCATACACACAGATAGATAGATAGATAGATAGATAGATAGATAGATAGATAGATAGATAGATAGATAGATAGATAGATAGA
>JAOWBL010000007.1:14116091-14130310 GCA_028564865.1 Zenarchopterus dispar | reverse complement strand
ATAGATAGATAGATAGATAGATAGATAGATAGATAGATAGATAGATAGATAGATAGATAGATAGATAGATATTTTTGTGCAGATAAAACAGAGCAAATCATAAAAAATTTAAAAATACTTTCAAATCAATTTTTCAAAATCTAAAATCACTCAGTTTCAGATTTTGTATAAAACTACAGGTGTCAGTATAATGCATTTCAGATCCAGACTCCCTCTTTCAGTATGGGATGCAAAAAAGATAAAGCCTAAAATCTTCCTTTCTAATAACCTTTTAGTGTTAACATTCTTTTGAGTTTGTGGATATTCATCTGTGCACAGGTTTAATGATCTGGTCTCGGCATTGCAAGACTTAGATTTTTGTCTTTTTCAGCCGTTGTGTTGTAGATTTGTTGCAGTGCTCAGTCTCTACAAACCCTCTGTAAACTGAAGCTCTTAAAATCAGAGTCTGTCTTTTGCTTTTGTTTTCTTTTTGTGTTGATTGTTTCCACTGGTGAATGTTATTTTTCCTTGTAGAGTGATGGATCCAAATGGTGGGAAAATAACTTTGTAACCTTTTGGGATCGATGGGCAGTGACAGTTTCTTTTCTGATATTATTGCTGTTGTCTTTCCTCCTTGTCATTGTGTTAAATCACACACCTCAAAGCTCATGACCGGCAAACCGCCGAAACATCTGCTCTTATAAAGGTGCTTACACCTGCTGATGAGCAGTTAATCAAGTATAACTGATTAGATGCACCTGGCTGATACTTACCCTTTTCTTTCCTTTGGAGACTCAAAGAGTATATTTCAGTGTTTAATGCTGCTGGCTGTTCACAAAACACCATACTGCATACTGAGCAAACAGAACTACATACTGGCATGGCAATCATTGCCAATAAATATGATCTTAGTGTCAAAGTCATTGTTTTGCAGAATAACCAAAAGAGGACCAAGCGAATGCTGGAACAGACTTCTTCTGCAGTGGCTTGTTGCTCGATGGGATGCTGATTCCACAGGAACTACAGGTTCCACTGACCTCAAATAGGATGAAGCAGGTATAAAAATGGATCATAACATTCTAGCCTAGATGTGTTAAATGCATGCACCAGTTTTTGAGCTCTGCTTTGAGAAAGGATATTGCTAATTATGTAAATATAAAGTATTTCATTGATTTATTTTCTTATGTTCGATACATGAATTAAACGTAAATTCCTGGCCCCAAAAACTCTAAGGTTTGTTGCAGTTGGAAAACATGCTATCACCATGGAGACTAACTATGTAGTTCAGTAGTGATACTCTGAAAGTTTTAGAGCTACTAACAATGACAGGGATCTAGAAGTGCCAACACTAAGCCAACATCACTGTCGGTGGCAATAAATAGGACTACAAACTGCTATTCTGTAACTGTTTTATGTAATAGGAGATTTAAAACGGTCATTCAACAACTCTAGAGGTAAAAGGATGCAGCTATTTGGTTGGACGTCGTTCTACAATTGACTAAAACATCAAAATTAAGCGTCAGTTTAACTACAGCTGACTTAAAAGCACAAGAAAAGCTCTGAAGAGCAGGGTACTTTTCTGTCTAATCTCCAGTTAAATTGCATCACTGAAAAGCTTGCATCCATGTCTTTTGGCTATTTCTAACACCCACTTCACCAGCACACATATGACCTCCTTATTCCATGCAGCACATGCTCCACTTCCTGATTTGAGGCTTCTGTGGAGTCGACCTCAACTGACTGCTTTGAATGGATTTGACTGCTAACCACAGAGGGATTTGCATCCCTTGAAATGAAAAGCAAAGGCACCTCAACAGCTTGGGCATAAAGGTCACACAAGAAGCCTTGGAAACAAAATAAACCTATGATGTGATGCTGTTTGTACTTGCTGTTGCGCACAACTGAACAAAACACTGATTAGCCCCAATCGCAGATGCCTGTTTCCATTCGTCATTGTAATTACACAGCACAGCCTATTTGACGAGTCCCTATTAAAAACTGGGGAATCTATACTCAGTTTAATTTAAGTTAATTTAATAACAAACTTAATGTTTATTATGAAATGTAATTCATCAGAGATGTTACACTTATTGGTCCAAAGTGCTACCATTTCCCCTGTTTTCCATATCATTCTGTCTCCGTGTCTCTGCCTCTCCCTGCCTCATCCTCCCTCCCCGCTGGCTCCCACCAGCAGAAATGAGGGGAAATTGGTGTGATGGTAGACCATGTGCAGGCAAACAAAGAACGCCTACACCTTAGCTTTTTATAGCCTAATAAGGTGACCGCTGTATGGCAGTATTGCAGGGTCAGCGCCTGTGTTCTCCCTCCACTGTCTGCAGAAATTCAACCTATCATTATCAACTTGATTGGCCATCTAGTCACACACCTAATAATAGAGTCTGCTCGGCTTGCATGAGGAATGTGGAAAATCTGTCACTCGCCTGTTCTCTACTTTATACCCATAAAGGTAAATTGTAATATTAAATCGTTTTGACTGGCTGAAACTGTGATGTAAGCAATGAAACCATCATCTGACACGTCACGAAATGCCACTGACTCAAGCTGCATTTGTGGTGAAGTAAATATTTCATCATTTCTTCTGGAGAGAAATCTTAGCAACCCGTAGCTGTGATTGTTGAGCAGAGGTGATATTTCCTGTTTTTCTCACCACAGTTTTAACTGCGAAAGCCTGGTTTTGTTTTGTGTAGTGTAAACGCTCAGGGTTTCTCGAACACGCAGGATATATTGCTGTTGTTGCATTTAAAAATAGATTCTTGAAGAGTACTGTTGTTTAAATCAGAATCTTCTGACTTCTAGTCCTGCTATTTTAAAAACTATGAAGTCATATTTTATTCACAGTAGAACGTAGATAATATATAATATGCTCAAAGTGAGGCAGTTTACAATGCCATGACAATATTTCACGAAGAAACATGTTTCATCAAAGTTCATACATAGGCGCCAAACATCTTTTTTTTTTTTTTTAAGTATTAAAAATACACCTTCTAACTCATTTCTGTTAGCAACAATTCAGAGATCTGAAAACCCCTCAGTGAGGCAAAGCTGGAAAGATGGGCAGAAATCAAAAGTGTGTCAAAAATTATAAACCAATTTCAGAATAATGTTTCCCAGCATGTGAAGATGTGAATATCTCATTTGTACAGTACATCATTTCCTAAAATGATTTCAAGAATGTAGAGAAGTCTTTGGGACAAGGCCAAAAACCAGTACTGTTGCTGCTGATCTTTCCAGCACTTACGTCATACTTCATTAAAACGCAGTAATGACTGAGTGCTTGGGTTTGGGAACATTTGTAGAAGTCCCTGTCTCAGAAAGCAATTCGCTGTGCAAAGAGTGAAGCGAAGAAGATGGCATACATGAACATGATCTCACTGTTCTGTTCTGTGGTCGGATGAATCAACATTTGACATCTCTTTAGAAATCATCGCTGCCACGTTATTTGGATCAAATGAGAGAGAAGCCGTCTTGCTTGTCAATGATAGGTTTCAAAATCTGCATCTCTGATCGGTTTATGTTAGGCTCTACAGACTGAATGGCTAGCACATCTGGGGAGAAAATAAAAGTGCTGACAGGCGTATCCAGGTTTTAGGGGATCTTATCATCTATCATCTAGACAACGTCTTTCAGGGGAGGCTTTGCACCTTTCAGCAAGACAATGCTAAACCACGCGGTACCTCTAATGCAGAAGCATGGCTTTGATAAGCTGGCCTGGTGACAATCTGATGAGCAACTTTGAATCCAGATAGACAATAGTTGTACTTTTCTCTTCCAAAATTTCAGCAACTGCTTATCTCATTTCTAAAGCATATGTATATGGTATTTTGTTCAAAAGAGAGTGGATGCTACACAGCAGTGAGAATCCTAACATTTTATAGATGTGTCGCTTCATAAGATAGTGCACTTCTTCATTTTAATTTGTTTTAAAATATGTGAATAAGATATTGATTTCAGAGATTTGGAAATCACTGCATTCAGTTTTATCGCATGTCATTATACATGTACAGTGTATAGTTCTAATATAGTATATCCATTATATCTTTATGGTGTAAACAGCTTTTATAATTATGTGTACAATAAATAATAAAAACAGTGTAGAGCCAAAGTAGTTTATTTTTTATGCCAGCAAACACCCACTCTTTGTGCAAGGGAGAAGTGCAGCAGTGGCAACTCTGGATTATTATTCCCATCCAGAGCCGTCAATGTTTCCCAGCAGATCAAGACTGTGATTGGTAATCTTGATCAGCCCCAGCTTATTCTCTCTCTCCCCTTCACTCCGCTTTTACCGTAAATGCTTGTCTCCATGTGTCTGTCATCTCCTGTCCTTATTCCCATTTTCTAATTTTCTTTTTTGACAACACAGTTGCGCCATTTTTCAGCCATCCTACCTGCACGAATCGAGAACTCCTTCCTCTTACTCTCCCTTTCTTTCTTTACGGCTCGATCTATTGCTGCCTCTCTGGAGTCCGGGTAAATGATGCATGGTAGGCTCGTAGCCACTGAGCAATCATTAGTGAGGTGGCACAGGTGAACAGGAGCTATGGATGATGAAGGGAGAGGGATACAGGGAGTAACAGAGGACACCAAAAGTCATGTTTCCGCCCTGAGGCATTTCCCAGTATCGTCGCAAAACTAGTAGTTGTTTGTGTAAAACACTCGGCTGTGGCATTTCTTATGCCAGTGGTCATTAATCTACACATGCGCGCACACATTAATGCACACACACCTACACTAAAGTACATAGTATAAATGAAGCTTAATGTTGCTCTCTCAGATGAAACTCTGACGTATAGTGTCCTAAAGCCCTCTGCTCCCATAAAAACAAGTCTGGACTGGACGAGCAAATGCACTGAGAAGCCAATATTATGAAGTGTACATAATGCTTCCCACGTGAAATATCATCACTCAACAATGCCCTGACGCCCCGATCATAAACAAAATTTGGGTTTATAGCTCATATCAGGACTAATAAACCGAGACATTACCTGCAAAGGCTCACAAAGTTAACAAACTTCTACATATGAAACCGTCTGGATGCAAAAGTTATTTTTCCTCCTATTCAGTATATAAAATGTATTTTGCTTGATACGTCCGTATTAATGGGATTTGGAATGGATGATGATTTGATTGTCAGCTCGATAGCTGCCAGAGCTTGTACAGCACTTCCAACAGATGTTTAGTTTAATTAGCGTTCACACCAGACTCTTCACTGCAGCCCCATCTCACCACCTCACAACAACACATCTACAGCATTTGCACACATTTTTATTTTCTCTGTCAAACAACTCACTCTGTGTAATAACACGCAGGATTTCAAAGGAGCACAAGTGTAATTGGTTGCTTTAAAAAGCACGAACGAGTGTTCCACCTTTAGCTAGATGTTGGTACGACTACGCCGGTCAACAGTCTCAGCTTACAGGCACTTAATGAACCTAATGAACTTGAGAAGCTGAAGGAACTTGCTTCTCTTGCATGCTTATTATTAAGAGTATATCCTCTGCAAAGATTAAAAGTACAGTTTTGATGTGTGGAATGATACATATGACAAGTTCAAAGGTGATTTATCTGGAAAAAAAGTTTTGTGATGGGGACCCATACTTCTCAATGTCCACCACATCCCAGCTGCATTTGTCATCCTCACAGACCGATGATACGATTCATTTTCACTTTCATCTGGAATTGGCCTGTCTTCCCACAACATTCCCCAATTATTAAGCACAAACATTCCTACTCCTCCATGATCTGCTCTTCATTAATGATGCATGCATGGCTAAGAAGAGAGCTTAGTCCTATGGTGGCGATTAGAGAAGAAGATGAGCATTAAAATTCTCAAATATCAACACACTAATGTGACACAAAGGTAAATCCAACAGCAAAATAACACCGATGGCAGGATTTTTTTCTTCCTAGAAATATTTACTTTAGGAAGTTTTACAAAGTGAACAGACTAAGTTTACATAAACGTTTGTCAATTTAAAAAGGAAAAAAGTCAATTTCATCATGCGCTATGAGAAGTGACCTTTCCTTGTATGAAAACTGTTTGTTAGTCAAGCTGTTGTTTTTGTGTAGTGTAGGCAAACATATTTAAAGCAGCTTCATCACAGGTTCTCTTATTTTCCACATTTTTCTGTCATCTTTAATATTATTAACTATTTTCTGCTCTAGAAGCAAATGAAGAGCATCGTTCCTGGACATATTTGTCCTAAGTCTGACATATGCAATCTGCTAAAAGCCTTGAAGCTCAAGCCCAGGTGCACCCAGGGATTACTGTGGTGGAGGACAGGTGAAGTCAGTTCACACGGATCTTGACATGCACATATTCTTTATGTATGTGGAGACAGACCCATGTGTGTGTCTGTACCCAACCCTAACAGCCAACCTGCACATGCTCACTGAGGTACATTTGGGTTAGTCTAGTTTGGCTTTTTTTGTGTTTCGAGACAGCTACTTACAGACAAAAGAGTTCATGACTAAATAAGTATATGAAAGATATTAGTCAGCTGTTTGCACCCCTGAGGACTATTTCGTGTAAACTGGCTGCCTTGTCGGTTGTGGGTGACACAAAGCAAAATTAATGAAATTAGTGAAACGACAAATGAAAAAATGTCCTGTTTTGTACGTTACTATACTTCAAAAACCTTCAAATAAGCATCGACTAACAGTTCATAAGACCTGTATAAGACAAAAAAGACACTTGCTGGTTTATTTTATGTATTAATAATAGCACCACAGTGCATTCATCGTTTGATTGTGATGCTTTCAAAGGTATTTATATGAGACCTTAACAGATTTTTTATGTTTATGAAGCCTATTATAGTCCTTGTATTCCATATAACTGTTGAAAAGAATAGTGAGTTTGGTAATTATTTAAATATAATTACATGAGCGTTCAAAAAGAATTCTTTGCTCTTTTATTACTATTATTTTTGTGTATCTGAATATGTATTTACTTGTGTAAGACAGAAACACACGTTTTGTATCTTGCCTCTCTGGAAAAAGTATTGAATGTTTTCAAGGTTGATATTTAAGAAAAAAATCCACATAAAATCAGTATTAACAATGAGGCACAAAAATGCAAGAACTCATGACTATTGTTTGTCTTGAGGACTGAGCTTCTTTCTCTGACAATATCTGATCGATATAGATTTGAATTTGTTTTATTGTGATGAGCTTTGGACAATGATTTTCCAGGAAATTTAAATTTAAAAAGTTTTTTTTTAAAACTTTGTGTTTTGCACAAAGGAGAAATTTTTTCCTTTGTCAGACCATTCTTTTCTCTTGCCAGTCTGATGCTTGACAGCGCCTGGGTGTTCAAAAGAAAAAAAAACTGTATTGTGTTGTGATTTGTTTTATTGCACAAGCCCGTTTTTAACATAATACTGCTATTACTGGCACTGTCACGACGCTACGTGAATCACGCTTTCACGAGTTCACTTAATCGTGCACTGTGAAGACATGGCATTTTCTCTCTCTAACGTATTATATAAATAGAATAGCTTCCCTTCTGATTTTAGTGCAGAAGTGGAGGAACACAGCCTAAATAAAAATTAACCTCTCGTGATTCAACAAAGCTCAGTATCAGAAGTCTGCAGTGTGAAATTGTAGAGTTTAACATAAATCTAAAAAACAGATGTATTACTCAAGAACTTGACAAGGTAGGTGCTTATGCATATGTCAAATTAACAAACTAAATCGTCTGCTGTGTGGAATTTTTTAATATTGCATTTCCAGTTAATAAGCTGATTACTTATGTATCTTAATTGGATTATAAATGCAGTACAATAAATCGGATTTTATTGAAATATGAACTGGTTATAAATAGATTGTGTACATGGATTATGAATAGACTTGTTGAAGTTGTTAAAAAATTCTGCAAAGTGCATTTCCATAATTTTGTGTTGTGAACTTGAGCTATGCAAATAAGCTGAACTGTAAGGTAAAATGAATTAAATTTATATCGAGCCATTTACCAGCCTCCCTGAAATGAATTTGAGGTGATAACATTGAAGTAAGGTCAGGTGTTGGACAGTGACTCATGTCTGGTTGTAGCTAGTACCTCTCTCCATCAGGATACAAACTTGTTACCTAGCTGGTCCAATACCAGACAATTCATTTATGGAAATACATGTAGAGCAGTTTGATTAATGAGCCTGTGGACTTAAAGTTAATATTTAATTTCATCGAGCACAGTGGGCGGTTGCGATTTTGTACATGGCTGATGCAATTTAATTCCCTTTGTGTCAGTCGATTGTCCCGCAGAATGAAGTGGATGAAGGATAACCACTTTTGTGTCATCAGTGGAAGACTTAGCCCGCTGAACATCTGTGTCAGATAAGCAGTGATGGCTGAGTAACTGCTTTTTGGGTCCTGTGAACAAGTAGCAGAGGAAAAGTAATCTGCTTTTCCACTGCTTTACCTTCTCTGCCACTACACAGGAATGACTCATTTTCTCTAAAGTGGTTACCCATGGTTTCATGGAGCCGTGGTAGGAGACAAAACAGCATAACATCCGGTGCACTACTATTATTTCTGATTGCTTATTTTGTATTTATTATGAAAAATAAAACAACTTGCTTTAAATCACGTAGCTGCTACAAAGGACTCAAACTTTAATATGTACAAAGAATAATTGTTAATAAATGCATAAAAATGCAGCTATTTCAGTTTTTGTCCTTAACAATTTTGAAATAATCATGAAAAATGTAAGGCTTGTAAACATCCAATGGCTTCTTACAAAGTTATTCAGTATAATCTGAAATGAAATGTGCTTAACATGCTGTTACAAATCAATTACTCATGTTAATGAGCATCTTAAGAAGTTCTTGTAATGAGTTAACAAACACTTATTGTGGGAAAATGCTACATAAATTTACAGATAAGACCCTAAATCATATAAATATATACTGCTGACGGTTAAAAAAAATGATAAATTACCATTTTTTTTTCAACCAGGATCAAATATTGTAAAGTAGTAGTTACGCTTTACAGCACAGAGAAAAAGCAAAGCCCTGTTGGATCCAAAATGAACTTCAGCACATTGAACACATGGTGACACAGGAACCACTGATCTAGAGAAAATAGGACACTGCCTCCTACAACAACACGGGACACCGCGATGGAAATACCACAAGATAAATCTGTGTTCATTCCTCAAGCCAAACTCTAATGATGGGTATTATTCATTTTTCCACTGATACTGTTTTCCTGGTCAGCAGACAGCCTGCAGATTGGCTGCTTTATTTTCCCTTATTCACTGCTACCAACATCTATTAACCAAGTTCGGCTACGGCCTGCAAAAAATAATTAGTCTACTGGATAGGTCAACTTAATCATTCCTGAAAATAATATTCAATTATCTCCACAGCAACTTCTAGAGCATGTCTCCTATTTTTAGACCCCCTCTCTGTTTTATAGAGATAGGCAATTTGATCCTTTTTTATGTCAAGCCTGCAACACAAAGCAGCAGAGAGTCAGCGGTGCTAGACAGTCCTTGCTGGATAACCTATTATGCCTTAATAATAGCTCTAGCGTTCTTATTGTCGCTTCCTCTGTATGGTGCACTGCACATGAGTTCCACTCGATTATGCCTCTCTTCTTCCCTAGCTTTACTCTCAAGTTTTCCATCAGGTGCCCTTGAATTATATCATTAGTTAGTCTTTGCAAAGAGAAAAATAATATTAAAACTAATGGCAAGTTCAACTATGTCATCATTTTGGAAATAATTGGAGGAGAAGAGAATGAAAGGGCACATTGTCTAATCAGAGCTGGCAAAATAACATCCTGAATGACCTCATCAAAGTAGGGGATGTGTCACAAATTCATTCATATAAAACTGACAAATTATCTCTCCTTAGGGTGATAAATCACTGTTAGGTCATACCGAGTGTAATATACAGTTAATTACATATATGTGTTTTTGATCGTTACATATAAGTCTGTAGAAGACTTATGGAATTACACAGGTTTGGGTTAAAATGCAGACTTTGTTTTCCCATGAACTCAGGATATATCCATCTAAACTGGAAGAGATCAGGAATTACAAGCATCTAAGAAGTAGAAGCCTCAAATCTATAGTAATTGTTCAATTCATGGAGAATCTATTTTCAGAATAGGTACTGTATGAACTATTCTTACACAAGTTATTCACCACTTCAAAGGTCTGGAGCTCATTCTCTTCAAGGCAAGTAACGCCTTCTGTTAAATGAGCTCTCAGTGCAAGTGAACCAGGCCATCCTTAGGCTGCAGCAAACCAGTCAAGTGTACTGAGAGATAACAAACATACACTCAGAGGGGAGGGAAAAAAGAAGGAAACACACTTTTGAGCTCAGCAAAAATAAAGAAAAACCTCTTCAAAACATTTGGCACACTGAAGAACACTTTCCAGGAGTTTGACATTTTCCTTACAAAGAGAAAATTTCATGACAACAAATAGATTTCACCACAAGGTGCAGATTAATAACCCTAAAGGAAAGAAAAGATAAATAAGATGTTGTGAAAAACATTTTTAAAAAGTTAGGCCAAATGTGGAACGGTGTTCTTTGGATAGATTCATCTAAATTCAAAATGAATCAAAATGACAGTGAAAGAAAAGGAAAAAAAGGAGCAGGGTTGAAATGGCTTATGACGTGGTCTTGATCATGAGCCATTTCAGTCCCTGTTCTTTTCTCCAACTGTTATTCTAGCTCGGTTTGATCATGATCAGGATCTGTGTAAAACACAATGAAACAGTGGAATGATATGTTCCTACGTTGATAATAGCTCATTACCTTTCATTGACGATGTGGCAGAAGCATCCAGATTGATGCTGAAGTCTACACGGACCAACTGTAAGGGCTGTAAAATGGATTCAAAGATGCTTTGGGTGGGCAATGAGCTAAAAAATAAGAAGAAAGAAATCTTTTTATCTGACTTTGAAGACTATTTGCAATTGTCATGTCAGTCTCCTGGTCCAAATCTGAACGTACTGCTCTTCACTTCCTTTCAAGAAATTAAATGAAATTTTACATTTCTAAATGCTGTCGCTCATGTTAATTTTTTTTCTTTGTATTTGCCTGAGATGTTTTTATCTGTTGAAACTATAATTTTTTTAAACATTTTCCCATGCTTTTATATGTGGAAAGCAGCAGATGAAGCATTTCAAAAACTAGCTAATGGTCAGACAAAGAGCTCAGATTCAGATGGGTTGAAGACCAGAGGTCAAGGATGGAGAGCAGAAAAAAAAATTAAGGGGTTAGGGTTGTGGCCCCTACTATGCAGTCTGGCTCCTGGGTTTGGCAGCCACCTCCTGTACCAGACGGCTCCCTGTGATAGTGTGAAAATATTCCCTCACTGGTTCTTCTGTGCCCAGCAATGTTTTCCATGTTAGTATTTATTTTAACCTTTGATTGTATTATATCATTGACAGTGATCAGGGTAAGTGGGGATGGGTGGGACTGATTTTCTTTTCACTGTTAAAGCACTTTGTGCTACATTTTTTTGGTACAAAGTGCTATATAAATAATGTTTGATTTGACTTAATTTTGTGATTTGATTATGAATAAGCTTGTTGCACTGATACGAGACGGCAGGAGTATTGGGCTTTTGGAGATGTGGCATGAGCGTGTTTTGGACTCTAGAATCTTTCTACATGGACTTTGGGTACACCAGGACAAAAGAGCACCATAAGTGGGGTAGAAGTGCTTGCAGTGCTTGTGATCCTGGGCATTTTACTGTGAAGGAGCATCTCTGCATCCCAGATGTTGAACTGTTGCCTCTGAGGTGTCCATTCATGCTGTCAACTTAAAGAGCTTACTTATATTTCCTACTGATGCAGCTTTTTGATGTTATTGTCACCGTTGTTACCAGGCAACAAACACAATGCTCCAATGCATTCGTGATGAAGTCTGGGGATTTCATGCACACCTATTAGACAGTTTTTCATCTCATTCATCTCTCATCTCTATTTAAATGTAGACTGCAACAATAGTATTTCCATTTGGGGATAAATATACTATCATTCAATTCAATTTGACTCACAAATAAATAATAACTGAACACAACTGTAATAAAGGCTTGGAAAATATACAGGAAAAAACTATCTATGAGTTCCAACCTTCAGACAGCCTCTCGGTCTGCAAAGGGTTTGTGACAAAATATTAATCACTTGTGATCATATTATTTCAGAAGTTAAGTTGTCCATTTGCAAAAGGATGGCAATTGTTGAGCAGGTAGAGTAGGTCATGCTTAAACTGGAAGGTCGACAGCTCGGTCCTCAGCCCCGTAAAGTGTCAAAATGTCCTTGGACACTAAACCTCCACATTGCCCCCACATTGCATACGATAAGAATTACTGTACCAGTGTTTGTGTGAAAGGCTGAATGAGAACCACATTGTAAAGTGCTTTGTAGAACCTTGACAAGGTTAAAAAGGCACTTTGTCGCAGACCATTTCCCATAAGTAGTGCCGCAAAATTAGAGCTGAGGAGATGCACTCACAGCACGTTTAAGGTATAATTTGACTAAAAACATAAAAGAACAAAAATTTTGTTGGTGTCCAAATAGTTCCTGAAGTATTTATCAAAGATACTTTTAAAAATGATTTAAATCTCAATATCTGATGCAGAAAACCCCCACAAAACCTTGGTTGGGACATGAGCATAATCAGAAACTGTGACATGCACAGACACGCAAACAAAAAATGAATTTGCAGCTCCACAAGTGAAATTTGTCTCAGTCACAACCTGAAAACACATTTCACACATTACTCTTCTTGCTCTCACCATTTCTGTCAATGTATCCGTGTCTCTGTCACTCCCTTCCTGTCTCTCTTGCACTCATTCTCTCACCAGTCAGACTTGAGGAATAAATAAATAATCCAAAGTGTGAATTCTGTTCTCCAGGAAACAGCATAATTGTCATCGAAGGAGAGAGTCTCTGGAAATCATCATTCACCCAGATGGATTATGACCTTTGATGTTGGATTTGAGCAAAGTATGGCACCGCTGTTCTGTTGCAAGCTGCTGTCACATCTTTAGAGTGGAGCTCTGCTTTAGGCTCAACAGCATGCGCACGCACACACACACACACACACACATACACACACACACTGGTTCTCTGTCAGCCTCATCCGAAGCTTTAAAAACTCCAAGCTTCACTTGAATACTCTTATGTCTTTAATCTTAAGCATTTTACACTTGAATGTGTCCTGTCTCGAGGTAAAAGTCATGCAAGGATAAACTTTATCCTCATTGACCACTAGTGTGAGTCAGAACAGCATTACTGATGGAGAAAAGCATGATGGGATAATCTTTCAGAGAAGGGAATGTTGTTCTATTCTCTTCATCACTGAATCATGTAGCAAACTGCTGAAAATTTAAACAACACTAAGATTGCAAAACATCTTCGGTGGTCCTTAACATTGATTCAGAGTCTCTGGAGCTTTATAAATAGATAGGACATCACAATTTCTACAAATATTTAGTGATTTGATGAGAGCACTGGAGTGCCCAGTCTGAAATCAGCTGGATTTCTCTTAAATCTGCCCTGAGATGTGGTAACTGAAGACTGTGCACCACATGAATCTTCAACTGCATCATCAGAAAATCAAAGCATCTGTAGTAGTTAGGATTCTCCACTTGTGCCTTCCTCTTCCCTGAACACCCATCTCCACAAAAAAGGAGAAAGAAAACAGAAAAACTTTAAATGATCTCTGGAAAAATTAGACAGTAAACAAGTCTTAAGTGTCAGTATTAAGTGTGAAACAGGCATCATCTGCTCACCGATGGCTCTGACAAAAATAATCAAAAAGGGAGGGACCCAAATCAGCCCTCTCCTCTTCATCATCCTCCCTTGTGGGCATCACATCAGACTCCATCGGCGCCATCCAGTTTTACAGGAGAAGACCTTCATAATCAAAAGTGCTGCAGATCCGCTCACCTCTTATACCCAATGAGCATGGTCTCATCTATGAGAGGCTGCTCTCTTGTGGCCGCTGGGGGTAAAATATGACCCAAGGATGGAGAAAGCATGATTGACAGGAAATATTATGTTCATGTGTTCACGAATGTCTACTCATACAGTATATATACTTCTACAGTGCTTATTTTCATAGTTACACGAGCAACTGAGGAAAAGGGGATTCTAGACATTTGGGTAAACTTCACTTGTTTGAGGATAGATAGATAGATAGATAGATAGATAGATAGATAGATAGATAGATAGATAGATAGATAGATAGATAGATAGA
>JAOWBL010000007.1:14040927-14114331 GCA_028564865.1 Zenarchopterus dispar | reverse complement strand
GATAGATAGATAGATAGATAGATAGATAGATAGATAGATAGATAGATAGATAGATAGATAGATAGATAGATACTTACTTCTCAGTGAAAGCTTGCTGTCTGCTGCTGAATCCAGCGCGGATTGGTGCGCTCTGCGGTCCGGGTTTTCTTTCTCTCCCCTCACATCTATTTCCTCCTCTCCTGCTACTAGTGTACCTTCACTTGTTCAGCCTTCAGTCTGAGAGAAGGAGGAGGATGATATATGATTGGCCAGGCGGGGGCTGGTAGTCCGGAGCTTGGCACTGTGAGGCTGGCGTTGCTCCCCGTGTTCGTGTTTACACCTTTGCGGACCGGGACGAGACCAGACACCCGGTGGCCCGGAGCAAACTCGGGAGTTTAAGTCTTTGGGGTTCGTGGTTCCCTGACAGCACCCACCCTCGGCACTGTTTTATTATATTGTATTTTATTTTCGTGTATGGGTGCAAAGCAACTTTTTCTTTGCGGGGGGAATGGACCCTCTCCTTTAATTTGATTTCTTCTTTCAGCGCAGCGATGCGTCAAACTTTTTGGTGACTTTCGTCGCACCTCTGCGCATACGCACGGCTCAAGTAGAGTTGAGCGGAGAATCGGGGCAATCTGGAATTTCGTGGACATTTTTTTTCTCTTATTCAAACATCTGCGGACCTTTAAAAACTTTGACTGCTAACAGAATTAATGTCCCTTCAGTCTTTCTCGGAGATCCACCCGCTGTTTTGCGATTGGATACGTTTAAAACACTGCCGTTTTCATCATCGGATACGATTAGTCTAAGTATTTACCAGGACACTGGCGAATATCTAGTTACTTTTAGTTACTGGTGTTTAAATTACCCCGTGGTAAAGACTGTGCTGGACAGGAGACAGCCAGAGGCGCACCGCGGCGGCATAACCGGAAAAGATGCGCTCTCTTCGGATGCAGCGTGATCAAGAACTCGGTCCTCTGGTGCTTCTTCTCCTGGTCGGGGGATATGTCGTTTCTGGCACTGGTAAGTTTGGAGATTAAAGATCGTTTGATGTTGTTGTTGTTGTTTACTATTATCACTGCACGTGATGAATCATATATACAACAAACAGCTGTGCTCACAGATGCGCAAAGTGCTGGTATGTTTAGACCAAGACAAAATTCGTTTGCGTTTTTTTTTTCATACTTCCAAGTTACCCTCAGACCCCTGCGTCTGGTCTGAGGGATTTTAAAAATGTTTGTACTGTACTACTGTGGTGCAACAACAGTGCAGGGGTCCAAGGCTGCCTGCTGACGAGGACTTTCTTTTCTTTAAACACAGCAAAGTCTTCATGCTTACAGTAGACCTGAGCTCAGAGTTCTCTATTCTACTTGGAGCGGAAAAATCAAACTCCCCTGGTGCGCAGGGAGTAATTAAGGTTTTGCTCCATGCCTTCTTGGCCTCTCCAAAGAGAAAAAGCAAAGCCTTGTGAAAAGAAAGAACACTTGACAAACCTCACGGGTATATAGTGTACAGCATATACTAATGCATGGTGGGGCATCTAAATATAGTGGCACTTGTCTGAGGTCTGGCTGTTTGGGGTTTTTTTTCTCTTTGAAACACTGAACTTATCCACCTCTTAATCATAATTTACTTAGGGGTTAGTTGCATTATGAGGACAGCTAGCTTAGATTGGGAGACAGCTGATTGCCAAGTGTTATGAGAGCCAGCTCTCACGGAGACCCACTAGGCAGTGGGTTTTTTTTTTTTTTGAGCTGTTGGGTCAAGACCTGGACATCAACATGAGGCTTAAAGACTCCACTGCTTCTTTCTTTGTGTATTTTTTTCTTTCAGTTTAACATGCTTGTAGGGAAGTGTGGACATTTCCTCCCCTCCCTTTGCTTGATCAGATTGAAAAACAAGGCAGAAATCTGAGGGCTTTAGTGAATTGAGGATTAAGCTTGGTTTACAGTACAGTGGGCAAAAAAGAACAATGCAGAAAGCTTTGTGTGCAGAATCTTAGCTTTGCTAAAAGACTACCCCTGACCTCCAGTGAAGAGCTCACATTTTATTTACTGACTGCAGTAATTTTTTGTTGATACACTGTAAAAAAAAAGAAGAAGAAGAAAAAAGAAAAGGGAAAAAAAAGGACAATGTCTCTGAGTGCAAACAAACCCCCCACATATCTTTACCTTCTAAGGTCCTTGTGTGTTGTATCGTGAACAGGCGGAGCAGAAAAGCAGCTTACGTTTATTAAAATTATGGGCCGTTCTGAAATCCTTGCATAAGAAATGAGAAATGTTGATAAAAACAGTTCAGGGCTGCAATAAGATCCTGTAAAGGGAGCAGAACCAGGAGGAGGGGGACAGCAGGGACAATTGCACAGTGTGCCCCAGTAAAGTTTCTGTCTGGAAGAGAGGAAGGCAGAGATATATTTAGAGAAGGCATGATGGGACACATTGCATTTATCTTCTCTCCTATTGTGTGTAAACCTCTTCCCCAAGTTCTCGCCTTTCTCCGTTTCTGCCTGTGGTGTGGATGTGCTGAGCTCACGTTTCTGCTTTGGTGCTTCTCTTTCTAGGCTGACATGTACATTAATTATCTTGGTCTGCCAGGAACACTTGTCTACAGTCACTGTGTTGCTTTGCAGGTGCCATTATTAATGACTTCATTAGAATCAGAAAACTGACATAAGCAAGGTGTACGAGGCACAGTTTATGACCCAGAGATGAGCAGGTGCCCAGTATAGAGGAGAACACAGTCAACCAGTATTCGGGCTGGGAAGTCAAGACAGGAGGAGTGTGAGGCAGCGAAGGGGCAGCCAAGTGTTCAGAGTTACGGAGCGTAGCATGTCAGACACTCCCATTGAGTCCTGGAAGAAAAGTGACGCTCGTCTAGAATGTGCTGTCTCATTTTGTGTTAAGTGTGGGAACCCTCTTACTCCTGAATATCAGTGAAGTGTAACAACACTCTTTTTCTCATATTATATGCAAGCCAGTAAAAGGCTTCTGAAATATTTGTTGCCTTGCTTCACAGCCAGAAGATTTCTGATTTTTTGTCCTTTTTTTTTTTAGCAAGACAAGGTTTGGATACATGGAAAGAAAGGAATGTGACATCAAAGCTAACCTTCAACAAACACCAAAGTAGATTTGGCTTCAAAGACACTGAACAGATTGAGATGTCAGATTAGATTCATGTATCTCTGAAATGTGTAGTCATAACAAAAGTGCTGCCAGGTTGTTGCTTCCCCCCTGAGCCTTGGACAGGTAGTTTGGGCATCATGGTAGATAAACATACGGACAGGTCTCCATGAGCCAGACTAGTTCCATAGGCCAGTCCTGCTCCAGGACCAGCCCGGGCCACATCCTATCCTGAAGCAGTGCATTAGTTTTATGGTCGTCAGGCGGCAGGGGATGGGATCGCTGGCCAGCCACTGCCCTTTCTGCTGTATTATTCATATGTGCAAAGTGGTCTTTGTTAATATTTTAAATGTGCTTATGATGCTCAAATTCTTGACATCAGAGATGGCAAAAGTGGAAGACATGGGAGGGGAAGTGGCCACTGAGCTCTCTTCAGTCTTACAAACACGGGTGGTTATAGGAGATAGTGGAGGATTTTAGGCCACCAGTGCACATTTATAAACTGCAGGACTTCAAGCAAGTGTGCCAGCTGCAGCCGGGAGCTGTTTTAGATGATGCACATAAACAAAACAAGAAAAGGCTTTCGTGGGGTAATCCATCTGAAAACAAAGAGGGAAAAACAGTTAAAAAAAGATGAAGGGCTACAAGAGAAATGAATTCCAGAGAGACACATTGAGATGAATTGATCTCAGGGTATGGCTTTTAAATATCCTTCATGAGAAAAGTCTGAAGAAGAAAACACTTAAGCAGTGGCATTCAAGCATCATTAAACCTCTGGCACAGTCCAGACTCCGAGGTGGTGAGAAAGGGGGAAAAAAAGTAGGTGGAAAAGCATGCAGGGCTCTGGAGAACCAGGTTGTGGCTAGCAACGCAACAGAAGAAACAGTAGTTAAGAAGGGAGGGTATGGTTGTGACGGGAGGTGGAGAATTGAAAGTGAAAAGAGACACACAAATCGACCAGGGGGATGTTTTTATTAAGGCTCTTATCGATGGAGAGAGCTCACAGTATTAAGAGTGGACATGTTTAATGCTTTGCCAATACTGTGCATGTTAGACGGGACTATAAATCCACAGCAAACAGCAAGAGCTCTGTAGGAGAGCAAAACAGTGAGGTAAATGGAGGAGGGAGCTGACTATGAAGAATGGAGAAAGAAATTATTAGCAGAAGAAAAGTTCTGAGCAGAGACTGGTAAGCTCCAGATGAATATAGAGGACAAGCCATAATTTTCCTCGGCAAAGATAGTATCTTAGAGTATTTGTAGTCTTTGGAATGATTTATATATTCTTGTTTAAACTGTCTTGTTTATCTCACACCAGATGATCTCTTCCACCTGTTTGTCCTTATATAAAAGCACAATGAAATACAAAACCTTTTCAGTTTAATCGAAACTTCTAAGACTTTTTATACGGCTGCTGTTTTTGACCCTCGGATGAGTGGCTCATCTGAGGGTCAAACTATTATTATTTGTGTTTTTCTCTTTGTAATCATAGAATAAAATTAGTAACTTTCATTTAATTATTCTGTCTTTACATTTTGTATGACATAAAATAAAAAGAAAGCAGCACAGATCTGGGAGGGACCAACAAGTGGAGTCAAAGAAAAAATAAACAAGTTAATGCTGGCATGAGAGAGGGGGTTGGATGGATAGATGGATGGATGGATGAACTGGGGGTGGTGGAGGGGTAGTTTCAGTGACAGATGGGAGCTGAGTTTCTGCTCTGCCGGCAGGACAGGGTACCCCCTGCCTTTCCGTCCTGCCCTGTGGGGGCAGATGGGTGGAGCAGACAGGGAAAGAGGAAGAAAACCTCTGTGGGGTTCCATTGTGCTTTAGATGAATAGGAGACTCCAAAAAGCTTTTTCTGCCCCTTTGTGTGGGGTAAAGGGGGACAGCAAGAGGACACACACACATTCAACCACAGCATCAACAGGAGCTATACTTGAATGAATGTCTGAATGTGTGTTCATGAGGTATGTTACTGTTGCATAACAGCATGCAAAGGAAATCAGAACTGCATGTTTGAGCTTAAAAATGTCAGATTCTCTCAACAGTTGATATGTTAAGACAAGCTTGGTGACATCAAATGTCAAAAAGACAGCTCCCACCCACAGACACAAAGAAGCACACACACACTCTCACTCATATGCAAAATAGAGCCACATCCTCTGATGAAGAAGTAGCATTTGAGTGTAAAACACTGGCAGACCTGCTGGGTCACTTTGAAGTAGAGAGTGAGTTAGTGCAGGAATTTTCATTTAAGATCTTGGCTTCACTCTGAGCGTCGTGACCAATAGGATCAGGATTCTCTACGGGGGGTCAAGCCAGATCCAGAGCAACCCCTTTACCCCTTGATAGACACATGCACACACATATACACACATAGTAAAAGTGGTTGCAATGAGGTCCATAGATCAGAGGCTCTGTCAGCATTTGACTGCTTGCGCTTTGGACAACTCTCTGCGTGTGTCCTCGTCTAAAAAGGGAGTTTTTTCAGACCATATAGATTCCCCTCATCTTCTCGGCAGAGGCTTTTTTTTGTCTTCAAAAGGCAGCTAGCCAAGAGTACTCTTATACCAAAGCCAATCTGTGAATGCTTATGTTTGTGTCTGCTTGTAACTGTTTGTCATGTGGGCTTGGCTCACCGTAGGAAAATTCAGCTGAAGGTGTTTCCATCAGGAGAGGACATGCGGTGCATTAGAGAAGGCAATGGCATTTAATGTGAGTTTCTTTAATGAATTTGGCACACACAGCTGCATTCCACCACATCTACATTAATAAAGTGCTATTGCTCTTGTCTCCATTTCCCCTTTCCTCTTCCTTCAGTTTCTTGATAGTCTCATCAGGCATATAAATAGCTTTATAGTCTCACATATTCCGACCTCTGTCATCCATATCTCTCTCCCGCCATCATTTTTTTTTTTTTTTACTCAGCTTCCTCTCAGAGTTTTAGAATTGCTCTTTAGAAGGCAGTGTGAAAAATCCCATTTCTCTCAGTGTAACGCTTATTAGAGTCCCATCTGGCCTAAAGGCATTTACGAATGTGGGAGGTGCCCGGATTGTTGACGGTGGGTAAAGGAGAAGAGTAAGTGGTGCTTTGTCATGCCTGTGTTTGAGTGGATGTGGGACTCACTGGGGGCTTGTGCAAGGTGAGACGGCACTCTTAACGTTGCAAAGCACACACTGAACAGCTGGTGTGTCTAAAGCAGGGGAATGACACGTAGACCTCCCCTGGACAGGCAGACATATCGAGCACACGAGTGCATGTCTGGGGATGGGAAAGGGAGCGGAACTGATCCTGGATCATTCTGTCTGTATATCTCACAGCAGAACTTTCAAACAACTTAGTTGTCCCTGCCCCCCTTTGTGTTTAAATCAAGACCAAGGATGGTTAATGAACATATTTGTGAGTATGGGTGGGTGTGGGCGGGGGGTGAAAAAGAGGATGAGGAAGGGATTGATGGATTTTGGGCAACTGGCTGCATGTCAGAAGTCGGCTACTCTGTGATTTAATGTAGTGCCTTTGGTGGAGCTTCAGCGTGATGTCTGTCTCTTAAGCTTATTGTCTCTGTCAACAAAGAGGTGGTGATTGGCCACTTCATCAGAGGTCGGCAAGTATACTCCCAGACTCCCTCTACTTGTCCCTCCTCTTGTTTCCTTTTCTCATGTTTCTAATTTGTCTCTCCATTTTCATTGCCTATTTCCTCCTCCTTTCTCTTTCTATCCAACTGTTCTCCAGTTTGAGCTTTTAAGATCACGCTTAGGGAAAAGGTCTGCCTGGTTGAATCTAGCTTCATCCTGAGAACACAAAAACAGCCACAGTTGCTGCAATAATCCCTGTTTGTGTTTGCGCAGTCTTGGATCACAACCATGGCAAACACAACAGTAAAAGAAGGAGATCTGGCCTCATCTACCCTTTAATTCCTCCACATGTCTTCAGCGCTACGACTTAATTCTTACTTCTCCTCCCGAGACTCTGACTGGGAGCCTACAAGCACGCAGTAAAGATTTCTGTCTCGCTTGGATGCAGGTCTTAATCAAGAGCTGACAAGCACATCTTGACTCAGTTTGTGTGTGTGTGTGTGTGTGTGTGTGTGTGTGTGTGTGTGTGTGTGTGTGTGTGTGTGTGTGTGTGTGTGTGTGAGTGTGTGTATGTGAAGGGTGGACTGCACACCAATGAAAAACCAACTGCATCACTCAGGTGTTGCTCCTTTTTCTGCTCGGGTCACAGTGGGGTCGCACTCTGACTCTCAGTCACCACGCTGCTCACACACACACACTCACCCCGTCTCTCTTGTTTTGGCAGCTATTCCGATTGCAGAAATGTGGCGTATTCTCCTGCTGCATTTGCCATGCAGGGTGTCATGTGATGTTTGCTACAAAATGCCGCCAGGCGTCAGCCGCTGGAGAGTTGGAATCATTCTAAATGAGCGCCATGTGTGAATAGAGGGATGACAGCTCTCATATAATGTGGCAGATGTACCTGCATGTAATTAAAGTTAGATTTAAGTGTCTGAGCTCGCGTGCGCATCACGTGTGTCAGCGGGTGTGTGTTTCAAGCCTCTTACCTGCTGCTGACCAGATGGGCCCAACAGCTGACCTCACGCTCACCTCTTCTCGCCACTTTGCTTAGATTAGCTGGTGCGCTGAAGTTGGGCACTTGGGCTTTTTAATGGAAATACAAGGCCCTCCACCCTAAATGCAGGATGCAATCCTATACACACACACAAACATATGTACAGGGCAAATCAGGCCTCAGTCTTCATGTAGGATATGACAGTATGCTGTGTGTGAGTATGTGTATGTGTGTGTGTGTGCAACATGGCCTGCTGTTTACGGGGATTATGAAAGCAGATGGACAGCCATGCTGACTGGTGAGGGTTCATTAACTCTGGGTGTCTCTGTTCTGACTCTTCTGCTGCTGTTGGTCAGGTTCACTTCACAACCAGTTCAGTGTATGTGCAGGTGGATGAGTCACCCTTTAGATATTTATTGATCATCAAAAAACATGAGCTTGAAGTTTTTGCTTGACAGGTTCATGTGGTGGAATAATTGACAGTTTTACCTTCTCGAGTCACATTAAACAGCTTTTAGACTTTAAGTAATTCATGGAAGCACTCCTTGCTTTTTGCAAGAGAAGCATTTCATATGTGAAAGAAAACAGTTGAAGAATGTGTCATCCAATCATCTTGCGGTTTTAGCATCCTCATCTGCAGACTATCTCCATAGCATTCCTCTGCTCTGCTCGGAGAGATGAATAGATGTAGTGAGTGGATCATTAAACACAGGGAAGTATCTCCTTTTCTATAGCTTCAACCTTCACGCTGCAGCCAGCTCTTATCCTGCTCTTCTGTGGGTTAATGAGACAAACATGGATCATGTAGGGACAGACAGACATACCTGTGGAGAGGCAGACACCCAGACAGACAAACAGCCTGGCAGATTCCTGAACAGATGGGTTGTTTGGAGCCGCTCAGAGGCCTCAGCGCTGTCCGATACACAGAGAACTACAGTGATAGGTGTGACCAGAAGTATGAAAATCATAAGGGAAAGTGATCCAAACTCTAGGAACATAATGGTTATTAGTAAAATTCAGAATAATAAAATTAAGCATTTGATTTTTGATGTTCTCTTTTCAGTGCCGGAAGTGAAAATGTTGAGTCGGTGAGTTGAGCTGCCCAAGCTTCATGCTTCCACGGGAAGAGGGCGATGAGGTTACTGTGACCAACCACAATAAGCAACACGTCACATTAACTGTATTTACAATGGCATTATTCACAATAAAGGGCAGGGGGAAATAGATGAATGGTGGTCCATTGCACTTCCTTAGAAGAATTTCATAGAAAACCAAGGAGATATTCAAAAAGAAATGCTTTTGAACCACTTGTGTGTAGAGATACGTAAGGCAGTATCATGACTAGATAAAGTTGGCTGTGGAAAAACAAGGTGAAACTGCCTTGGTATTGGAAGAAAATTATTTTCTGTCCAAGCGTAGGTGAAAGTTATCTTCGGAAAATTGAATCTGAAAGAGTTTCCCCTTTCATATCACAAAATTTTGGGACGGCGTTACTTATATGAATCACTTCAGCCATTTTCAAACAGTTTTGGTTTTGCAATTCTCTGCCAACTCCTCCATTATTTATTGCAGGAGCAAAGATTTTTTTAAAAACATTTTCACTTGACATAAGTTGATCAAGTGTTGCACAACACCAGTGAGTGAAGAAAAGGAGATGGCGAGCGACAGCGAATGAAGGAAGATATTCTGCATTCATAAAAATTTATTTTGGTAAAAATTGATGAAGATATCAAAACATACTGATTTTCAAGTTACAATATTTATCATTGACTTGAGAGAAAATAATAGATGGCATAAAATCTTTAACTAGATCATGCAAAACCTGCTGCACCAAAAGTTTTTGCAACTCTTTGGGGTTTGTTCCTGACTTTATTTTGTTTTAAATTGTGGGCCATGACATCCTATGCAGATATGTAAACCATGCTGTCACCGGTGTTTTGCCCAAAATTAAGACGAGTATAACATCACCATATGGTGCGGTATTGCACCTGCAAGTATATATCCACATGCCTTTACTTTCTGAAATAATGTCTGTTAAAAGATACCTAACTTGTGGACAGTAGACTTCAGAGAGAGCTGGCTGTTGTGTAAAGCCAAATGAATTTCTTTAATCATTGTTATTTGGGTACACATTCAATTTAATGACTCTTGATCATTGATGTGAGTTGTCTGAACCATAAATAAAACAGCAACACATTTAAATGTAGCTAAACTGAAGAGTGACGTTAATGACATTCATGGAATTATTTATCAAAGTAACTCAAATACAGCATCTCTTTTTGACGCGAGGCACAGAGGGCCTCTTAAATATTTTAACTCAAGAGGTTCGTCTTACATGTCCTATGCGTTAGCAACAAAAAACAAGCCTCATATGTAATGTTGGTAAATTTACAGACTCCTAATTCCTAATATGTCTGCATGTTTCCGACTTTACTCTAATCTGCGCTGGTCCCGGTAGACTGCTGTGGTCATTACTGAAATGAGCGGGTTGCATCTGTGTTTCTAAATCAGTACAGTATTACAGTAGGAGGTCACTTGCAGAACTGGACATTCCCATCTGTGCTATTTATAATTTGCAACCCCAAAAAAAGGAATAAAAAAATGCAAATTCTTCATTTTAGAGTAGTTTGGCTGCAAGATATAAGCATAGCAACATCAAAAAAAAAAGAATATATGTTGCATGGGTATTGTTGTTTTTTTTATTGACTTAAAAGATTGTGCTGGTTGTAACAACTTCTAAACTTGGGGTACAGAGGGAACATTGACAGTTACCTTCCTGGTGTTTGCTACTGTGTGCCCTCAGGGATAAATAATCCTTGTGATTTTTACAACAAAACAGCAACAGATTGAAGTTCACTGCTGCTCTTAAGCCCTTTGTGATGAGCTGATGGAGTCTTTTTGCTGGATGGAAGACTGAATGGTGGAAGGAAATAGGATGTATATGAGTGTGTGTCATCATCAGCCCACGCTGCTGTCAGCGCAGGAGTTTGTGAACCAGAATTACCTGCATATGCTCACAAGGTCTTGTCTGTTTGTGTGTGAAGTGTTGTTGCTCGTGGCGCCTTTATGCTCTTGCAAGTTTGAGTTTGTGAGTGACAGTTATACAGTGGTGTGGAGTGTGTAAATCTCCTGCTGTCTTAAGCTCTCGGTAGTGGGCCTAACATTAGCACAACAATTTACACATCTGTCCCGAGGCAACTCTGAGAATAATGAAAGCCTCAGTCAGCGATAGATGCTGCGTGTATGCGTGTGTGCGTGAGGGAGAGAGAGGTAGGAGAGACTGTAAACAAGAAACAGAAGAGGTTTATTAAAACCCCACCAGCCCTCACCATCCTTTTGTCCCTCCATTCCCGTGTCCCTCACCTCCTCTCCCCCTCTTCCAGTCAGAGGAGCGATTACATGCCTCTGTCTCTCTTGTCTTTCATCTCCCTGTGTAAAGAGGAGAGGAATGAAGGTCTTCTGTGGTGTGTAATTACACAGAGACATCCTGGATGAGGGCGTCTATCTCCACAAACAAAAAAGCAACCCCTCTCTCTTTAAATACCCCTTGATAGAGGGAGCGCTAAAAAAGAGACATTTAACAACCTTTGATCCACCTCAGGGTCGTTGTCTTTACCTACCACTTATAGAGGTCTGATAAGTACTATCACAAGTCCATTTATTTCATTAGAAGTTCTGACACTAACAGGTATGGCTCAGCTCCAGCACTGTGGGAATGAAATACGCAGCCCCTCTGTTCGTTTTTAAGTACAGATTCATAATCATGACACATTTACAGGCTGGTGTTCCAGTCTTATCCATGAGTCATGTTGTTGAATTATCATGGAAGGGTGCATTTTTATGGGCTTACATTGGTAGTGGCTCAACTGCTAATTGGCCCAAAGCACATTTGCATTATGGGAAGTTAATAATGGGGGCTCCTTGGAGGCACAGTAAATGAGAAAGTCACTGCACTCTGACTTAATTCTGCTCATAGAAGTGCTGATGCCTCCAGATGGCGTTTTTACTGAGTGTGATATGGCCATTTTGTGTGCATGATCAGACACTTAGGCAGTACTTTGGGAACTGCTAACTTTCTAGCAATGCCACTGGTCACTGCAGTATAATGTCTTTATTGCTTCTTATTACATACTTCAACCAAGAGGATCTCTTCTGGTGCATGTAGTGGACAAGCAGTGTTCCGAATCGATTTTTTTTTCTTCTCAACCTTCTCACGCTTTACCACTTCTACTTGTGTCTTAATGAATGTTTGAGCGCAATGAGAGCAGCATGCAGAGGTATCACAGCAGTACTTAACGTAGTCTTTGCTTTTATGTCAAACCCATGACTTACATCTGCTGCAGCTGGGAACCCTACATCATAACTTCTGCTGTTACCTAACATGCACCTCCCTAGAAATGTAGCTTGGCATCAGGTCAAGAGGAAGACTGTGGAGAAAGTGGAACTCACTCTAGACCAGAGACACACAACCTGAGTGGTTAGCATTACAGTAACTGTTGGGGGAAAGGTCCTCCATACCAAAAGGGGCTACGTGTTTCCTGTGAAAAGTAGAGTTTCACTTGTATGTAGTTAGATCAAGTGCCAACCATCTAACCTCCAAATAGATGCCAACCCGGAGGTTACAAAAGTTGTCATTCCTGAGCTGGCTGCTAAAGTGATTCTCTATTGACTCCCATGTTAAAATGTTGAACTTTATACCACATACAAACAATTTTACAACCTGGTTCAAAAAACATTTTGCCATCTATTGTTTAATTTTGTATCTGTGAGAACTCTGAGGGGCATGAATTTTGTTTTTTGTTTTTTTTGTCCCACATCAGGTGAATTTATAAAGCAATACATTTTTTTCTAATATGAGTTGCTGTATTTTGACTGACTGTCAGCTCAACCAATAAGCAAAGTGTTCACCTATTTACGCTAACCCAATGTCAATTAAACACAGTTTTAATTTCTGATTTCACCACCAACACAGCACCTGAAACGGGATATCTCATTGTGCATGTCCATTGGTAGGTCCACAGCACCTTCTGGGCCTGTTGTACAGCTTCGCAGGCAACAAGATGCAGCACAGTAGGATGAGAAAGAAGCTTCAAAACGGATTTCCGAAACTTTTGTGTCACATGACTGATGGGTTCCTGCCTCCAGTCTGTAGCCAGTCTCTTCTCAACCAAAAGGAAGCTCAGCACATCGAGCTACATTACTGCAGAAAAGAATCTGTACCACCTAGCGTTTGGGAATGTAGTTACAGAGGAACACAAACAACAATGCTCACAGACCTGTCTCACACTATTGGAGAAGGGGGGATGGCACCCAACACAACCCTCCTTCCAACAGCTATGGGACAAGTACAAACTCCAACTCCAGTGTTGGATCTCGACGCTACATAGCACTATAAATCACACTTTACATTTTGCCTGTGCTTGCTCCTAATACCTCTGTGTTACAAAGCTAGAGTTGTCCTGAATGAATTAAACTGGTCTTTTTACATGTTTAAATCTGCCCCTATTCATAGAGACTTAACTGTTTCTCTGAACTTGCCGGGAGATGAAGTGAGCGTGTTTTCTGTAGTTCAAACAAATACCCCATCAGACAATAGGCTGAGGTGTACTGCTGCGCTTATCTGGAGCTGGTGAATAGGCCTGGAGTGGTTCAACTATACAGCTGCTGAACAATGGTGTGCTCAGGAGAAGAGCAATGACCCCCGAGGTGTGTCCCGACTCTGTCCACTCTGATCCCTGAGCTCTCCATGTAGAGTCAACGCAGGGGGGAGAAGGGAGGGGGCACAGCAGAGACCTCACATAAACTGAGCAAATCAACAAAAATCAGATCTTTGAGCTGCAAACTTGATTGTGCAACATGGCTTCTAGTCGGTGAGAGTAAGCGAATTAAAGGAAAAAGAATTACTCTGTCTTGAAATCTGAGGAGCCAGCAGGTGGTGAGGCTATGAATATTTTTCATTTGCCCCATATTTCTTTTTCCACTTATGGTGGTGATGTGTATGAAAAATGTCTAGATCCTCTTTCTTTTGTGGAAATGAATTAACTCACACATTGTACATTCATAACAGTGAGGACATCAGTCTTTGTTTGTTGTGCTTTAATAATAGCAACTGTGAGCATCAGCCGTACTCTTATTTCCCAAAATAAACACCATCAATATTTAAACCACACAAACTTGACAGAAAATCCCCAACCATCAGGACTGAAAACATCCACGCAGAGGAGATGCAGCCCTTGTCCGTGCATTTGATCACAAGCGGCCTCCCCTCCTCCCCGCTTGGGGATTATTTTGATCTAATCTCTTTAGAGCATAATTCAGATTAAATTTTATGTTATTATTATTGCTATGTCCACTCCCTACTGTCCTGCAGGGATTTCTTCACTGCCATAGTGCCCCTGTGGTTGAAAAAAATTGATTAAAACTGCTGACCACTGCCCTAGATAGTGCGGTCTTTGGAAAGTGAACAAAAAAATGCAACCCTAAATCAGGAAAAGTTGGGACATATGAAAAAAACAAACAAACACAGGGATTGTAGCATTTTCTTTGACTATTTTTTTCTATTGGTCACAGATTCATCCCAGGTTTTGTGTGATCAGCTTAATTTCTTAAAATAGATACATTTTTATATTTCAAATTTGTAACAAATCCAATAAAAGTTAAGATGAGAAGCAATTTACAACTAAAACAAGTGGTTGAACAAAACTGAACTGAGAAGGCAAGATCATCTCTAGTTTCTCAATAAATGTGGGAGATAATCTTTAAAATATATATATTCTTAAATATCTTCAGACATTGCATATTCCTACTTCTGCAGTGTTCATTGTTCAGCAAAACAAGAAATCTAAACTCTGTTTTCAACATATAAAGAGCAGGACACGAACGGATCCCCCAGACGCCACTGCATCAAGAACCTTCATTCCTCAATGGCTGTTTGAAGCACATGGGCAAGGGATAACTATGGGACACCTTTATCAAGTGCTGTATTATAGAGGGACATTCATGAATACCTCTTGCAAACTTTATATTACAGCACAAAATGAGGCCTCACACTAACCTTGGCTAGAGGCACTGTCTGTGATGGACACATTGAAAACCTATTTTATGGTCAGATAAATTAGTTTTCCATATTTATTTCCTCTCTTTTAAGGAAAAGAGGCACTATTCTGAACCAAAGATGACAAATATTCCCCAGGCATTCAGTTACCATTAACAAGTAATAAGGTGATGATACAGGGTTATCATACAACTTGCCCGTATTAGCATTAATGCAGTTAAACCACACTGAGATCTTAGATCCTCATGGGCTGCCTTCAGGCCCACATCTTTTCCAGTGACATCCATGCTGTCACAATGTAGTGAACTCTAAGAGGAAGCAAGTGCAGGTAGTGAACTGGCATGCCTTCAGTCCTGATCTGACCCCCATTAGAGAGTTTGTAAAGTTTTTAACCAAAACGACATTGAGAACGACTACTAATACACACCTGAAAGCCAAGTCTGCTCTATTTCAGTTTCATTATAGTTGATTCTTTTTATGGTATACATAACAGAACAGCTGCTGCATACCAGACTAATCTCTCTATATCTCTATCAACGCTACAGAATCAATCTAAGTTTCTCGCTTGAATTTTGAAAAGAAGAGGCTGTTTTCTGCATGCTTTCATTCTCATTTGTGATTGTTTATCAAGTCACAAAAACAAAACAAAAAAAAACTGCTTTTACTAACCTGTCATCATGAATTTTCCTCTCACTTCAACAGACGAAGAAGAAAAAAAAAAGAGTTAAATTTCCTGTTTGCTTTAAAGCAAGACTGTATATACACAATTAAAGCCGAGGCTCCATTTTTACTTGAGCTGCCAGGGACATGTTCATCTGTTTAATATTCACATGTCATGTTTAGTCTGGATTTTCATGACAGTGTTTAAATACTGTCTGCATTTTATACCTCTGATTTTAAGCTCAGTAATCTTAACTGGAGAACCCTTGAATAAATCACAGTGTGTGCATAAAATCACAGTGAGTGGAGAAGATGAAAATATAGTCCATGTCGTTCATTATGTCTCTGGAACAGAGGATTTCCTTTTCATTGCTTTTAAATATTAGATCTAGTCACATTTTATCTTGTTTTTTTAAAGTTATTCATTACTTAAAGTCATCTTCTTTTTGCAACATGGTGATTTCATTCCCATGTAACAGTTTTGATTTCAGCCACTTAAAGTAAAGGAGAAACTGTTTTTCCCACTAAGTAGAGACTATAAATGTATATTTTTGTAACAATTGTACCCAATTTTATTTTAATTAGTAATAGTCAAATTCACTTTTCACAAACTTAAAATATAGACAACGACTGCCTGGGACAGAAATACCTGCCCAGTCCTTCACATGCCTGCAGTCTGCCTTATGCTTGGTTATTTTTCTCAATTAAGATGAATTATGGAACTGCATTGGGAGACCGGGACAGTGAGCGTTTATTGTAACATTATCATGAGGCAGTCATTCAGTGAGTTAGAGGGAGAAACATAGCGCCGTTGATATTTTAGTCTCTGAGCCTCACACCCTCAGATTCTTAATGGACCAGATGATATGCAGCTTTATCCAAATGTGTGAGAGCCTGCGCGTTTGCATGAGAGGGAGAGTGGGAGGAAGACGAGGCGAAGCTTGCATTCATTTCTCATATGTGAAGTTGGAGGTGATGAAGACGTGAGACAGTGGAGGCATGTTTGTGCTAGCTGTCTTGAAGGCTTGAAGACCAGGCTGCAGTGCACGTTTCATTACTGTGTTCTCCTCCAGAGACCCGGGTCTATGTCACGCTTCCCTTTTGTGAAGCAAGATGATTAGATGAACTGCGCCTTGGTAAATGGATACTATTGATCTCCGCTCCCTGTTATTTCAGAACATGATGAGTCCAAGACAAGATGACACAATGAACCTCACGACATCCCAAATTGTCACTTCTGCTCAGCGAACTTTCTCTCTTTTTCACCTCACACTCCTTAAATACACAGGTAGCTTCACTTCATCATATTCATTTTAATTTGCTGTATCTCTCTTTCCTTCTTATTTGCTTCACTGATTGCTTTCAGTGTCTCCACAGCCATTAAAATGATTTGAGACTATGTAATGTATATTAATGTCCTCGTAGTTTTAGCTTAGCTGTGCATGCTGTAAAGTTTCATGAGGGGAAAAAACAATTTAGAATGTCAGTGCAAGCACCACGAAGATGTTTGGGTATACTAAGACATTTGAGCGACTGGATAACTTTTACCATAATCTCAGAGTTTCATGTGAAAAAGAAACTACAATACCTTTCAATTTTAAAGTGAGCATATTGCTAAAACTCTGATATAACACAGGTAGCCTGAGTCTAAAAATATGTAATTACTTAAACGGTTCAGCTTTGCAGAATACTGTGACATGACAGACCCAGATCAGAGTACAGCTATACTCTGCGGCTTTTACTCCATACAGCCTGTCGGGCAGCCTTTGCCTTTCCTTTAAAGAGGTTGTACAAAACAATTACACTGATTTTATGAGATACACACCTCACAGAGGAGGGGGCGGACTCAAGTTGGGCCAGACTCCTCCCGCCCTTCATGAAATATGTAACACATGAAGAGCACAGTGCTGTTAATCTCATTTTAAGTTTTTGCATATAATATAAAATAACCCAGTGCTTACTAGGTCTTAAAATCAAATAAATACAATCTCAGATGAAGTACAACACACAAAATCATACTTCGTGTTATTTTAAAAAATAATAATTAACTGCAGAGTCGTTTCTTGCTATAAGCGGACTATGTAAATGAACACGGCCCCATAAGCCTCTAGTGGCCTCAGAATCGAATGTTCACCTTCATCTCAGGAGAATGAAAGTTATTTTTCTGCAGGGACCAGAAATAGCTCAAAACTAACAAAAGTAATAATATATAAAAATGATTCACTGAACATCAACGGAACATTTCTAAGAAAATGATACATATTGTCCTGTTTTTAACTGTGTTTTGAGTCATTATTCTGGAGGACCCATGACCTGCGACTGAAACCAAGTTTTCTAACACTGAGCAACATGTTTGTCTTGAGACATTTGTGTCAAGACATCCTTTACCAGATGCAGCACAGCAGCTCCAGAACATAATCAAGCCTCCTCTAATTTTTGCCACAGCTACATCTATTTTTTTTTTAATGCCTCAGTTTCTCATCTGTGTACACGGAGCTGAAGTGACTTACCAAAAAGTTCCCGTTTCATCTCATCCATCCAAAGAATATTTTCTCAGGAGCTCTGTGGTTTGTCAGTATGCATTTTGGGAAATATCAGTTTGGCTTTTTAATGATTTTCTTTCAGCTCGGTTGTCCACTTGGGTTCAAACAATTACAGAAAGTTTGATCAGATACTAATGTACCTTGACCTTGGAGTTCACCTTGACTAGCTTTGGAAGTTGTTCTGGCTCTTTGGTTACCCTTCATATTATCTGTCTTTTTAGCTGGTCAACAGATTTTCCTCTTGCATCCACATCCAGGCGGGTTGGCTACGTCCTGTGGATGCTCAACTTCTGAAATTTCCACCTGCAGTCACAGGAACATTAAGCTGCTTGGAGATGATCTTATAGCCTTTACCTTCAACATGCTGGTCTAGAATGTTCCATCTTTCCCTTCATTAACTGATTTTATTTATCTATTTTATTTTATTTATTTTTATTGTGGGGCATAAGAATTTGTGTTGCTGTAAAATCTTGAGTTGTGTTCTTGCTTTAAAAATGTAAACATTTTTTTCAAACAGTTTTATTTTTTGACATAGAGAAGATGTTTTTTTCCCTTGCATTATTATTTTTTATCACTTATCTTGCTCGAGTGGCTCAACTTAAGATTTTAATTTTGATATGAGACGTTATCATGACTGTGGCCTGTTTAGCTCATGAACTGTAATAGATTGTCACATGTTCATGGATCATCTAATGGATGAGGAATCTTTTCATCATAGTTTGGCAAACAGGGACCCCCAAATAGCAACTTGCATGTGAGCTCCATAAAGCTAGAAATGATATTGATAAACTAAGCCAGAAACAAAGAAGGAGTGTGAGAAAAAGACCCCTTATGTTTTAATAACTGATGGTATTACCTTCAGATCATTCTACCAAGAATAAAATGAAAACACTTTTGTTTCGTGTCGAGACTACAACAGATCATCACAGTTTAGAGATGAAATGAGCAAAGAGGGGGATAGGATCGGACTCTGTTTGCTGCTGCTGGTGGCAGATGAACAGTGGGAGCAAGAGGCTGAACATTTGTACAAGACTCTTCAGGTATGATGAAAAGGTGGCGATGGAAGGGATGAAGCTGAGGCAAAGACAGCCTGAGGGAGAATGTCAGACCAAAGATGAGATTTGAAGAACAAAAGAAGGCAGGAGAAATAGTAGTGTTGTCAGAATTAAGAATGAGCTGAGTATGACAGCGTGTGAGGCTGGAAGTAACAAAGACAGTGTCAGGGGAAAAGCCAATACATCCTAGGATAGCACAGTTGAGGTGGAACAGATCTTCTTTATTGAACTAAAGCAAACTTTGCTCCAACAATAATCACCTTGTCTCATCTAAGCAGTGTGCAGGAGTGTTGCCGAGGTAACTTGAGAGTAGCTCTTCAAGTACTAAAAGAAACCATCTTCATGTCATGGCAATTAATAAGGATAGAGAGAACGACAGAGTTCTTGCACATCAAAAAACCTTTCTCAAAGAACCACTTGCAGCTTGGCAAGACAGAAGTGTGGTGGTACACTTTTCTGTTGTCCAATCACACTGACACAAATATTACTTTCATGGATGGTGAATTACCTTTCCTACATCCTCACCCCTGTCAAACCCAGGGAAGATAAAGTGAGCGGTTGGAAAAACCCATAGCTCCATCTGAGAGCTTGTACCTGGATAATTGAACTCAATGCAGTAGGTAGGCTTAAATGTAAAATGTAATGTAACACTCAATAACCTTACCCTCAAGTTGACTTGTAGAGGAAACAACAATCATATCATGGGAGCTGTTTGAACAAACCATTTCAGAGAAACCACATAACAAACTTGTCACTGTAGCTCCCACCTGCCCCACACATTATGCTGCACCTTTATATTAAACCATGGCATGTCTGCCAACAATAAACCCATGTGAACAAAACACTATGTCCCCATCTTATAAACTGCCCTATAGATTATAAGATTTGTGATCCACAGTACCGTCATTGGCACCCCTGGCTGCTGTCCATGTTTTATCAGTGTAACGTATTGTCAAAGTGATGCAGAGCTACAGTGGTATAGTAAAAAGGAGGAGAGAAGTCTAGGATGTAACATTAGGAGAAGGAACCTCTCATCCAACCTCTGATAACATGTAATCCCAAACTTGAACATGAATGCTGAATTTTATCAGCTACCTTCAGTAAGCTGTCAAGTTGATAAACAGTCTTCGTCAGACATAAATTTTGATTCATTGGATGGAAACTGCACACACACTCTTCTTTTATTCACAATAGTCATCCACTTCATCTTTTTTTTTTTAATGGAACCACAACTGACATTGATTGTGCTGCAGTTCATACGGCAGAGCTGCATAAATCCCACATGATTTCTGTGATGTGCTTGATGACTTATGCAGTCACCTAGATGTTCTTCCTCGCATCTTCTCCACATGCCGCATAGCCACACGCTAAAAGCTGGTTCTTTGTTCTTTGAAAATTGTAACGTGCAAAGTCGGTCATGCTGAATAGTTTGTAAATTGAGGGAAAAATATAAACACCATTATGTTTTCAGGCTTGTCATTGTGCTTCACAAATGACCCATCTGACTGGAGCCATGCAACGGTCAAGCTGTTCTTTTCTTGCCATTTCCAAAGTGGCTTTTTGGCTCTTCAGGAGTTGTGACATTATTGCTTTGTTGCCCATAAGGATTTCAAAGGATGGACCAAGAGATGTCTCAGGGTAAAAACATCTTTTTTAACTGATACTACTGTGTAATTTAAGCAACATTATATACAAATACAGATTATTAGGACTGCCTTGTGATGGATTGGTAAACTGTTCAGGATGTACTCCATCTTTTGCATGAACACTTGCGATGAACAGGGATAGATGGACTGATGGATGATTGGATGGATAATTAATGTTTATTTAAAGACTGAATCAATTGGCAACAAGCATAAGAAGAATTGCTTTTAGAGATAAATCTTAGACAATATTTACCACACAAGCTGACTGGCAGATATATATACCATAAAATGTACAGTAGGGAAAAATATGGCAACGGTGAGATGTTGTGGCCAAAGCTGCAGCTCGTCAAATTGAACACAGACAGAAAATTCAAGGAACAACGATGTCTGCAACTCCAAACACATCCACACAATTCAATGGGAAGGTGCTGCAATGTTGGATTTTATTGTTGGAGTGGTCGTGATTGAGACAGAAGGTGAGCAAGGCGCACAATAGCTGGGGGAAGGAGTGATTTGAAGTGATTGCTAACTAAAGGTTGCAGCCCAAGAACACAGCCAAATACAAAAGAAATTGGATATTCAAGCAGAGACGTGATTGAGAGGATTTTACTTTCGTTTTTATTCTTTTAAGGGACAGTGGTCTCTGGTTTGGTGGTATGGAGCCTCTGTCCTTACAGTGTTTTATATTTTTCCCATAGCATCAACTGTCTTTGTTGGAAGGTTAGAGTTTCCGCTACATTTCACAAATATAGTGGAGACTTCTTACATATGAGAACCTGAGATAAATATAGTACTTGCCAGGAATCTATCTAATATCAGTAGCTCGTTTTATTTTATGTATTTGGTTTTGTATCTTTTGGTGGTGTCACAGTTTTAAGCTCAAAATTCTCAGAAGAGATTGTACAAAGTTAATCTATATGAAGTGGAATAATCCCGACTACTATATAGGTGAAAGGTCACTGTACCGCATACGTAAATGAGTGTGTTTTTGTGAATGCAAGCTCTCATGTGTTACACAAACACACAATGGTTGTTTTCCCATAAAAATGAGAAAATTTCAATAAAATACATGGCATATAACACTGCATCATTAGTAACTGAACAAAAACCAAAGCAAAATGCAGACTGCAAAACCAAGTGTGCCCTTCTTGTTTCCATAGGAACTCAAAGGTAAGGTGCAGTCAGATGCTGCTGATTAAATGCACTTGATTAAATGATAATTATTAAGTACTAGCACCTTTATAAAAGTTTTGTCATCTTGCTGGTGGAGAGCATTCAGGTATGCATTAACACAATGTCAAGAAGGACAGACATCAGCAATGATCTTAGAGGAGCAATGAAGCGGTAAGAATGATTATTCACAACTGGATAACTACAGTTCGATAGCAAAAAAAAACTTAATTAGGGTGCATACATCTCTTTATAAAGTTTATATAGCTAATTATATACAGCATGTAAAACACAGTCAGTATTGCACTTGATTCGGATGCATGTGTATATTTGTCTGCTTGTGTTTCTGGGGAAGCAAAATCAGAAGTTCAGCAGTTGATTCACTGCCCTCGGGAAAAAATCTTCTCAGAAGATTAAATATTCAGGACAGTTGCCAATCTTTCTAAGAGTGGATTTCCCAGTAAGTTCAACTTAAAGTCAGGTTGTGCAATGTTCAGAGAAGATGCAAAAAAAACAAACAAAAAAAACGAAAGGACTGCATCTGAGACACTCAAGCCAAAGTTGGCATGTTGAAATAATGACAGTACTGTTCAAAAAATACTGAAAATCTTTGGCTTTTCTGGAAAGCTTGCCAAAGAGAAAAGTTCTCTCTAAGAAGAACATGGCACCATTTCTCTGTTTGCACAGTTTGAGCTAAACGGGTCATATTGTGTTCTTTGGTTGCACATAATACTCAGTGCATTATGGGCAATCATGACGCAAGGTGCCATATTTGGTGAAAACCATGCACATTTTATCAGGAAAAACATCTCATTACATCATCAACCAGAGGGGTGGTGATTTGGGGGAGGTTTTGCACCCACAGGACCTCAGCTGTTTAAAATCATTGGGTCTCATTCACGAAACGTGAGCACAGAGAATTTATGCTTAAACTGTTTGCAAAGCAAAACTGACATGTTTTGGCATTCATGAAAACATTGATAGGTCTGAACTTTGAATAAAATCTACACCAGCCTCTAACCATCTGTAGAGGGTGTGTAAATACAAAAGAACACATAAATATTGCTTGTCATTTCAGACTTTACTAACAATGTCTAATATGCTCTGTTACTTTCGTAACATGCAAATATCTTTGACAATGTGTTATAGAAATACATAACACATTTACCTTAATTGATTGGTATTTTGTACACTTAAGCTTAGCATATACAACAGATAACATGACAAGTAGTTGCACAGCTTTCGAGTTTGCTGTTGACTCCTGTGGAGGCATGTTGCGATCTCCATCAGGTATGATTCCTGATAAAGAGGTTTCTCCAATTGCAGGGGGAAAGCAGTTGTCTGCAGCAGAGAGTTTATTATACTCCAGGACAAACCCCCTTCAGTTGCAATAATATATTTTTTTCTTCACATCTAACAACAAATCAAACCTTTTTGCTTCACCTCTTGAATGCTTTATTATCTAGAAGACATGGCATTAATACACCAGTTGCCTCTTTCTAGGCTTTTGCCTCGCTGGTCACAGTCAAGCCCATTTTAACCGAGCAAAATAAAATATTTTTTTCTTTGCTGCACTCCAGTTAAACTTACTTCTAGAGCTGCATCTGAAAGTGACTCTTCCTCTTCTCTCTCCTTTTTTTTTAACATGTGCCACATTCACAGGCAGACATGCAGGATAATGATGCACTTTTCCATAGTAATCATCAGCTCCTTATATGGGGGTCCCTGAGTGGGAATTTATGCTAATTAATGAGCAGCAGCAGCGTGCTGCCAATTTGTAATTGATTGGCATTCATCAACATACACACATTTTTATGATAAAATCAGTTTTACACAGTGTTCATGGACCTAGACCAGGTTTTTCAGTAAGGTGATTTATGTGCAAATCTACTAATAGATTTACAAAGTTGAATATTGCTCGGTATACCAAACTAAAAATACGAGTCTAATATGAGGTCAGTGTAGCATCTGTCCAACATTTAAAGGGTGCCCTGAAATTAATTCAGGAAACAGAGAATGGCTAAAAATGAAGAAAGAATAAATGTCTTGCACTCATCCAAAGTCCTTGCCTTAACTTCAGTGCTGCGCCAGGACCTTAAGAGACGGGTCATAACGTCTCCACAAGAATGTGAACGACTGATAACATCATACAGGAAATATTAGCTCCAAAGTTATTTCTGTTAGAGGTGGTTGTACAAGCTTTTCACTGTGTTCATAGTTTTTTTTATTATAGCTCTGTATCCTTAAAACAACTGACTTGTTTTGTCTTCACTTCATGATGTTTGAGCCAAAGAGCAAGTGCAACCCATAATCTGGATGTGTGCTTTTTATTTATTGTTTTCATTCACTTCTTTTTACGCCGTATTTTCTTGTAAGCTCCTTTTTCTAGTGTTTGAGCGGAGCCCTTGTTCTGGCTTTTCATTCCCAAGTAATCAATACTAGCCCAAAGAATCCAGATCATTTTTGATCCTGTGGCTCTTCTGTCTCACGTTTCTCTCCATCAATCTCTGTCCATATCTTTGTTCCTGCGTCTTTTTTTGTTCTTGGGTCCCTACGTTCTATCTTCTTGCTGCTCCTTCCCCTGAAAAATGGCTTTACCCATCTGGATTAAGCCCCGAACGGACGTTACACTGTAATTCCTCTTGTGGCCCCATGCTTAAAATTAGATCAGAGTGCAGAGTCAGAATCAGTTAAGATTTTTTTCCTTCACAGTCGTCTTTTGTCTCCCCTTCTTTTAAATGAGCTCTAGTAACTAGAAATGAGTATAAATTTTGAAGTTAGCAAAGTAACAACATGTTCCAGTCCTAGCTGTTTTTTTCTATACTGTGTGTGTGTGTGTGTGTGAGAGAGAGAGAGAGAGAGAGAGAGAGAGAGAGAGAGAGAGAGAGAGCAGCAGTGATTGTTTGTCGGTGAGTACGTGTACCGCCTGCGGACCTTTTCGCTGGGTGCTGTCTAATGTCGAGCCGTGTGTTTGAGAGGCTTGTCGAGGTAAAGCTCCTGTCAACGCCTGGCTGGAGGGAGTGTGCTGATGAAAGGCCTCTTCATCATCCTAATGGGATACACAAACCTCTTAACCAGCACCGCTGCCTTGGCTTCGGCTGGGTGAAGGGGAAGAGAGACTGAAAGGGAGGCAAGAAAAGAGAACAGTGATTGAAAAGACCAGGCCACACGCACACTACAAGGATCGCACTGAAAACATACACAAGTGCTTTGGCCAGAAAAATGCACAACGTAAGCCAAAAAGTGCTGCTGGGAGTCAGTTGCGATGGAGGAGTTGTGACTCTGGACAGCCTTGGGCTTGTGAAAGTTTCAGTGGGCCATTGCCATTATGATCTGGGACAGAGTTAATGCCCTGCTGTCCACAGCAACTACAGCCATGTGCTCCCATTCTTATCTGGCAGAGTCCCAAAGTAATAGATCAGAAGTATCTCAAATCATAATATTAATCATGTCAATCCTTTTGATTTCTTGTTTAATTTTAAATTTAATCTGAATAAATACTCAATATATTATCCTCAATAAAGTGTTGATTCAAAAGCACTTTTGTCAGTGCCCTGCTTGCGTCTAAACACATTCAAACCTGGAAACTATTCAGATTCCTTCACTATGGAGCAGCTCCATCTGAACAATGGGGGATAAAAATCTGGGTTATACTCAGATTTCTTCATCTAGTCTGGCACTGAAACCAGAAGCCATGTGGGGAAAAATTACATATAACATTACAGCTTCCACGGGATTTAGGAGGGTAAGTAGCAGCCTGTCCCGGCTGTCTAGAGGCAAGAGATGGGACGTGGATGAAACAAACAACCATGCTTGTTCAGGTTTACGGTTGCAACAAAATGTTTCACACAGACAGGAAAATCATCAACTTCTATAGACAACTTGGAATCGCTATTTAACCAGACATGTAGGACTGAAACACTGACAAGAAGCTGAAGTAACCTAAAAGGTCTGCAAAGACACAGGGAGAACATTCAGACTCCACACAGAAAGGCCCCCAGCTGACATTCGAACCCCAAACCTTCTGGCTGTGAGGAAACGTTGCTTTTGTCTCTATAAAAGACTTTGTAGTCAAAAAGTGAAACATAAAAATAGCATTTCTTCAAGTGAAGTGAAAGGAATTTGGAGATTTGATCATATAGAAAACAGAAGATCCCGAAACGCTTCTGAAAAGCATTTTTACTAAATCTGTGCCTGCAAGAGACAAAGTGAGAACTAATGTTAAATGGCAAATGCCTTCTGGCCCTCTGGTGATACTGCATTTAAAGCAGACACGTTTATGTATTGGAAATCATTACATGGGCTGAAAATGATTATCAGCTCACTGCTGCATTCACAAACGCAAATTAAAACTCCACCATGCATAGAAAAAAGATGGACTGAGGTGAAGCGGAAGGCTTTTCTGTGATCTGATGAATCAAATTTTGAAGTTCATTTTGGAGATCACAGATGTCATACTCTGCAGCTGCTTGAGGAACGGGGACTCTGCAACTCATTATCAGCACACAATTCAAAAGCCAAGTTCTGCAACTGTGTGGCTCAGAAAACTGCACATATAGTTGGTGAATTGTTCATTTAAGAGGGAACCATCAATGTTAAACAACTGAAGGCAGGTTTGAGAGCTAAATATGCTGTAAGAATCCAGGTTGGAGTACTTGCCTTCTCGCTTGTCAGACCTGTCACCTACTGAAAACATTTGATGCCTTAAGAAACAATATGCCAAAGTAGGACTCAAACTGTTGAGGCACTGAAATTCTATATTAAGCAATAATGGGAAAACATTTCACTTTCAGATTTTCTGTCTCCACAGTTTCCAAATGCATGAACAGCGACTGTGCTGCATCAGCTTTTCAGTGGCAGCACAGTAACTGTGTGTCCATTGTCGAGCTAATTTGAATTTGAATATATTTCCTCATAAAAAATTTGCTTCATGCTTCTTCCATTAAACTACTTTGAGTAAATAAACTTGTCTGCATCGTGCCGTCAGCTGGTGATGATATTACACGTGGTTGGAATAGAAAGAGTTGTAGTTGTGAACCAAATGTGACATGGACTGCCTGAGTCGTACATGAGAGGAGTAGAGAGAAGTCTTTGGGGATTGATTTTTAGATTATTCTTTCATGCCAGGTTCACAGATGTTGAATCTCTGGAGGTAGACGCAGTGATCGTTTGTGTGATCTTGCACATAAGCCAAGTGTAAGTTATATGAGAACAGATTTTCAGCAGCTCTTTTCGCCCTGCCCTAATCCACATAAACCCTTTTTTTTTAAATGCATGGAACTATCTCAAACAAGCATTACAACTCTTTCACAAATGTGTTATAATTTTGCAATTTATATAAACATTTTCTTATTTGCAGCTTCAATTTTTAGCTAATTTCGAGACTTTTTATTTAAAGGGCACCAATTCCCAATAAAAGTTATCTCAGTGCACTTTACAGAGAAAGCAACCAAGTTGAATTAAAATCCAATTAAATGCAGTCCAATTCAATCCAATCTGATCAGATTTAGTCAAATAAATACAGTCAATTTCTATCCAATTCTAACCTAATTCAAGAGAATCAAATTTAGTAAAGTATGATTAAATCTTCATTTGGATCCAGTCCCTCATCCTAAGCGTGCACGGGACAGCAGGCAACAATGAGGGAAGCAACAGAGGAAGGATTACCTTTTTAGCAGGAAGACACCTGCAGCAGAACCAAACCCAGAGGGCAACCATCTGCCATGACTGGTTAAGGGGGTGAGAGGACAGGTGGGAGACACAAACAAACATAAATAGACTATGCCAGGGATGTTCTCCTACTTCAAAGTGTGCATCAAAATCCTTGATGGAAATGCAACTGGTGGTAAACATGCCGCCTCTTCCAACTTTTCTGAAACATGTTGCTGGCATCAAATTCAAAATGAGCATATACAAGGTTTGCAGGATCAAAAGACTTCACCTGCCAATCTGATTTGACCCAGGCCCAAAAGCAGGAACCCAGTCAGGGTGCAGGATCAAAGTAATGCAGTGCTGCAGGGGGCAGCAGAGGGAGGCCAGACTGGCAGGAGAAGGAGAAGAAGAAGGAGAAGCCAGAGATCGGGAAAGAGTCTCACATCATTATTGTCACAGGGTCACACTCCAGACGCACTGTCACCATCAGTCAGTGCTGGCCCTGGGCCTGTGGCGGGTGGCTCTCTGCTTCTCCTTTCATCCCATCGTCTTTTCCTCTTTTAGTTTATACACACATACACAGGCAAGTTTTCTCTTTCATTCGCAGCTGCCTACATTATTTGTCCATGCCAAGGGTATTTTTGTCATGCTCTCTTCATCACCGCTCTCCATCACCGCCATTATTGCCAATCCAGTCACACTGGTCCCAGCTCGAGGCCCTGGGATGTCCTCTTTTCTAATCCAGCCCACTCTCCATCCTGTCCTTGGGTCAAGGATACGTACCCGCAGCTGCAGTGAAGAACAGCGAGAAAACTTTGACATCAAGGCGGAATCAAAGCCTCATGAATGATTGATGCTCGAGCGCTGACTCATCACACAGGGGAAAGAACCAATATTTTGACCTGAAACATAACAAGATTTACATTTGTTGAGCGGAACAGGGAAGCTCACAGGTTGCAGCAGTGCCCCTGCTCTGTTCTCGCTCTTACGAGTTATCAGCTTTCCCTGTTTCACAATCTCCCTGATGTGGAAAGGTGTGTCTGGCTAAAAGTGATAGTCTGTGGGAATGCCTGTGCTTTTGTAACTTTTACGCTTTGTTGCTGCACCATACTAAGATTACCTGGCAGTCAAATGATGCGGTGGCTTTTTTCCCTCTTTTATTGAACTGCATCTTTCCCTGTGAAGTTGAACTTTCTCTGGATTTAGGTTTTTACTTTCTTGTTGCTCTAAGATTTAAAGGTTTTTTTTAAAGCACCACAAAAACTATAGTAGAAGATGCAAAATAGGCACAATTTTGTGGGAACAATGATGACAACAATGACTTCATGTGAAAACAGGATAACAAACACCCATATAGGAGATCTACATTTTGTTTGCTGCAGCAAGAGTTTAGCAAGAAAATCCCTTTTTTTCTCCTTTTCTCCCCTGGCCTGGTTTGAGCAACTGTGTCGGAGCTGAGCGCAGGGAGGGAAATTTATTTTGAGCAAATGATGAAGCGAGGCATAAAGGGAATGAAGGAAAAAGATCAGAAGGATAAAACAGCCATTAGCCTCTGCACAGCGCTACTTTTGCCTGCAAGACCTGACATCCTGGAGAGTAGGGAGATAGAGGTAAGATTCAATCTGCTGCCTCTCCATTTGTCCTCCCCTCCAATCGCCACATCACTTCTTGTCATCTATCTCCTCCAACGTGGATTTTCTTCCTATTAGTGCCCTAATCTTTGCCGTTCCTGTCTTTCTTTCTGCCTCGGTTATCCATCTAGTTTCACCTCTATCTTTTGCATTTTTGTTTTAGTCGTTTTAATGGTTAATGTCATGAAGTTTGAAGTAATCAAAGCATTTATTATCTACTTAGCCAGTAACTTTATCCTGTTGTCACTATGTCATTGAGGGCAATAAGTATTTTGTGAGTATTTTTCTTGTTGCTGCTCCCAGAATAATAATACAGTTTCATAATGTAAAAGATATGAAACATTTCTCAGCCTTATTGTCGCTTTCACCCAGCTCAGAAAAAAAGAAACATGTCTGCCTCTTACAAGAGCATGCAGAGGCCTTCCTGCGGGGTGTTGCTTGTCGTCTACTGCACATCGAGGGATTTCTCTGATGCAATGGGACGCAATGAAGGAACAGAGTGACGCCAAGCCTGCCGTGTTTCTGTGGGGCTGTGATCATGCTTTGTTTGTACTTTGTCCATGCGTTGTCACCTCTGTCACACTTAGTTGGAAACTTGTTGGAGTGGAGATGTCTGCATTTGTGTTAGTGTGTGTGTTGTGCACATTAATGACAGTGAGGTTTTGCTCCCGGCTTCATCCAGGCCATCTTAGCTTCTGTTTTCCTGTGTGTGTGTGTGTGTGTGTGTGTGTGTGTGTGTGTGTGTGTGTGTTAGTGGGAGAGGTCACGCGTATGGTCTGTCGATGTGCTGTCAATCAGGCTTATCTTCTCATCTGTTCATTAGTATGACAGAGGAGCTCTTCTGCCAAAGCAGTTAGTCACCAGAATCAGCCCCTGTCACAACACATTACAGCAGCAGGCATCTCTAATAGCACAGGCAATCGTGGCAACCATAGCGAATGCCCACAGATCACGCGCGGACACACACCGTTCAAGAGTTGCACCCATTCTGCACCCAAGCAGCATTTCCATGTCCGTGTCTTCCCACTCTGCTCTTTCCATCTGTCCACCATCTTTCCCTCCTTCCCCTTTTGCATGACTTCCCACTTACAGCCAACTAACAGCCTTGCTATTAACTGTTCTCTTGCCTCCCTCCTCCTGCTCTTCGTTTCACTCCATCATTGCCTCACTTTAGTTAGGTTACATGCTCATACCCTCCATCTCTCACATTTTTCTTGTACTTTTTACTGAAGTTCTCTCCCTGCCAAGCTCTATTTCTGTCTCCCTTCTTTCTGCTCTCTGTCTTCATAATGCTTGAAAGATCGAGACTCTTCATTTTTAATCCATCCGTCTTCTCCCTGTGATGTTTTATTTCTCCCTCTACCCAGCTCTATAAGCCCCTCTAACACTCTCCTCTCCCTTCATTATCACCTGCTCTGGGTGTCTGATGTGATTTGTACAGGAAGTTTGATCCGGCTCTCTTCCTGTCTCCGGGGACCTGAGTTGTCAAATCATATAATAAAAAACACATATGTTGTGACGCATTTGGTCGACTCGTCTCACAATCACACTCGTTGTGGATGAGCAGATTATAACACGACAACGTAACACCATCCCGAATTTTTATTTGTAAAAAGGAAACCTCTTCATACCCCCCCGGCCCCTCTCAGTTGCATCAATGTGCAAGATATAAACAAGTTCCCTGCAGATTTCACAGGCTACTACAGAACAAATGAGGGCGTTAGAGAGACTGGTTGGCTCAACAACTGTGTGAGTTTGGGCGAAGGACATGTAATTTGGCTGTCTCTGTGTCCCAAATTATTGTGTTGCTGCTAACTGGTGTGGACTTGTTGGTTTGGTTGAGGAGTGTGTGAGGTCATGCATTCGCCCTTACTCTGAGTGTGAGAAAGACAAGAATAGGGTGAGAAAGAGCAGGGATTTACCTTGAGGGCAAGAACCGTCTGCTCACAAGAAGTGACCATAAGCATCGATTGGTATTTGGCAGCAGACCCTCCCATGCCTTCAAAAGCTTTTATGTTACCAATTGCTAAACTGAATGGTATTTTTATTATAAAAAGGTAGAGTGTGAACCCTGTGTTTGATGTTTGTTCTGTGAGTGCTCTCGAAGTGTGCGTGTGAAGAGTAATCACTCTGAGGAGCTATGGGAGATGACAGAATAGCGAACTGGCGAAGGGAGGGGGGAATGTGGTAGAAGTTGGGATAGAGGTGGATCAGAGGCCAGGACGGGGGGCGGGAGGGGGGATAGCCCCGTCGAAACTGAGCAGAACCCGTGCGAGTACAGTGGGATGGAGGGTGAAGCACAGGGCTGGGGAGGGTAGGCAGGATAGGTTGGGTAATTACAGGGGCCCAGAGAGAAGAGGCCTGTAATCAGCCTGCCCTCAGGAAGGAATGCAGCTCATCTTCTCATGTAATTACGGCCATTTAACCAGCCCCAGCTTCCAAACACTCATCCCACTGTAGTGCTCACCTATTCACTATACATTCTTGTGACACACACACACAACTTGTGCAGTCGGTAACTGAGGATGGCAGATGTTCAACAAGACTTTCAAATGGAGGAAATGAGGTGGCACGAGACTCCAGACGGCATATAGGTGCGTTTGTGTACGTGGCTGCAGTGTGTGCACAGTATTCAGAGTGGGCCTCTTGAGGAGCCGGCTCCATGTGAACACCCACTATGGCAACTGGCCACTCTGGGAAGCTTTGCACAACTCTTATCAAGCAGCCACACAGTGGTGGAGCAGACAAACAGTGGCGCCTAACGCTCAACACATACAGCATTGTCTCCAAAACACGGGAAAGGGAACTGTCTCATTGCACCATATAAGTTTGACCTCTAAATATAATAGTGGTGACATTGGTCTGTAATTTGGAGAGGATAATGGGAAAACTTCACAGTCTCACCCACTCTTCCTCTGGCTTCGCCTCTCTCTTGCCCTCTGTGCCTCCACTTCTGATAGTGATTGATAGGGCTTCTTGTGCATGCCAGTGTTCCCATGCAGTAGGTGGTCATCAGGGCACACGCAAACAACACCGGGCCACTTCTCGATGGGCGATGATTAATGAGCTCTGTGGGGGGTGGCGCCCCCTAGCTGCGACAGAGCATGCTTTCAGCCCCAGATACCCCTTCTGCATATTCAAACCCACCACCAGCAGCAGAAGTGGGCTCACGACTACAACAAAAACACAAATCCTCTTAGTGCTCCCACACTCACAGTCACACTCACCCACACATTCAAAAACACAGAGTTACTTGGAGTAGGCTGTCTGCTGTATACACTGTGGGTAAATATAATCCATAGCCCTTACCTCCACTGAGGTTGACATGAAACAGCCACAAAATTATGCAGCATTTACCCAGTTATCAGTGCAAAACAGTGCTGAGTGGCACTCTTTCATTGTGTCTTATTTATTGTCTGTAACCATGAGGTTGGATAACATGTTTACACATGTGCGTTGGTGTGTCCTCCCATGGCATGCCCCCCAACAGAGCTGATTAAATGTTATTATGACACAAAAGGCTGATGGGAAAAATAGAGGCAGAAGGTGAGTCCTTTTGAAAAAGGGCAGGTCGCACTTCATTTACAATTAGAGGGTTCTAGATCAACACACCTTGCAGCTAAGAGCGTGGGATAACACTTTATTTACAAGCAGATCTGTAAATGAGGTCTTGCGAGCCTCTGCATTTGTTGTGCGTGTGCATGCGCGCGCGTATGCAATCATATCCTCAGGCGGCTCTCCTCTTGCCACCCAGACATGGTGGATGGACAAGCGAAGCATTTCTGTCACTGCAAATCTTCGTCACCTGCCCAGCTTCCTCCTCTCCACCGATCTGCTTTCCAGCCTTCTGTCACCAACCTGCTTGTGTTCAAATGCAGTCAAGGAAGGGTAACAGCAAGTCTTGTTGTGTAATAAGTTCAATAAAATGGCCCCTTAAAGTCGTACTTTTTATTCCTTTATGTTAGACTTCATAATATAAAATAAAAGCTGTGCATTTAAATCTTAATTGTGCAGTAACAGTTGATGCACTGACAAACAAACCTAAGACTCAGTAAAGATCCAATGCATCTCTTGTGGAAAAGTGCTCGTTTCTTGTATTTTTTTACACTGATTTATATTTTTTTTGTTCATATTAGTCAGGAGTGTATTAAGTGTGAGACAGATGGTCAGTCAATAAATGTGTTTTTGGCAAACTAAGATGTTCAGACAGTTCATGCTCAGTCTTCTTGCCTGGAAAGCCTTTGCTGCAGACTTTGTGGATCTGCGGATCATTTACATGTACAAAAAACAAATAAATCTCTGTTTGAAAGGGAAAAATCACAGAACAGAACGCAGCCTCTGCAAAGGGATGGAAACAGAAGTCAGAACTATAAAGGACCTGCAGAGGAGGGTGCGTGCCTGTCGGTGTGAGAGATGTCAGAGTTTGTCCGTATGGGTACAAAGCGAGGGGCTACCGAGCCGTGTGAAACAACCCCAGGTTCACGTCTCGTGTCAAAATAGCCAAACCAAAACTTTTTGTGCCAATGTGAAGTCAGGGTTGAATTCGTGTCCCTCTTAGCAGGAAGTCAAATTCAGCTTTCCTGCCTCCTGTCGCCTCACAGCTATCATGATGAAATAAAAATAATGGCATGTCTGCCAGTGACTTGTGAATTAATGACATTTCCTTTTAAAGGATGACCAATTTTGCCCCCTGCCTGCACTCGAAAGAGCTGTTTTAAATTGTAAGTGTTGGTTCGAGTGTGCCCGGGCGCTCAGTCAGATGGATGAACTGCATGACTCCTCACACTCCGTCTGCCTTTGTTAATGTGAGAAGTGATGCTGTGTCACTTCAACCTGCGCTCCTGTCGCCTGATGCCAACACACACTCATGAATTCACAGACTGATGCTGTCCCCCTTACTCATACAGTGATTTTCCATCAAAACGTCATTCTAAATGTTGACACTTGTTTTTTCCCAGTCTTCACATGTTCTCACTTCATTTTTTTCTCCCTGCTGGTTTCTTACCCTTCCTGCTGAAGGGTCTTTTTTTCCTGAAGAAGATTAGGTCAGTCTGAATATCAATCAGTCAGTGTAATTGTCCTTTAAGGGAAGCAAGGAGACACTCTTTCCCTCCATCCATCTCTGTCTCTTTCGACCTGCCTCTATGTGTGCAACTTGTAGCCCCAGGCTTCCTCGCAAGAATGACAGTAATGAAGTAGATTGGATAAGGATGATCTATATGCTCAGCCAATCAATGTTACATAAGGACTGCTGATCACCATATTAATTGACCTTGTTGCTTCTGTCACTAAAAGCATTTTCATGTTGGAGTGTTCATCCTCACAGCTCTGTGTCCTCACCCAGACCCGAGGCTCGTGGCAGTCCTTCCTCAGTGCTCTGGGCTACAGATCCATGTCTGTGTGTCTGTATGTGTGTGTGTTTACGTGCATGTGTGTGATTAAGGCTGTAGGATGCCATTTGAAGTCAACTTGAGCTTTCACAAAGTGCTTTGACTCCAGCAAGCAGGATGGAAGAAGGGCCGGAGTCGAGGGAGAGCGAGAAGAAAAGCACTCTGATGTTGTAGACTCAACTGGCGGGGTGGGATGACGGGCTGTTGTTGTTTTGTTTTGACCTCAAAAGAGGCTTAAAAGGGAAATAAGAAAAAGAAAGAAAAGCTCCTGATCTTGTGAAACACTACTTGACCCCATGTCTTTTATGGTGTGTCCATGTTGTTTGTTTGGCTGCTTCAAAATATTTTTTCCTTTTTGTGCTTTATTCTCTCTTGCTTGCCCCCTTTTCTCCACACGCTCACACACCCACACATACACTCACACACCCACACACACACACACACACATGCTTCTGAGTGCAGTGTTGGGATAGTGAGGGCACTGGAGGGGACAGTAATGACTAACTCTGTAAAGGTAATGATAAAGTACAGATGCTTTAGACTCCACTCTGGCTAGAGGCGCTGGGGCTAAGAAAATTACAGTCATCCGTGTGTGTGTGTGTGTGTGTGAGAGAGAGAGAGAGAGAGAGAGAGAGAGAGAGAGAACAAGAGGTAAGAGAAAAGACAGGGTGGAGAAAGACAGAGGGCAGAAAGAGCAAAGCAGACAGTTTCAGTCAGGCAGGAGACAAAGACAGACAGGGCTGTGATTCATTTTCCTTGCCAGATACTATAGCAATCCAGTGTCATGTGTTTGTTTGTGTATTCTTCATCATCTCTCTTCCTTCCGCTTGTCTTCCGAGTGTCTCCTGACCTGTCTTTAGCCAGCCCTGTTGTCTTCCCATCATGTCACTTTTCCCCACATACCGTCTCCCTCCCTCTCCCACGCAGTCCTGCCTTCTCGCGTGGCCCGGCTCCACAACTGTCACTCCGACTCCCAGTTACACTGTACTGAAATTGTGCCACTCAAAGGGATGGGCAGCTTCACCAAAAGTTGAGTTTAGTAAGTATGTAAGAGTTGATGAGAATGCACTGCATAAGCACAACTGTCGTGTGTTTTCACATGATTGTGTGCTCTGGAAAAGAATACTCGAAGCCTGTGTTTGCTGTCTAGTTGTCTGCTGTCTGTCATTAGAGTAATAAAAGACTTGCTGTGCTGCGCAGCGAGGAGTTCTCCTCTTCAAGGCTCCTCTATTTCTCACAAATTGCCAGCTACTGAGCTCTGATGGATGTTTGTATGCTGGCCCAAAAACACAGGTTCCACTTTAAACCCCCAGCTCCATTATGCCGGAGAAAGACAGGGGGAGAAAAATAAGTTGTCTGTCTCCTACCTCTGTCATCCAAGTGTTTTTTTTAATTAAAGTGTGCCTCCCTGCAGGCCCCGGAACACAAACACACAAACACACACTGCACAGACAGAGAGGTTTATCCACATACGCAGAGCTCTCCTCCCATTCTGTCTCCGTCTGAACCGCCGACTCCCTCTCTGTTTGTCTCTTCCTGCACCCTCCCGTCATGCCTGGAGAGTGACAGGCTGTGTTTTCAGCCAATGTTTGAACGCCAACCGATCAATGCCGGACAAAGAGACAGAGCGGAGGTGAGGGGCGGGGAGGGGGCAACACAATTGGTTATTGACAGAGAATTCAGACTCTGGAAGAGTGGAGGCGACAGCTTAGTAAAGAGAGTCGGGAGAGGAGAACTGCGAGGCATGCAATGATGGATGCAGTTCATGTGCATTGTTAAACATCACTCTGAGATGCGTTAACTCTCACTTATTGTTCCTGTTTGTGATCAGGCCTGTGTAAAATAAATAATAAATGCTACAAATGCTTAATTGAGTGGGTGGATATGAGTGCACCTGTGAGGGACGAGCAGAAATTTATGTGATTGAGGAGACGTGCCCTCTGCTATGAGTTTACATATTTTGGTTTTGTGCTGTTCTTGTAAGATGCACCCCACCCCCACGCCAATATATTCTGGGGCATAAACCAGTTTGCCAAAAGGAAGGAATAACTTGGATAGGTGTATTTGGAAAGAGTCCATCTATTTTGAGGTGCACAGGTGATAAAAACAATTATATAAAGAATATTAAAAATGAGTTTTTGCTCTGAAAACTCTATTTACTTTCAGTGAACCAAACACAAAAACGGGGACTGTTCCTCAGAAGTGATTTTGAAGTTGGAGGTTAGGTTCTTGAATACACTGGTCGACTCATCATGACATCATTGTGTTCATATACAACCCTTCTGACTTGGCTGAAACTCATTTCTTGCTTTACTCCTCGTGCAGAGCTTTTCAGTTCTGTTTTCAAGTATCAAACAGGTTGCTTTTTGTTTCAGCAATAATTGCAAGTCACCGCCCGCCGCGTAGCAGTGATTGGCATCCTCCTTTCTGAGGACTGGTGGTTGTAGATGGGCTGTTTATATAATTCTGGCTTTTGTTGTACGGTGCTGAGGTCCACATGGGACTGCAGTGGTGAGGGTTTTGTTTAGAGTCACAGGTTAGCTGGAAGAAGTGGCAGGAGAAAAACAAGTGTGAGAGGAAGAATGGTGAAATCCAGGGACGGATGCAAGATGGTGGGTCCAACGCTGGATTAAGCCTGAGGAAGCGGTTCCCTTCTCTGAGCTGTGTGCAGCACGCCTTCAGCTTCCTTAAGAAGCTGTTAATGGGAACAGTGAGATGGGAATCAGAAAGTGCTCTCTTTCCCATATTAGAAGATTATGTCTCGTTTTCTAAGTAGTTTCTCTTGTTCGCTTGTTGTAGAATAGCTGCAGAGGCTGGCGTGATACATTTTGAAAGAAGGGCACTTCAAATTTGCCTGCTTTAAATCTCATTCTAAGAAAGCAGCTGTATTTGTTCACACACCTCTTTCTTTATCCCCCGAATGCAGAGAAGGAGATTTAAGAACTGGGAGAGCGCTGTGTACGAAAAGCACAGCTTTCCCTGGGTGCTCATCTGCATGCACATGTGTGTGTGTGTGTGTGTGCGTGTGTGTGTGTGTGTGTGTCTGTGTGTCAGAGGAAGAAAGTGTGCCAAGCTGGATATGTCCACAGCTTTTTGGAAACTCCTGACTGGAGCCTACATTGTCAATCTCCTGCACTCTGCTCCAGTCTTCCACTTAATGCTTATTGAATTCAGATCATTTTCATAAGCAGAAGCAAGTTTTTTTTATTGGAAGGTCAGAGCTATTAAAAATTTATAAGGAACTGGATTACCCCAAAGGAAAAGTGGTGGTGCTAGTTCAAAGAAAAGATGATGTGAAAATGTTACATAAAAGCGAAGACAACCTTTCAAGCTCCCACGGACATATAGCACTTTTAAAAAAAAAAAAAAAACATGTGTAAACAAAAACTACGGTTGTGGTGCTTTATTTGATCTGCACAAGTCAGGTTTGATCACACTAACCATCATGCTGTATTATTTTTAGCTTTTTTTGTTGTTATTGTTGCTCTGTGCCTCAAACCTGCTAACCATTAAAGTTCATAGAGAATTTTTTTTTCTTTTTTTTATCTGAGGTTATATGAAGTACATAGGAAAAGTTAGTATCTTACCTGAAGCAAATTGCGGTCACATCTCATTCACAAAGTGAGTCTAGCAGCTACATCACACAAACTATGTATAACTATTAAAAAAAATCAATTTTAAAATGTAGAACATAACACATTAATGAGCTCATATACACGAATCTGTCAACTACAGCAGACATTAACAGTAGTCAATAACATTTCAGCATTGATATCATCTGTGGGAGCAGCCCATGACTGATAAGAGTTAAAAGTCAGGCTAAAGAGGTCAGAAATTCGGAGTCGTCGTTACCAGGAGAAGATTGGCAGCATTGCCAGGAGCGATGTGTCACATCAGAAATGTCAGTGGATAATGTGTGATTAACAGAACCTGTATGTGGAAGGTCAGCGGCTCTCCTCTACAGCTGCGAAGCGTGGACTCTTCCAGGGACCAGAACAAGAGCACTGCCTTCAACAGATTAGTGGCAATACATGGAGGCAAAAATGTCACTGTACTCTTTCACTTATGGCGCACACTGACAACACCTTAAATGTCCTCTTGAAAGACACTTAATGCCCTGAAGGTGGACTGAGACACGTAAGGCAAGCTCCCCCCCACACATTAGCCCTCCAGGATTTGTGATGGGTGATGGGTTTTCTTTTTTTCTTAAAGTCCGAGTTGTGGATGAGCTACGGGGCAGCCATCCAAATGCCGACAGAGACTTGCTGCGCCGGTATTTCCGTTGACGGACAGGCAGCTTAATCGCTTTTGTGTTGTGCGTTTTCAGAGAGCAGTGACTACAGCGAGACCGAAGTGCTTCCTGACTCATTCCCTTCAGCACCGGCAGAGCCCCTACCCGAATTCCTGCTAGAGCCAGAGGACGCTTTCATTGTAAAGAACCGGCCGGTCCAGCTGCGCTGCCGGGCGTCGCCAGCCACCCAGATCTACTTCAAATGTAACGGAGAATGGGTCAATCAGAATGATCACATCACCAGAGAGAGCCTGGACCAGATTACAGGTACACGCACATGTGCACACAGGACTGTACACATAGTAATGTCACCTTGTATTTTACAGAGATAAACATCATACTCAATTATCAACATCATTTTCAACTACATAGTCCATTAGGCCCTATAGGGTTTTATGTGCACGTTAACTGCTTTTGGCATGCAGCCAGTGCATTATTTATATGTGCTATGAAAAATATGCCTCACTGGTCCAGCACTGTCGCTCTCTCCACGCAGGCCTGGTGGTGCGGGAGGTGGACATCTCGGTGTCCCGGACACAGGTGGAGGAGCTGTTCGGTCTCGAGGACTTCTGGTGCCAGTGTGTGGCCTGGAGCTCAGCCGGCACCACCAAAAGCAACCGTGCCTACGTTCGCATCGCATGTCAGTACCAAAGCTGTGTGTGTGTGTGTGTGTTTTTTGTTTTGTTTTGTTTTTTTGTATTTGAAGGACAGAGAGAGAAAGGCAAGAGGGAAGAAATCGAAAAGAGAAATGTTTCATGTTTTTTTGCATGTATGTGTCAGCTTAAGCATATATGCAAATAAATTTGCTGTAGCACTCCATCTCAGTCCCCCCGGGGTTATGTGTGGTGAAGGGTGATTGACACGTTGCATGTTTATGAGGGTTTGGAGTGAAAAATGCGACACACTGACAAAAAGCTTTTTGGGACTTTGCGTAGTGAGAGTTTTTGTGTGAGTGTATCTTTGTGGCACCCCCGTGTCACTGAGACGAGCAGCATGTCAGTCTGCTGTCAGGGGGGAGCTTTCATTAACTGCAGACTCCATGTGTGTCGCCCCCTGTAGATCTGAGGAAGAACTTTGAGCAGGAGCCTCTGGGGAGGGAGGTGCGGCTCGATCAGGAGGTGCTGCTGCAGTGTCGGCCCCCGGAGGGCATGCCCGCTGCTGAGGTACACGTGGCTCCTTCTCACCTCATCACGCCCTGTGCTTTTGATCCTGATGGAGACCATGTTGTTCAAATGCATTTATTACTTTTTTTTTACACAACATAAAGCCACTTTCCATAAGTCCAATCATTAGAAATCAAAGCAGAAACTAATCTGCTGCACAGATTTCCACGCAGCAGTCTGCAGCTGCATGAAGTACTGGGCGAGAAGAAAACGGCAAATCACTGGCGTTTTGACACCATCAATGAAAAAAAAAGGCTTACTAAATCACATAAAGATCAGTGAATAATACACTCTGTTATTTCAGAAAAAATGCTCAAAGGCTTAAATCAACAGTGTGTAATGTTTTAACACTGAACTCCCCTGATTGCACAGGAGCATATCAAATGAGCTTATTTTTTAAATGTATTTATTTAAGAAAAACCAACAGAACACATAAAAAACAAAATGATTTATGCCAGGATTTATTACTCTTCTATGCATATTTTACCAAGCTGTACTGTTCTCTTTTTTTCAGCGACTTAATAACATGATCATTATGTGACATAAGGAAGCACCATGTATGAAAACACCATAAATTTGAAAAATAGAGTCATTTAGCCACGAGAGCACATAAAAGTGAGATTTCAGAATGAGTTTGACAATAAATAGTGATTCCGTTTGTGGTTTAGCAGTTAGCTATAATATGATGGCCACTATGAAGGAGAACGTGTTCTCTTTTTTTCCTGCCAAGGAATGATAAAATTTGTAGAAGTCTTTGATCATTACCGCGTGTTGCGATGGCTTAACACTCTGCAAGTTTATGGTGTTTACTGAATGGTTCTGTGCATGGCGTGCCAACTCATGTTTATGCATAAACACCTGCTGATTTGTACAATGATTTATGTTAAGAAATATCAGCTGTAAGAAACAAAGAAAAAAAAACCTGGAAGAATAAAACTTTGAGAGCTTAATTCTTAAAGTCTGCTGATTTTTTAATTTTTCTGTTGTTTGATGCATTTAAAAGCTGAGTAATTAATACATTTTTTATTGTTAGCAGATTCCTTCCCTTGTAACAGAGTTTGCAATTCTTCTTCGTCTTCTTCTTCATCTTTCCAGGTGGACTGGCTGAAGAACGAGGATGTCATAGAGCCATCACAAGACTCCAATTTCCTGATCACAATTGATCATAATCTGATCATCAAGCAGGCCAGACTCTCAGACACGGCTAACTACACATGTGTGGCTCGAAATGTGGTCGCCAAAAGACGCAGCAGCACGGCTACTCTCATTGTTTACGGTAAGCTGCAGCGCAGTGTTCCTTCTTCCTTTCTCGATGTACTGCCTTCTTTAATTTAGTAGTGGACAGAGTTGATTGGTATCAGTTGACATGCCAATGAGAAAAATTCAACATTGTAGCAGATCTGTACCTAAACGTGAGTCTTAGATCGTTGAAGGAACATTATATATTTGTACAAACAGAAGGTTGGAAACCGAAGCTCAGTCTGTACTTTTGGCACGATTTGAGAACTTGGTAAAATCTCTTACTTTGCACGTACGTGCATGTGTACGCTGAGGGTAGAGCAAGATGTATCTATACTATCAACACTGTTAATAATTCCCAAGCGCTCTAACAGAGTTACCCTCTTTTCCTGTGCATGTGTCCATCAGTGAGCGGAGGTTGGTCTTCGTGGACTGAATGGTCCGAGTGCAACGCTCGGTGTGGGCGGGGCTGGCAGCGTCGAACACGCAGCTGCACCAATCCGGCCCCTCTGAATGGAGGAGCCTTCTGTGACGGCCCGCCGGTGCAGAGAGTAACTTGCACCACACTGTGCCCAGGTAAAGAGGACACCCTCAGTTTTTATGATTCGTGCTATCTTCAAGTAACTTGGTCATGCACTGGAATGCGTCTGAATGACGACACGGTTTTCAGCTTTGCTCATCTCAGGATCACCTTTACATGAAAGCAAATCTACACACCAACGGCAACAAATAGAGCGGCTCATGTTGCTGCTACAGGCAGGGAACACACTGCACTGCCACACCATTCTGACTTAAAAGCAGCAAACTGAAAAAAGAAAAGAAAAGAAAAAGAAGCATTTTCAGCCATCTCATCTTAGTCCTGATAACATCAAGCCCACTCTTTCCGCACCTGGAGCTACGGAAACATCGAACTGTAAAATTAATCACATCTCCTTTGTCATTCCAGTGGATGGAGGCTGGACAGAGTGGGCAAAGTGGTCCGCCTGTGGGACAGAGTGCACCCACTGGCGCAGCCGTGAGTGCCAAGCCCCCCCACCCATAAATGGAGGAAAACACTGCAGTGGCAGCATGATGGAGAGCAAAAATTGCACCGAGGGGCTGTGTGCAAGAAGTAAGCGACCAATTTGTTTAAAGTGCCTAGGTTGTTTTGTAAATGTCATGTTGGGGTAAATATTTAGTCTGATGCGATGTATCCAAATTCCTCCCTCTGCCCTTTAATTCAGAGCAGCATCTGTTGATTCAGCTCACCAGCTCAAATAGTTCAGCTGTCTAATATCTGAAAGAATACTGTAAATGTAGAAAAAGGGGTCAAGTCCCTGTCACCATGTTTGCCACTTCAGGTGGTTGTTTAGTTGAAAAATAGAAAATCTTGCCAGCACTGATATGTTTGCTCAGAGTACACGGTTTCAGAAGGTGCATTGCATTTCAAAGCTATTTTGTATAGAACTGTACCCCTGAAGTGTTAGGCGACGGCAGCGAGGTGAGCGCACAAATGTGTAGAGAAGTGAAAGCAGAAAGAGTCACAGACAGATGATTCACAGGGGAAAATTTAGCTTTACAAAGAGAGAGGCCAACTGATTCACATCTAAAACGCACAGATGGAAAGAAGGAGAAAAGAAAGGCAGAGCGAATGCAAGCTAAGAGAGGGAATCGAGTGGGAAGTGAGCATGGCGCGGCCAAGTTGAAAAAAATATCACGGGGAAGAGCATATGAGAGTGAGTCAGACTCGCTCTGACACCCAATGTGCAGCGCGTGATGATCTGGGAGGAATCCAGCTGACGGTGCATTACAGTCGTTGACAAAGGCGGTGAGATACATTCAAGTGCACGCTTTAAAAAAAACTCACGCGAGACACAAACCAACACGTCCAAGCACGCAGACGCGTCTCTGAGATGCATGGCCAGTCCGGGCCGTTGTATGCGCACTCTGAGCATGGCTGCGCTTCAAATCTGTCCGACGCACAAGTGAGGCCTGACATAAATGGGCTTCTGCGGAGGAGCAAGATCAGACAAATACACTTGTCTGATTTGGCTTTAGAGAGCCAAGCTTTCTCAGGAGGCCACAGGAAAACAAGCGCTGAAGTGGCTCCATCAGAGAGGGAGGGGGGCTGTGGAAGCACTGTGCTGGAGACAATCTGTAAATATATAAATTGGGAAACTACAGGTCACTGACTGGCATATTTCTCTCCCTGCAAGTTAATAAGATTATTCTGTGGTCACAAGCTGCCATGATGATATTCAGACAATAAAGTAGAAGCTATCTTTGATTGCTCCCACTGTGTAATACTTCAGTCATAAACGTAAAATGCTCTGAGACCTCACAAGCCATAATCTTCATTACATCCTGGTAGATTCTAATTGCTGTTGGACGAATGGAAAACTCTGCGTGATTCTATGGAGAAAAGGTTATTTGATTTGAGATCCACTAAGTGACACAATCCTGAAAGATGGTTTTGATATTCCTCAAACTACTCAGTTATGATTCACATCGGTGTTATCTTGGAAATGACTGTTCCCATCGGGAGAGATGTTTGTTTTTCATAGGATGAAGGTGATAACATACCCCGCGGGGCGTATCGAGACATGATTTTAATCTATATCAGCTCACACACATACCACACAAACACCAGCGTCCTTGTTCGTTGTCAAAACAGTCCTTAACTCGGCCGCTCCCATCCCAGTGCCTCAAATCTCTTTCACAATCATACACAATTTTTTTTTTTTTTTTAGTAAAGCATAAACTATTATGTTGCACAATAGCGAACAATCAGGTGGTTATTATTTTTAAGATTTTCTGTTTACATTCCTATTTTCACTTTGATGAGAGATTGTTTTCTTTTGCTATTTTTTTACTGCTTCAAATTATCATATTTTTCATTTGCATAACAACTAGTCCATCCATTTTTATGTTTTTGTGTTTTTTTCCTTTCTTTTTCTCTTGTTTTTCTTCTGTTCAAACAGATAAAAAGATCTCTATTGAACATGCAAGCCATCGTAAGTTCACCTTCTCATGACTTTGCTCTTTCACTGCTGCATAACTGTTTGTCTTTAGACTTTGTGTGTGTGTGTGTGTGTTTGTGTGTGAGCGTCTGTTTGTTCAAGTTATGAGCAAACAAACACATCTGTGTAAGCATGTGGACTTGAATGTGTGCAGCGTTTTGTGACATCTCAGATCAAGTTAGTGATGAAAGGCTTCACCTTCTGGTCCGGCATGTTTACGCGTGTTGTGATCCCGTCTTACCTGGTGTGTCAACAAAGTCCAACTTGGGGGTTTAGTAACACTGGCACGTTGTACCTCATCTGAGGAAAAACATGTGATTTCTCACTGACTTTCACTTCATCTGTGATTTGGTTTCCATCAGAAGTGATGCTAATTCCTCTGGCCCAGTGTGATGTGGGCTCAGGGGAGAGTAGCCGCAGTAATGCACCTAATTCGCTATTGTTCCGTTTCTGATAATAAGTGCGGACGGCTGTCGGATTGAGTTCAGTCGCGCCACGTGAGCATGGGAGCTCCCTTCTGCCAGCACGCCTGCCTCCGGCTTTCTTCTCCTCCACACGTTCTGCTCCTCTCTCTGCTGCTCTGCAGTGTCTTTAGCTATCCTTATCTCCTCTCCCCTTCTCAACACACTTATAATCCCTCTGTCCTCTCTACAAATCACAACCTTATCTTCCGCCTTCCTGACTTCCTTCCTATATGGATTTTTTTTTTTTAAAACTTCTCTTTGTCTCCCGCCAACTTTGGTCCTTGTCTTCTCGGCTCTTTTCTTCTGTGGTTTGACTGGCTCTCACGTGTCCGGGTCGGGTCTGGCTATGCCAGCGTTGGGGAGTCACAGCTAAGCAGGCTGGGGAGAGCCTGCTGACCAGTCAAAACCAATCACCCAGCAGGAGAGAGAGAAGGAGCTCAACAGGGAAAAGGTGAAGTTAGGGCCATCCACCCCCTCACCCTACTTGTCTGTTCTCATTTTTGGTCTCAGATGCGCTCCCTGCTGGCAACCGGGAGCTCCTTGGGCGATTAGAGTTAATAAAGAAACAATGCCTTTAAACTGAACACTAGATGCATCCTATTATGCTAAAGTTGGACACTAACTTTATATAGATAACAAAAGTCTTTTCTGGATAGAAATATTTATTTTTAGACAGTGTAAACCAAAGGGTTTAATTGTTCTATTTGTGGACTCTGACAGACCCGCATCTATCTGAATTCAGGGAACTCCTTGATGTCATTTTTATGTTCACTGGTGTAAACCAGTAAGTGATTCACTGTGACTAAACTCATGTGACTCACAGGATAAACAGTGAATTTAATAATGACACTGACAAAGACTCTGCAGTTAATGTGGATTGGTCACATCATGGCCCTGATCCACTTAGCATCAGTATCAGTGCCAATATTGCTTTACTGAATCAGATCTGTGCAGCATCCGCTCAAGTTCCACCCTATTTAGCGCTTAATCACCTCATTTTGTTTCCTAGACAATGTTTCCATGATGAGCTGCAATAGTTCAGAGCCAGTAATAATAGGGTAAAGAGCATTAATATGACTCATTATAGCTTGAGCTTAAGCTGCATTTTGGCACAGAAAAAAGGCACTTATAGATTTTTTAAATTTTATTTTCATAGAGCAAAACAAAGGGAGACAAGAAATGTAGGCAGAGACAGCAGGAGGATGGAGTGCAGTGATGGTCGGGGCAGCTGGGAGTTGAACCGACGCCTCATCTGCTAAGGGGATTTAATGCCACATAGTGCTCGCTTTAACAGAAACCAAACTGTCGAGGAGATTTTTAAGTATCATCCCCAAGCTGCTGTACACTACTGTAATATAAAAAAGACAGATCTCTTCCAGTCCAGTATTGACGGCAAGCGCATGAAAAATGTGGTCACGCAGAAATGTGTGTACCAGTATTGATTGAAGTGGAAATGAGAGCGAAAGAAAAACTTCAGCTGTGGGTGCGAAAACACTGATCTTTTTTTTTCCAGACATAGATTCTGTTAAACTCAAAATTATTCACATCCGTGCTGTTTATGGATTACAAGTTTTTTTTCTCTCGCCTAACGCTTTCTTTCTGACTGAAAAACTGATAGAAGGGACAAACGGTGGGGGCTCGATTTTTTTTCTATCTTTGGTTGTTTTATTATTAATTACTGTATGTGCCTATTGCCACTCACAGGTATATACTCAGGTTGTGCCAAGGTCTTTACTGAGAGCTAATCCTTCTTTGGAGCGCAAGTTTCTTGTGTTTATTTCAAATTTATGGGTTTTTTTTTTTTTGGAAAATACATAAAAATCTCAACATTAAGATGATGAGGAAAACAGTGGCCTGGGGCAACTTTGGTTTCTCCAAGACGATTATCTGCAACATACAACCGAACCGATGGAGAAACAGTTAACAGAGAACAATGTCAGCAGTTTTAAAATGATGGCAATCCTTGGAGACCTGAGCCAAATGCATAAAACGCTGTACGTCGAGGTTTTCAATCTCAATCATCTTGATATTATATACTTATGCATAAGCCTGAGTTTCAGTCTTGTATTTGGCTATAAATGGAAGTAGACATTCCTCTAATCTGTAATTTGCATAGAAAAACTTTGCATCTTATCTAAATAAATGTGACAACAAAGACAAAGTTCACTTTCACTGAATTAAATCTGAGACACTCGTCAGTCAGACAAAGAAAAATAAATCTGTCTTTATGTTGTTCTTTCAGAAATAAAATAACAAAAAAGAACAAATGGAAGTGATAATCTCTGATCAAAGGGCTGTTCAGAAGTGGTCCGATTACAACAAGCAAAAAAAAAGCAGTTTACACAAGGACAGTCCCAGAACTACATCAAACCCTGTTCTTCAAACATCTCAAGAAGAGCTGTAGGAGCTCAATAAAGGTGGCACATCAGCCAACTATTAACTCATGACAGAAAAGATCAGTTTCTACTGTATTGCTCTCTTCTTAAAGTCTTATTAGCTAACTCCTCCAACGCTGTGAGACCAGACAGCCTTCTACATAACCGTTAAGCTGCTGTTTGTGTGGCACTAACAATTAAATAAGAGCATATTAAAGAAAATTACACAAAGAAACTAAGAAAAGTTGTCTGTCTTTTTGTTTCCTGTCGTCTTTTTAACTTCCATTTCTGCTGAAGCTTAAATTTGCATGGTTTGCAGAGTGTGTGAGGTGTACACAGTCTTACGACACAGTCTTCCTTTATAAATGGCAGCATGCATGATGGAAAAGGGACACACATGACATCTGTGTTTTACACAACATTTATGGATCTGGTCTCAAGAGATGGTTGTAGAAGAGAAGTGTTGAGACATGCCAGAAGAAATTAGCAGTTAAACAAAACGTGTAATTGGTGTGAAGACAAAATAAGGCTCTGATAATTGATTGGGTGTAAAATGTGTTTTACACACATTTTTTTAAATTATAAAAACATAAATTGAATATTGAAGTTATAAATATGCAGTTGTGTATCATGACTGTCTCTGTTCGGCTCACCTGGAATTATTGTGGATTTGTTGAATAAATAGTCCAAACCCAAAACATGGTAAATTCACAACATAAAAAAAAAGAAACCCAGACTAGATTTGGTTCTTCTTTTTTGATTGTGGGAGCAGACCTTCATAGCTTGGTGATAGATTGTTGAACTGATCAATTTTAAAAGCTTCAATAACGTCTCTATCGGTTTTTGTTTCCTTGTGTTCGTGGTGTATTAACAGTGTGTGTCTCGGCCCTCTTGTCAGCACTGGCTCCAGGTATGGGTGTAGCTGTCTACGCTGGTTTGGTAGTGGCCTTGCTGCTGAGTGTGGTCATGGCTCTGTGCGTGGGAGTGCTGGCATATCGTCGAAGATGCCGCCATCTCCACGGAGACATTACCGATTCTTCATCTGCTCTCACCGCCGCTTTCCACCCTGGAAACTACAAACCTCCCAGACAGGGTTGGTACTCGCACACACACACACACACACTGACACACACGTGAGTCACATACACACACAGAGTCACATACAGGGTACACGTTAGAACAGAATTAATCTTTTTTGTTATTATTTTCTTATCCGTTCTTGTTTTTGTACATTTTTACACATTTTCACATAGGCACTTTGTCACAGTTCATTTCACTATCGCATTGCTATTTTTATCATCCCATGAATTAATTTCCGTGTACCGTCTCTCCGCTCCATCAGCTCTCCATTCTTTACTGCATTACATTTTTCACATTTCTGAGCATTTGTCATGGTGTCCTTTCGCCTGCTCGTCTCATCAAATATGAATTAGCAACATTAATCCATTTCACTCGTGTCACTTTTAGCGTTTTCAGCGCTGCCTGTGTCATTTCTCGTGATAAGAGAACATCTCCTCTCTTCTCCATTTGCAGATAACCCTCACCCTCCTCAGCATCCCTCGGTTCCACCGGATCTCACAGCCACCGCGGGAACTTTCCGGGGGCCAGTCTTCTCCCTGCACCAGGGCGTCAGCGACAGTCCCCACAAAATACCCATGACCACCTCCCCCCTGCTGGACCCGCTTCCCAGTCTCAAAATCAAGGTGTACAACTCCTCCACTCTCTCCTCGCTGGAGCTCCCAGCTGACATGGGCTCAGGCGACGGAGAGATCCTCAGCCTGAAATCAGTGGGCACCGTGGGTAGAGAGCGAGACTATCACAGCCACACTCTGTCCAGAGAGCCGGGGTTGAGCACCAGCGCCACCCTGGGACATCTCGGAGGACGCCTTGCCATCCCCAATACAGGTAACACGCATGCATGAAGCTGTCTTTTCAAAGAAAGCTGAATTCACGTATCCACAAACTGTGTCAAGTCATTCTCTGTTGATTACACATAAGTGCCACCATTTTCTCCCGTAGGAGTGAGTTTGCTGGTCCCGCCCGGCACGATCCCCCAGGGAAAGTTCTACGAGATGTACCTCATTATCAACAAGTGGGACAAAACAACGTTAGTGTCCTTCATCTTTATTCCTTTATTTCTCTCTCTCAGCTTTCGCAGCCACAAGGCAGAATAGACCTTATTCTCACCTCAATCAGTAACTTTTTCATTGTTAGGCTGGAGGCTGTGAAATCGTTTATTTAGAGCTTTTGTCACTTTCCCTGTAGACACAAATTAGGGAAAAAAAATTCAAATGATATCAAGGGACTTTGCTTTTTTTAGAAGCTTGATGAAGTGTGATGTTTTGCAGCAAACACATCTGTGGGTGATCTTCACAGGTTGCCATCGGAGGGCAGTCAGACTGTACTGAGTCCTGTAGTGAGCTGTGGTCCATCTGGTATGCTGCTGAATCGTCCTGTGGTCCTCACGTTGCCCCACTGTGCCCAGCTGGACACACCTACTCCAGACTGGACCCTCACACTCAAGACGCAAACACACCAGGGTGCATGGGAGGTGAGATACCCATTTTTCTGCGTTTCAGTGTATATATTTCAGCTTTTACATGCTAAATCAAAAATTGTAAATATATTTTTATTGGCAGCCAGAGCATCATTGAGCCCCACTTCTTTTCTCAGGAGGTGCTGACAGTAGGGGAGGAGACTTTGTCGTCTCCGTGTTATCTGCAGCTGGAAGAGGAATGTTGTCACGTCCTCATGGAGCAGCTGGGAACCTATGGCCTTGTGGGCCAGTCCTGCCCTCCGCAGCCTGCCTGTAAACGTCTGCAGCTCGCCCTGTTCGCCCCCCGGGCACCATGCCTCTCCCTGGACTACAGTCTCCGCATCTACTGTATCCATGACACCCCACATGCCCTCAAGGTGCTGTTTGTGTCTTTATGCATCTCTTTTTGTCTATATTGAAACACGTTTACGTATCCACACATTCATTTGTCTGTTCAGCAGCTCCACTTTATTCCTGTTTATTTTTTAGTTTGTTTCTCTGTTGAATAAGTCTACAAGTAAATCATGTTGACAAACCTTCTGGGAATACATTCAGAGGTCTAAGTTTAATGCTTAATTCAGCATTAAAATTTCTATCAACTAGTTAGTAAGCTCAGACAGTTTTAGCTTAGTCAGCAGGCGTTCTTTGCTCCATTTCCTGATATGGCAAATGCTTTTTAAAAAGTATGAATTGTTGATTCAGAAAATAAACAAAGTAAAAGATGTGCAAATTGCATTCCTAGAGAAAATTGAATAGGATGCTGAGTAAAATCTTCAGAATCTGTCAAGACATAATGCTAATACTGTTCTGTTCAATGGATATTTCTGTTGACTAAATGGTAGTTGTACTTTAAAAGGGGAACATATTTGGAAAAAATATCCGTTCCTTTGTTTATTTGGAACTATAAAGTCAAAAAATCCTAATTAATAATAAATCACTTAGTTTTGGCCACCTCAGTCTAAAAATGCATCACTCAGTGAGCTGTTCAGATTAGCAGGGCACGCTGTGAGGTCACAGAGCCAACAAAAGTCAAATTATTTAGGCTCACCGTGTTTATTTCCCACCTAACTTCACATCACACTTTATATTTTGTACCCTATAAGCACGAAGCTAAACTAATTTTTTTAAACCCAATTTCAGTTTAAGTGGATTTATTCTCAAACATATAAAGGTAAACAGATAAAGAATTTAAATACAGTACAAAGGACTTTTCCAAGTAAGTATTTTTTAACAATTAAAAAAATATTTTAAAAGATTTGTTTCAAACATCAGAGTAACTAAACTGTAGTCCTAATTTACATTTACTCATGGTTTATTCTAAAACAAATGATAATCATATAAATAAACAATAAAGAATAATAATAGGGAGTATCATGCCACTAGTGGATTGTATTCAGCATGTGGGTGAACTCCTAGACGTGTGAAACACCACCACAGCTGCAGTGTCATTCCATCAGATCATCTTCGTCTCACAGGGGACACTTCTGGTGAGCAGCTAGAGTTGTCTGGATGTTGGATAGGTGTCACTGTCTGGTGTACCTCACAATGAGTGCCACACACTTCTCCCACTCCTTTCAGATGCTGGAATAAATTAGTCATGAGGCTACCTTTAGTTGTTCCCCACTAGACAAACTTTACAGCCGACAGCAGTTAGCATGACACACACACTTCTCCCACTCAGCTGCATTTCTCCTTTTAAGACGCTCTAATAAATTATCCATGCTGCTACCTTTAGCTGCTACTTTGAGGATTCTTCTGCGTCCAAAGAAAATTTTTGGAGGGGAAGTGGTCACATGGCTGCAGAGGCCCGTAGCAGCAGCAGCAGTGCCATACTTTAATTATGCAAATTCAAATGAAAACTGAATTTGAAAAAAAGTGAAAATTTATTTTTCAATCATTGAAATTCAATAAAAGCTAGTTGTAGCCCAGAGTTAGTTGAAATGCTGACTCCACCCCTTTGAAACTGCCAATAACAGAGATGTAAAAACATGGTTAAAAAGTGAGCATTTGTTTTCACGTGTTGTATTTTTTAACAAAAGCATGTAACATTCAACTCATCGAGGCCTTACAAATCATGTCAGCTTTTTTAAAATTACATAACATCTCTTTAGAAATTAGCTTACACACCAGCAGCCTAGTTGTGCAGCAGTCATGTCACATGTTCATATTTGTTATGTTAAATTGTTTCTGTGGAAAATAGTTAAGATTTCTTTCATTTCTGTGATTTCTGGACAGTCTGTGTAAGAAATGCAATGGCTGAGTCTACCGTAAACCAGAAAAAAAACAAAAAAGCTGACTACCAGCAGCTCATTTAGTGGACTAGACACTCAAAAACCATTTTAAAATAAGTTATCGCTTGCTATTACATTTTTGTCATTTGTAGAATATGTAATTGCTCTGGTCACTTACATTTCTTTTGCTTTAGTTTATTGCATTGCAACTCCAATGAAATCAAGCAGAAAATTATTTCTGCCTGATCTTATCTGTAGTGTTAAAATAACTCTGACTCAGCATCATAGAAACAGTCCTCCTACCATATACTGCTGTCAGATATTTTCTCTGCAGGGGCAGCAATAGGGCAGCACAGTGGTTAGCGCCATTGTGTTACCTTAAGAAAGTTCCCGGTCCAAATCCTGATTGTGGGCAATCTGTGTGAAGTTTGCATGTTCCCTTCATGGTACTTGGTACTTGGGTTCCTCTGACAGTCCATAAAAATACAATCTAATGTGAGAGGGGATACTAAATTGTGTATATTTGGTTTTTCCTTGTCATGAGGAGGGTTTTCTGGCAATGTGCACAAACTGCTCACACAGTCATAGAGAGGTAATTGTGCTTCATAGGTCCATCCATTACAGAGCACAAAAAAGAAGTGCAGAATAACTGCAAAGTCCATTAAGCATGGTCTTCAAAATGTTATTCTTTTGAAAAGTTTTTTCAAAGTTCTACATGGTCTCAGCATGTCAAATCAAAAGACAGTTAGATTAAACGTATCTGCACTCCAGTATGGCCATATACGAGTGAAACACACAGCTTTCCAACCACACAGACAAGAGACTCCTTATATCCAACAGCATTACTGCGTTAGAAAAGATCACTTCATTCACTCTTTGTTCTTCCACTGACAGAACAAAACCCAAATAATTCTGGCCGTCGTTCAGATAATGCAGATGAAATTTGAAATTTCCTCTTAAAAGCCTGCCGTCTTACTTCTAACTAAATTTGCTGCTCGATTAAGGTTTGAGATGCTTTGTGAGTTGCTTTTATCTTTTCAAAGACCTACCCTTAAGCCTGGAGGGAAATTCTTGGCGAATGTAATGTTTCAATTAATTATACTAAAATTTATTTAAAAACTATAAGCAACTGAGTGTTCTGAGAACTTCATGAATATGGCATCTGGTATTTGAAATCATTTTACATCTACAAAACGGTTCTGACTAAAACCAAAGGGAGTTTGTTTTTTTTTTCACTATAAAAATTGCATCCGCAACTGAGTTTTTTTTTTTTGTTCATGCATAAGCATCATATGTACTTTTGATTTCTTATTAATTAAAAGAAAATATGACCGAAGGCTTTGTTGTAGTATTTTAAAGAAAAGGGGGATTGAATCCTCTCTTTGATAAACTTTTGATTGAATCCTGCTATTTAAATCTTTTCAACTTACAATAATAATATTAGTTAAAAAGCATAGTGTGAAATCATTAAAACTATAAATGGAATGAAACAAATAGAATAGACATTGTGATATACTGAGGTTTACCACTGAAGAACACTGAAACTTAATACAACTTATTTCCTTAGTGACTCTGGGCAATAGAAGTGTACATTTCCATTTCAGCCTTGCAGATCTACTTTACTTCTTCAGATTAAATTTTGGCGCAATATATTAAACCATCTTGTCCCATGAGAAACAACAACTCGAAATAGTAGCAAATAATACTAATGTTCTCTTCTAAAGTTCAAGTGAGCATTAGATTGAATGAAACCTGGACGTGAATGTTTTTTGAAGCGTTAACTCACCCGCCAGGACGGGACATGACGTGACATGACGCTGCGTTTTACTGACTTTGAATTCTTCCTGCTAAAGTTCAAACAGAGCTCACACATTTCCTTTCCAAAAAGGCACAAAAAATTTTAATTAGGCATTTCTGAAAGTGTGATTTATAAATTGTTTTAACAAAGAAGTCAAACAAATATGCGAGCGTGCTCCTGAGCCTGTATTTCTTCTGTGTCCGTTCAGGAGGTGCTGGACTTGGAGAGGAGTCTAGGTGGAGTTTTGCTAGAAGATCCCAAGCCGTTACTTTTCAAAGACAGCTACCACAATCTCCGTCTGTCCATCCACGACATTCCTCACACTCACTGGAGAAGCAAACTTCTAGCCAAGTACCAGGTAACAAATGTGCTACACATGTGGTCAGGTGAAAAAGAAAATATACCTCGTTTCAGCTCTAAAGTTTTTCACAACAGGACATACAATAATCGTCTGATCTTTACATTTACAAATAAATACAGGCTCTGATGAACCAGTCACATTATGTATTTTACTAGGACATTATTTCTTAAATAGAAACAGGCCAAAATACACCCCATGAATCATTTGTCTGTAGTCATCTTTAGCAGCAAAAACTTAAATTTCCTCACCCACTTCTTTACAACATTGCTTAATTATAGTTTCTGTAGGTTTCATAGAACCTGGTGATTTTCTTATAAACTTGATCCACAATACCTTGGAGCTTAAAGAGGGGGCACTTTCTTTTTTATATGACAGTAAAGTCAATATTAAGAGGAGGATGGTGCTCCCCTGATATTGAACACACACATGTAAGGGAAGTTTATTAGTAGCCTGAATCCCCAATAAAGCAAAAGCTTAATAAACATCATGTGTCGACTAAAGGCATTGCTGATGTCATCGAGTTGTTATATTTCATGATTATGCTATTGCACTAAAACCAAAAACTTCAAATTGCTGTCCTGTTATAGCCCCGAATTAAGTCTTCCACCCATTTAGTTTGATTGTTCATTTGTTGAAGAAAGCGTTTTGTTTCTGTTTGACTTTTAAAGCTTAAATCCTCTGAAACATAAAGACTAAAGGTATTGGGGAAAAAATATAAATTTTAAGACCAATACTGCATAAGCAGAAAGAATAACTTGGAGAAACCATGATTTATAGTAATAAATACAAAGAATAAAAAGAGAGATTGTGTATATTGGTTATTTTTTCAGACAATACAGCCTGTGGACTTCAGACCATTCACTGCTTCTGTAAATATTGAAGCTGTCTACTACTTTCTCTTGGCTGCAGCAGTGAGATTAAAGTCTGCACCTGCTGTGAATAAACAAACAGGAAATCTGATAGTGGTCCTAATTTATGGACATTGTGCTTTAGAAATAAATCTGTGCTCCAACATGCAGACACAGAGTGGTAAGAAACTCCCGGTGTCAAATGAATGGAATGGAAACTGTGTCACTGATGCTTCCAGATTGTCCTGCGGAGGACAAAAATCACTTTAATCAGTCCAAGACTCATTCTCTTGGTTTCCCTTGGATCACCTCTCTCTTTGTGTGACAGGAGATACCGTTTTATCACATTTGGAGCGGCAGTCAGAGGCCCCTGCACTGCACCTTCAGCCTGGAGAGAAGCAGCCTGGCTGTGTCGCAGCTCGCCTGTAAGATCTGCGTCCGACAGGTGGAAGGCGAGGGACAGATATTCCAGCTGTATACGGACATCCAGGAGGTAAGAGTGACAACTGGCATCATTCTGCATGTGCACAGGCAAAGCTGAAGTTGCTCAAAGATTAATCATAATCCTCCTCTGTAAACTCAGACTCTGCCACCGCATTCGCCCCTCCCCTCGGGAGGCAGCTGCCTACCTTCCTCTCAAGTGGGACCTTATGCCTTTCGTCTACCTGACTCCATCCGCCAGAAGATCTGTGCCAGTTTGGACGTGCCCAGCGCTCGAGGGTGTGACTGGAGGCTACTGGCTCGCAGTCTCGGCTTTGACAGGTGAGATCTATCTCCCTAAAGAAACATCACTTCTACAATATTACTTCTGAATATTAAAATGTAACTTTGAAGGTTGTTTTACCTGTTGTATATGCATGCAGATAATGGATCCCTTCTTTGTTCTCACAAGCTTGCCTCATCTGTCTTGCACGCAGGTATCTGAACTACTTTGCCACAAAGCCCAGCCCCACAGGTGTTCTACTGGACTTATGGGAAGCATGTCACCAAGGTGACGCAGACCTGGTCTCTCTGGCGACTGCACTAGAGGAGATGGGGAAAAGTGAGGTGCTAGTTGTCATGACAACAGATGGGGATTGTTGATTTGTCAAGGAACAAAAGAGTGAGCAAGAAGTGTTTTTGCACCATAGCGATGAAAATAAGAATACCTGCCTTTGAATATGCACACCCTGGTCCAAACCATCAAACACAGACCATTTTGGTTGCTTCACGTGTATGGTATTATCTCTGCCTCATCTCCTTGTTTGCTGACCCATGATCAGCCACTGTAGCTACATATCAGCTGGGACCCATTCCCAGGCGGGCCATCCAACTGCAGACCTGATTCAGCTTGAATTCTCCAAAGCAATGTTGCATCTGCAAGATATAAAACCAATTTGAATGCGCCAAGGTGTAAAATTGGTGTAAAAGTCATCTCACCAATGTGACATCAACTATTTTCATAAACTGAAAATGACATTATTCTTGTATATTAGTAAAAGTGCTTCGGGACAAATGGAAAAACAAAAAGAAATAATTCATTCAACCCAATAAAGCACAGACCATAGCATAGTCCCTAACATGGGATTACCCATATTTCCGTAGCAGCATGAAGGTGCAAGATTCAGCACCATCCCACCTCATGGCAGGGGCTTCTGTTTTCATTCTTCAGTGAAGGACAGGCAGTAGCAGACTGCCTGCAGCCTCTGATGGCTAAGCACACACTCCAAAACGCACATGGACGAAGTGGAAAACACAACCGAGGATTTCTTGTCTAATTGCTTTGTGTGAGGATTGAACCCTCAAGGTTTGAGTCATATCGCTTTTGGCTGCATTGGCTGCATCTCCTTTGTGGTAGGAGATTGCACTGCAAAGTTTGTTTTTAGAATTGGCAGATAACTAGACTGACTCTTTATAATGTACCAACAAATGCCTCAAAGCCTTGGCATATCGTTCTGACTCACAGGGGTGTTTCTCTTTCATCTCTCCTTGCATTCCTCTATCGCTCTGCCACACTCCTATCTGCTGAGAATAAACTGCATCATCCCTTAAAAGTTTCCTTTGGGGAACGCTCTTTAATCTATTATCCATATTTGTGGATTGCTTCTTTTTTTTTTTCTTCTCAGTCGACATTATGATCCTGTGTTATCATTTGTGCATATTTAGGCCACTGAGCTGCTTTGTATTATTGTTGATCCAAGTAGATCAGCAGGCCAAATGGGAAGGTTAGGTGCACAGTTGATGTCTCTGTTGTGAATAACAAAATCATGTTCGTGTTATTTTTAATACCAGAAAAATCTTTTCAAAGTGTAAAATATAAATGATGAGTCGAAATTGGAGATGATCCTGGTGAATTTTCTGTAAGCTGTTTTGCTGTAACTGAAGAATGTTTCCACTGTTAAGAGATGATTATAGAGTAAATTAACCTTGTCTTCAATCAACTGGGCAGCAAGGGACCATATACAGTAATTTACCTCAACAAAAGCTGAATTATGTCTCAATCTGTCCGCCACTTACGTAACTCTTTCTGTGTCCCTTTTCTCAGACTGAAGACATGTTGATCTTTTTATTGAACCGCCTGCTTTGTGGTCAGGGTCCTCAAGCTGTTTGCATAATCAGTTTTTTCTTCTTTTTTTTTTAAAGTTGGGAATGAAACTCTATCATCTACACCGCCATTATTACTTCCATTCTATGTTGTTGAGTCCCCCCCCTTCAAGGCAAAAAAAAGAGAAGTGTTTGTATCTTTAAGACAACATAAACCAAAACACTGTCAGTATCCCTCCTCTTCAGCAGTGAGTCATGTCACTGTTTTGTGTGAATGAGCCGAACCAGTGTGTGTGTTTATGTGAGTGAATGGGTGTGTGTGGGCAGGTGGCTGTGTGCATACAGTACAATATGTGCACAATCTGAAGATCTGTCATCTCTCTCTGTAAGTGCTATGCAAGTACAAAAGAAAAGTGAAGCATTTCCACTTCTTTTGTTTCCTGGAAGAGTAATTCTATTTTTTCAGATCAGGACATTGACAGGGTTTTGATTTTGTATCCTAAATTGGGTTAAGAGTGGTTTAACATTCTCAGAGATGCTAGTCTCTGTGGGAATTCTCCATCTGGACTGGAAGAGTTGAATCACTCTCCAATGAAGCTATAAATGCTGAAAACAAAAACAAAGTGGTGCGGTGGCATCAGCACAAGCCATGACTAACATCTTGAACCCGTGCCCTGCAGGTCTTTGCCATGAAGAAATACCTGAACACAACCAGTTCAGTATGTTGGATCTCTGAACGCTGCAGGATATTTCTCTTTTCTCGATTTTTGTTACAGAGACTGGCTAGTTGTAGACAACAGTGTTGTATTCGTCCAGATTTTATGAGTGTCTGCTGGATCTGTGACCATATTGCTGGGTAATTTATGGTGGGGCTGTACTGGATTTGAACCTGCTCCCTTCAAAGAGATAAACTCAGCCTTTGTTCAGGAAGGAAGACATTTTTACTGAAAACTAAATGGGTTCAGTGACATATTTTGTCTCTGTAAAGTACCAATTGTAAATAAATGTCTAGCCTTCTTACCTGTAACTAAATATAATTTTTATGCAATAAATTATATTTCTTAGTTTAACAGCACTGTGTGTGGACTCTTTTTTTTTTAAATGCTGAATTAAAATCCACTATTAGAAAGTCAACCAACCAACTTGCAAATGCATTTGAATGGTTCTCTGGAGCTTGACACTTAGTACTTTAAGACAAAATTACTGTTAAATGCCATCTGTTTCGTCAATTACACCCCATTTTAAACTGAATGTAGAGCTACTCAACCTGTCCTTCTTAACTTCACACCCCACTGGAAAATTCCCCTTAGGTCCATTTAGCTTTGAAAGCTTTTAACTTGCAGGCTGACAGGCTCTTGCATTAACAAGGACATGAAGACACTAATAGTGGCCTTCAAGGACTGGTTTTGGCATTAACACCAACGATTCCTACCTCAGTTTTTCATTTCTTTTTTAAGGCAGCCGGATGTGAGGGGAATTGTCGTATTAGGTCTTTCTGTCAAGAACAAACATCCCAGTGACTCATCTGCAATGATGGTGCACTCGGGTGTAGTTTCAATGACAGCTCTTCACACCTGTTTATTAATTGAATTCGTGCCTAATTGGGAACTGATTTGGCACCCTTCAGTGCAGGAGTTAGCTGAGCCTTTTATAGAAAATAAAGTGGTATAACAGCTGATTTCATAGTCAATCCAACGATCCTTTTATGTCTACAGGGGATATTTTTGCTGCTTTTTTATTAAATGAAATGACAACAAGGGCAATGTTATGTTGAAATTGTGTAAAAATGAGAACTTGATGCGTGTGTGTGCCTACAGGAAAAGAGAAATGCCATCTACAATATAGTCTTCCTTTTCCTTGAAGTGTAATAATAGTGATTTCTGAATTCACTCTAATGAATTAAAAGCTAATACCATTAGTGTACCACATGCATTGTTGTGTATAATATTTAATGTATATATTTCAATCGTTTTCGAGATTAAATTTTGTTATTCTGGCTTACAAACTCTGCACCACTGTCTCTCCTTCCTATTGAAAGAAGAGAAAGACAGGTACATCAGGTTGAGTGAGTGATATTGACTTCTCCTTTGTTCAGTGACTCATTAAGTGATGACGAATTGAACCAATTGTTTATATTGTTTTCTTTGAAAGTCAAGACTCAGCAGATTTTTTTCCTGGAGGAAATAAAACAAAATCCCCTCTTGTCGCATCTATCTAAGAAGAGGATATTCAACCTTGTTTCTTCTTTTGAGTTCTGAAATTCATTTATTTATTTATTTAAACAAAGTTGCAGTAAGACGTCGCAAGCTGTGCTGTCCTACAGCGCCACCTGCTGGTGAATACAACCAAGCAGGACTCGTTTCCACTCATTTCCACGTATGTGATACAAGCGAGGAACTGATTTGGGTCCAAAAGATTTCTGACGTTCTCTGAAGTTCTTACATGAAATTTAAAATTTAATTTTATAAGCCAAGTTTAAACAACGTAATAGTTTTGACAGCAATAGATTAAAAAAAAACCTTTTGATGTTACTGTTAGTCTTTTTCATTGTGATATTTGCCAAAAGATTTAGTCTGCATTAAATATATTGCTGATACCAGAGAGAAAATAACCAGGAAAATTACAAAGCAAGTTTCCAAACAACAACCCTACCTTTAGCTTTGCCTTTAATCACCAGAGTCCTGGTGTAATATTTATCCATTATATTTTATCCTCAGATGAAGTTCATTGAACCATTGATGCCATCTGAAACTTTCAAATCCCACATAATTTATTACTTTGATCAAAATTTAGAACTGATCTTTTACATGATCATCTCATGGCACATTCTGAGATTTTTTTTTTAAATATAACGCTCACTATTTCTGTTTTTAATAAGCTCCCTGCATCTGAAATGTAAAAAGTCGGATCATTTCACATATACATAAAACTGAATACAGTAAAATAAATAAATAAATAAAGTTAAGCTCAATAGAGAGCCTTCAACACAGATATAGTGCAAATGTGTTCCTTGACTCTTAAGTCTTAAGAAAAAAATATAACACGTTAGTATAACAAATTTTATTGCAGTTGACTTACAGGTTAATTTATGGTCTTTAAACGCTGTGAAAGCCTCAGTTGATAATTATATACGATTCGTGTGAAAATGTGTATTCATGGGCACATATGTTACTATGTCTTATGCTTGAATACAACAAATTAGGTCATTTAAAAGTGATTGTGTAATGGAAAGCTGTACCTGGCTTTTTATATCAAAAGTCCGGCAGTTTGATTATCAAAATAAAATATCTTATTACTATTATGAATATTTGTAACTTTAGAAATGTTTTCCAAACACGGTTCGTATTGCTATTAGTTCATTTTTAACACATACATGGACATATAATATGCAAGTGAACTTTATTTTATGTTTTAGACTGCATAGTAACTTTAAATTTGAAGGATTCTCACCGGAAGTGTAATTGTTGCGCCTGATGGTGCCTTAGAGGAAAACATTATCAGCTGACCAGAAACTACGTTTGCTGTGAAATGGGCTGCTGTGGGAGGACATGTCTTTAAGAAAATACAGAAGCGAGGTGTCTCCAGTGATGAGGTACGTTACCTGGTTTATACGTTGTTTATTGCGGACAACATTTGGCTAGCTTTGTAGGCTAACGTCTCTCGCTATTAGTGTTTACCTGTTAAACTGTCGCAAAGGGTGTCGAATATAAAACAAACGAAACCCTTACGTATCATTATATAAAAGTTTCAATAGAATGTGTGGAGAAAGTTTGCATCGAGCAGTAAACGGCGAAAGCAACGTCTTTGTACTCCTTTATTTGGCATGTGAATACTAGTTCCTTCTTGTTGACAAACTTGTGTTGAAAAAGTCACACTTGCGTCATCGTACAGCAGTTTTCTTTTAACCTACACAGGTATGATTTATTTTTTATGTAAGGAACTTGTACTCATCAAAAAAAAAAAAATTAAAGAAATAAATGTCACTTAGCTCTCTAATTTATTCGCCACTATTGTGGAAAATACTCACGTGACGTTGTGGTCTGAAAAACGCATAGACGTGCCATATAACGGTAGTCCTGCAGAAAATCTGCAGTGAGTCAAATAATCACATGCTCTAAAACACGAGAAGTGAGAAACGCTGAGCTGCTTTATCTGACGGTGCTCAACTGTGTGTGAATTGACAAGCCATGACTTCACTTACTTAACTCATTGATTTTTGATTCAATTTTTGACTTAAGCCACTGATATAAGACTGTAGGAGAGCAGTGACTTTAAATCAACACTGTGGTGCCAAAAGTTAATGAGGCCAGGCCTGACGTCGTTCTTATTGATGTAGTGAGGGAAGGACTGGATGTTTCATGTGACATACCACATCGAAATCTCAGTGTGAAACCATTGTTTGTTTGTTTGTTTGTTTGTTTGTGTACACATTTTCACACTGACTGATCAGAGCAGGATCACAGCACCTCTGTTTCAGATTCCTTCAATATTTATTGCAGAGAGATCCCTGTGGAAAGTACCTGCTGATCTGCAATAATAAATTAACTTTGAGTGTTACCTCTGTCATTGCAGTTTCGCTGAGAGAAGATCATTAAACTGATCTTTAATCAGTATGGAGACATGCCCAGACTACTCCTTCCCAGAGAATAAAGTTACTTTCTCTTCTTGAAACTGAAAGTAAGTGTAATTTAAGTTGTTATTTCACTGCCATCATTGTTTCTCAAAGATTTTTCTTAATGTTTTCCTCTATTTCTTCCACAGCTTTGTGTTTAATACTCTATGCTTTGCTGCTCTTGCTGCTTCCTCCTTCCCTTTTATCTCTTACTTTGACTTTATGAGTCTTCTGGATCCTCCCCGTGAAGATGAACCACACAGAACCAGTCCAGCCCAGCGTTAATTCGTCTTACCTTCCAACTCCATATGGTGACCAAAGCACAAGTAATGATGAAGAGGCTGAAGACGATGGTCCCACGTCATCTCTTCTCTCCAAACATTCCCCAGTGCCTCTGGTTATGCGCTACACTCCAGAGGACTCCTTCTTTCTGGTGTACATCATCTTTTTTCTGATGGGCATTGGCTCCCTTCTTCCCTGGAACTTCTTCATAACAGCCAAACACTACTGGCTTTACAAACTTGCCAACAGCACTCATCCCAGCAGAAACGAGGAGCACCATTCAGACCTTAGCGTGAGTAAAAGGCCTACAAAACGCAGCTGTGCTTGTTATTTGTTGTTTGAGTGTGTCCAAAGGAGGACACTCATTGTGCAATTGTCCATGCATCTGACATGCAGTTTCTCACCAATAACACGGTTCTGTAAATACCCTGTGACAGATGATAGAATGAAATGTCCTTTCACATCTCAGAGAAATCCCTTTGCAACACAATAAAGCTATTAGAAAGTCATGATGTCCTGTTTAGGGTGCGTGAGATGAAGGTAGACCTGGGAAATGTTGGGGCAATTGAAGTTAATCTACCAAATTTAGCAGATGTCAGGGAGGTTGACAAACATGCAATCTTTATAGCCAAACAGGGGGAAAGAAACACTTGTATCCCATCCTTCTGTTGTAACTGTATGTGGATATAGATGTTGGAACATTTCCTTATGATGGTGGGATGTAGGAAGTTTTGATAAATGAAGAATCAGAAAAGAATATTTGCAATAGTTGAATCAAAATATGTTTTTTATTGTGAAAGAGATACAAGAAAAACTGTGGTCATGGCGATGTTTAATTAGACAACATAAAAAAAGTAAGATTTTACTTTTTCTTGTGCTTTTTTTCTCAATTTATTTTTTTCTTTATTGTATCACAGGACTACTTTGAAAGTTATCTGGCCATTGCCTCCACAGTGCCCTCTGTACTTTGTCTGATACTCAACTACATCCTTGTGAACAGGTTGATTTCCCAAACACACTCACACGCACACACTCACTGAATATCGTCTGTGACCTTGTTTTTGTCTCCAGATGTTTAGATTATACAAGGCCACATTTGTGCCATTTCGGGCTTTAAACGCTTGAATTATAGTAATCTAATTCACTTTAGGAGCTCAAATGCTGTATGTCTTTGTTCGCCGTCTGGACTTTGCATGAACACATTCATGATTGTTTTCAGGTACAATTTGCCAATGAGTTGCATGTTTTTTTTCTCCACTTATTTCAGTAGCTCAACACAAAAACACCTGCTTTATCTTTTTCGGTGACTCACCCTAATCCCAGTACATCTGTCTGTGTTGACAGGCTGTCACCAAACATTCGAATCCTGTCTTCCCTTTTCGTGATCCTGTTGGTGTTTGTGGTTACCACGGTGCTGGTGAAGGTGGATGTGTCAAACTACAGAACAGAGTTTTTTATTGGTACACTTGTCAGCATGGCTGTTGTCAGCGGCGCTTCCAACCTCTTCACTGGCAGCGTGTTCGGGATCAGTGGTCATTTTCCCATGAGGATCTCTCAGGCCCTCATATCAGGTAGTTACACTTATGATGCTGTGTGTAAATGGGTAACTGTCAACTTGCTGTGTGTCAGTGATTTCTGCCTAATATCACATCTTTAGACAGGATGTTTATAATTTAGCAAATGCAATTCACCACTGTATCAGTAAAGCTAAAGTATGTATTTCTTGTTATGTTGTTTGTAATTTCAGTGATTATATCAAGACCCTTGACATCTACAGTGTGGTCACTGAATGCTCAGTTCATACTCTTTAGTGTCATCTTCTCTCTGTCTTTAGGCCAGGCCATGGGTGGCACGCTGAGTTCAGTGGCATCAATAGTAAACCTGGCTGTGACTGAGGACGTGACAGATGATGCACTGGCCTATTTCCTCACAGCTGACGTCTTCATCCTGCTCTGCATCATCTTATACTTGATTTTGCCCAGGCTGGACTATTCAAGGTGAGTTTCAACCCAAGCCAAAAAAAATAAAAAATTCCTATACCTATATACTGTACACTGCCATCCAATAGCAAGGATAAATTTTCTGTGCATGTTTTGATTTATATCACCCACAATCCTTGATCAAAAATATCAGCAACATGTAAATTTCTTCCCCTCTCATCTCTAGACACTATATGCTGACAGCAGCATGCATCACCTCAGGAGGGAGCAGTGAGGGCCGAGGTACTCCAGGCGTCGTGCCACCGCTGCAGCCTATTATCAAGAAAGCATGGGTGCTTGGCCTGTGTGTCTTCTATGTTTTCTTCATCTCCATCACCTTGTTCCCTGCTGTATCATCAGGGATCCAGTCTGTCAACATGAACAGCGGCAGTCCCTGGACAACCACTTACTTTGTACCTGTTACCAGTTTCTTCCTGTACAACATAGCAGACTTCTGTGGCAGACTGATAACAGCGTGGGTGCAGGTCCCTGGCCCCACAAGCCGAGTCCTGCCTGCGCTGGTGCTGTGTCGTTCCATCATGATACCGCTTTTCATGTTTTGCAACTTCCAGCCTCGAGACCACCTCCATACAGTACTGTTCACCTATGATGTGTACCCAGTGGTTTTTAACTGCCTGCTAGGTCTTACTAATGGTTACTTAGGCACACTGCCAATGATCTATGGCCCAAAGGTGGTACCCCGGGAGCTGGCAGAAGCCACGGGGGTTGTCATGACATTCTTCCTCACTCTGGGATTAGCTGTTGGATCTGCATTCTCTGTACTTATTGTGCACTGTATCTAACTTGGATTTTTTTTAAAACTGTAACTGAGAATCATAGATATGAAGAGGAGCCAACAAGTAAGCAGTGTGCACAATTAGTCAGTTCTCAGCTGTGAATGAGGAATCAAGCTTACCATTCTCACTGGTCCAGCAATGCCATTATACCTCAATATTTGTACATTAATGCAACAGTCATTGCTGATCACTGCAGATACCACTGGACACCAAGATGCACCAAAATTTTATTACAGATATTGCAGAACTAAAAAAACTGACTTTCTGGATTATAGTGATTTCTTTTGCAGAGGGCATCGAGCTTTGTTTCCACAGAAAACTCAGACTTACTGATGCAGTGTTGATGAACTTTACATTAAACAAATCTAAATGACTTGAAAGAAAATGCATGTTTTCTTTATATTTAGTGTTTTGCATTACTTCAGGCAACTGCTAAAAAAAACAAAACAAATGAAGCCAGATGCTAGTGTTTATAGAAATTGCAATTAAATATCAAAGAGTTGCCTAATTATGGGCTCCAATATGTAAAACAAGCTTGGTAACGGTCAACTTGCTGTAAAGAAGGAAAGACAGAAAACAGTGGGGTTCCAGAACACTTTACTTGTTCAGAAATCAACTGAAGAATTTGAAGCAGACATTCGGTAGTTTGTGTATTAGAAACATTGATTTACAAACAGTGCAAACAATGGGAGGTAACCTTATCAGCTCATAAAAACATAATGTGGGTTTGTTTAATGGTTACATACATTTCTAAAGGTAATGCCAGTCATTAATACAGTGATTTGTTTGAAAATTAGATCTTCCAGAGTTAAAGCAAATTGAGATGGTGTGGTCTGAACATGAACAGCCACAATTAGATGCTGTCAAAGTTACCCTAAACACGAAGCCTTGATTTGTGTTTGAACATTTGTCACACCCATTAAAACAAACAAAACACACACAACTCAAAAGATGTGGAATTGCAAAATCCACCAATGAAGCTTTGATTTCAGCTCACATACATGTAATAGTCCCCTCTGCCTAAAACCCAAAACCCTCCCATAGGACCAGGGAGAAAAAGAAATAATTGAGATATATATATATATATATATATATATATACATATACATATATCTCCAGTCCCTTTCCACCATCACATCATTTAAAACAAAAGTTAATTTCATCAAAACACTGCAGTTGTTTGAGCCTATTAAAACACATTAAGAGAGGGAAGCAGCACTACAGTATTTCTTTATTCCCTACAGGTCAGTTTGATTCCTCTATACCCACACATGACGCTGGCAGTGAGCCACAGCCTGAAAGACAGAAAAAAAAAAAAAAAAAAAGTTAGACAAGCCTCTCAAAGCAAACCTGAGTTTACTCAAATTTCATAGCAGCACTTGTGATCATATTCACTTAATCCAACAGTTAGTGATATTTGTTACCAAACGGTTGAATATTTATTTATTTTTTTTTTTTTTAAACTTTAGTGACAGTTTTTGGTTGTAATGAAGACTCATCTACTCACATTGCACCGAGTAGCCGTTTCTATATTCTTGCACCAGTACTGAGGTCCCCATGTGCACTCCTCTGCTCCCAGAAGCTTATTCACCACTTCAGGACACGCTCCCAATTTCTGTAACAGAATTCAGGAGATAAGAGCTAAATAACAAATTTTAAGATTTCATCAAAAAGAACTTTGTGTTCTTGCATACACACCCACACGTTAAACTTTCAGCCCATTACTAAAAAAAAATTTCCAATACATAAAAAGTCATCCCTACCATGCACACAAAGTCTGGATCAAGCATCTGGAGCAACAGCTGGACAAGCATTGGCTCATACTGTTCAATCAACTGGTCACACTGTTGACACAAAGTGTTAAAATATTTTACACGGGGGTAAATTTAAAAAAAAAAAAAAAAAAAACCCTATCAAATGCTCACTCACCTGTGTAAGGTAAGAGTCAGGCAGGAAGCTGCACACTTTCTCAACAGCCTGTTCAATCTCAGTCTCAGTAGCATTCTTCTCCAAGATGCCATCGATGTAGTTAACAGCCATTTTACACACCTCACAGTAGCCTCCGACCTTGTAACGACGCTGGTCAAGTGCAACTGGACAGAATTAAATTACAAATAGGTAAACATACCCTTTTTAAAAAAAAAAAAAAAAATCATTATTTTGAGACAGTTGTGCAAAGTCCAAACTTTTAATCTTCCACTACAGCTATGCAAATCATCTCCACTTACCAACATGTGAACGGTGGGCACCATTGCAGAGCGCCAGGACTGTGCAGACAGTCTTGGGATCAGCTTCCTGCACCAGAAGCTCAATGATGGCCTGGCCGTATGTCTCGACCAAGTCCTTGCACTGGGCCGTCAGGGTGGAGGGCAGATATGTGCACACCTTCTCCACGGCTTCAATAACTTGCTCCTGACATAAGCCAGACAGACATCAGTGGTAAATGTACCTATGTTAACAACAGCTTTGTTGTCCATTTTAATGGTCATTCAGGATATATCCAGTGACGCATCCTACCTCGGTTGATTGATCCTGCAGCATAGACTCCAGCTGTTTCATCACAAACTCACAGATGGCACATGTTGGGGAGTCACGGACACACACTATGGGCTGTAACACAATATTAAATCTCATGAGCATGTAAAATACTATGCCACAGGTGATTTGTCTTATTCTCAAGTATTGATGTGTGTCAGCACTCAAGTTTGTCTACCATTACTTACTTCAGCAGCAGCAGGGGCTGTTTTTAGAGCAGGGAAAAGCTCGGAGGCAGGTTCAGTTTTGGCAGATTTTAGAGCAGGGAAAAGCTCGGAGACAGGTTCAGTTTTGGCAGCTTTTAGAGCAAGGAAAACCTCGGAGGCAGGTTCAACTTTGCTAGCAGGGATAGTCTTGGCAGCCTTCAGCGCCATCATGTGAATAGACTTCATAGCGGAACAGAAACCAGCCATGACGCAGATTTCCTTGGGTTGCTGAGGACAGATTATTATTACTTCATACAAAGTCACATGACTAATTGAGAAATGCTCCATGGCATGCCATTAGCAAAAACGTGTAATCTGCGTGTCATTCCACAACATTTCCACCCATGCAATGTGCAGATGTATGCCACATAACACTAATGCAACAGTCTTTCCAGGATCAAACACAGCAACACACACCCGCAGCTGCAAAAATGTTAATCACTGCAGAACCAACCAAGGCATTGCACGAGGGTGTTTCAGTAGACTAAACAATTCTCACAATTCAGACCACTATTCACATGCGCCAGTGGCAGGAGTGGATACCGCAGTGAACCAAAACTAAGGGTTAAAAGACTACAGACTGAATGCAGAATGACCTACCTGTTCCTGGGGAGCAGCATACACATTTCAGAACAGGAGGGGGGGGAAAAGAAGTAGAATGAAAAGGCAACGTAAAGAAAGACATATGCAAACACAACACAAATGAAGACTTAAAAACAAACATGTTAAATAGAAGAAAAAAACTTAGAGCTGTGAATAAAATAAAAAGATCAGCAGACCAGGTTGCTGTAACATGGACTCAGCACCCTCACGATGTACAAATTACCACAGAGCCATTAGTTTTGATGACCAGAGAATGGCAAGCTTGTCACCAACTATCAGAACATAATGAGCATTCAAGTTGCAATGTGGCTCATATACACAGACAAAGGGACTTGGCTGAACATGTTGTAGGACCAGTCGAGTGCACCATGTGGGAGGCCTTGAGGACTCACCATGGACATGAGCTGCTGGACAACAAGGACTCCATACTGGCCAACATACTGCTTACACTGCAGGTTGAGAAAATACAGTCAATGCACAGCATTTTCTGGGAGTTTCATTTGACAAAATGCACATTTTGGGAAAAACTATTCACATCACTCACCATATCAGACAAGCCTGGTCCCAACAGGTCACACTGGTTCTCAATATTCTGAATTAGAGCATTGATAAAGGAGGAGTTGGCCTTGGCTTCTGCTTGAGCATCAGTCAGAAACTTGATGCAGTCCTGGCACACCTCATCACTGCCCTACAGTTGGTGATGTAGGGACAAATTCAGACAGTAGTCAACAATGACATAAGGAAGGAAGGAAAGAGAGAGAGAGAGAAAAAAAAAGATTTTCTTGTGAGTGGAGAGGGGAGTTGAGCTGTGAACCTGCTGCAGAGTTTCCTGTGTGGAGATATATTGCTTGCTGTTTTCCTGAGGATACAGTAGCCCCGGCACCTTGGCGAGGATGGGAGACACTCTTTGGGTGAGGTCGACTTCTGGGATTTTATTGGATGGGAGCTGCTGCGGGGTTTCAACCTTGTACTGAGAGGCCTGCTGAGACTTGCACAGTCCCATAGCTGAACACACTACACCAGGATCATCCTGGGAGGGGACAAAAAGCAGTGCAAGTTAACACTTGCATAAGCTATAAAAACACACTCACTACAAACTATATCTGGGAAGAATACTAACTAAAAACTATACCAAAAATCGTTACTTTTCTTCTCAATTTTGCTGTGGCAGGTGAAAGTTTAGACAGACAATGATAGCAAATGCTTATCATGGGATTTAGTGTTGCACAATGACCACTTTGTTCCCATTCAGACCTAAACTCACTTCCTCATCAATAGCCCTTTTCAACTGACTGCACTTTATTCACACAGCTACTTCTGTTTTTCCCCTTCCTTCTTCCTTACTGCCTAAGAGCGGATGAGGCATTCACTCAAAAGACTAAGATGAAGCAGAATGATAAACTGACAGACAAACCAAACTCTTGAATAGCGTAATAGGATTATTGGCAAACAGCTCATTTGAAACCATTCACTATGGTTCAGGTAACATTACTTACCAATTCCCCAGTGATAATCCCAACCAGGATGGGGTAGTAGCTCTCCACCATCTCTTTGCATTCTTCAGTCAAACCTTGATCAGGGATGAGCTGACAGGCCTTCTCCAGGTACTTCAGAATCTCAGTCTGTAATCATAAATATCATCCTCATCCAACAGTATTTAAAGCTTGATATACCTTACAAACAACTTGTTCAAAATTATCAAAGTCTGTGTCAAAATTTCTTTTATTAATTCTTACCTCAGTTGCATTGTCCTTCAGCAATTCTTCCACCATCATCAATACCTCTTTGCAGAGGTCACATGGCACTGATTTCTGGAGCCAGACAATTTAACAAATTATAGATTTGCTAAACATTTCTCAGCTTTAAAAGAAAAATTCCATAATGCAAATAAGAAACATTACAGGAAACATACTTGTGCCATTTGTCAGACATTTCAATAGAGCGGAAACCACAGACATCATTGCTGTTCTGATACACATTGACAGCATCTTTAAATGTTGATGAAAATATGGATATAAAAATCTCACCAACTGGGGCTGGTTCCACACATTTGTCTGGCAATGCTTCACAGCTCCGCACAGAGAGGCTGTCTTTACATTTTGACACCAGTAGGGGGGGCCACGAGCACACTCCTTAGTCCCTGGCAGAGGGGTTGCCACAGCTGTAAAAAAAAAAAAACAAAAAAAACACATTTTAAAAAGTAGAATTAAAAAATGTCAAACCTCTTGAATATCTTTGCTATAGAAAAGTATGCCAAAACATGTCATTAGATGTGCCATTACTACCTCAGCGCAAGGTAGTAATGCTTAATAAAAATATGAAGATTTTTTTTTCCAGGAGGGGGGATGCGGGGGTGTTCCTCTAAATTAATGTAAAGCATGTTTTCACTATGCAGGTGTAGATAAAACATTTTATGTTTCTGATTTCCTAGACATACTGGGTATTATGAATAGTTCAAATCTTTGCCAGAACCTTTATTTAACAAAAAAAAAACTCCAAAAAAAGTTCTCATGTTAGTCACTGATAGTGGGTAACAATTTTATTTAGATAATCTTTAAAAACTTTAGTCATGTAGTTTTGCAATAAGCTAAAAAGAAAAATCTTGGTCTATGAAGCTGAAATTGGGTGACTCCCTGTAAGCACGAGGGCATTTAATAGTTTGATCAAATGTTTCCCAACCCACCACACACAAATCCTATTAGCATGAGTTGCTAAACGTGAACTTCTCGCTTTTCTCCTTCCACTGCACTTCCAACCAGTAAAGACAAGTCACATATTGAGAAGATTATTTACATATGAATCAAAAATGCAGAAGTAGTGGTTAAGACCTATGGTTATATTTTCATTCTACATGTAAAAACTGTATCCACAGATCATTTTAATGAAGTGAAAACAGTGGGAAAGCACCCAACAGCCTGCACCAGTGCTTCCTCTTTGAACCATACAAACTAAATTGAAACATATTACTAAAATGAAACTAATAAAGACTAACCACACAAGTTAATCCTGGTTGTCAAATCATCAGGATTTGAGTTACTCAAACTCTTGAGTGGACTTTAGCGGTGATAACAGCCAAGAATTTGCAATGCAGCTCAAGCTCCACAGACAAAACCTTGATCACCCACCACAAAGCGGGCCACCCCCACCATCCGAGTCACATGAGCAGTCACGAAATAACAAGCTGTTCTCATATATACAGGCTCTTCCAATGAGATCAACTTCTTCACATGTAGTTTGAAATCACAGTAAAAGCTTTACAAACTGTACATTTCTATGCAATAGAAACAAGAAAAGAAAGCACAGAAATAATCTGTTAAAAATGAATTTAAAAGATTTTAGTCACTCAGCATACATTTCAGCAAAACTGGTATCCTATGACCTTGAGTCAAATAAAAACTTGTGCAACACAATGTTATAAATTTGCATCACATGACAAAGGAAACTGACTGTAATTAGGAATCAGATTGCAAATGAAGTAAAAACAGGTTGGTTTAACCCAACAACCAAAACACACACAAAGTATGCTGCGACAACTGTGACATGTTAATACTGAAATGTCTGGGGGAAAAAAAAAAAAAAAAAAAAGTAAAAATGTGAAAGTGTAAAGAATGTAAAATATTTTAACCAAGAATAAAACTGAAGATAAGGACTAAAAACTCACAAAAGCATGAATGTCTTTATTTTTAAAAATGATAACATTGCTTGTGGGCGGCAAGAAAGCCCCTTGATAAAAAGGTAAACAAATGTCATTCTCCTCTGATCCATATTCCAAATGCCACATGACTAAGCAAAGATAAGTAAAACGTAACTTGTTTAAAATTTCTCCAAATATGTTGGAAAAAAAGTCTGATAAACCTACAAGACCAAAAAGCTATCAGAGACAAAGGTGACTAAGACGACAAATAAAAAAAAAGAGAACAGAAACTCGAAAACTGCCTCCACGAGTTCTGAAAATGTTAGTGAAAAACTGAAGTGCAAGTGTCTTGTTTCAGTGCGTTCTGTCTCATCTTTTATCTGTCGTTTTTTAAAAAAAAATAAAACTGAACTTAAAAGCACCAGACATGCCGAACAGAACCTGCGATTTCTGAACGACCGAGTCGTTTAACATGAAAACAGACAAAAACACCATTGAAGACAACTCCAGATAACAATAAACCCACTGTTCACATGACTAATTTCATTGCGAGGTTTTTTTAAATTTGTAAAAACTAGCTTGTCTGAGGCTAATGTTGTAAAAAAATAGCAAACTGTCCCCATTTAGTCAGCTGGTATGCTAAAGTTAGCGCAACCGATACTAATGAAAGGCCAAGCGAAACAATAGCAAACCTCAAAAGGTCTTAAGAGCAATTGTTATTTTTACAGTTTCTGTCGTAAATTTGTCCAATAAGAGTAAGCAGTTGGTCTATTTAAAACCAAATAAACCAGCATCGGACACACGTTGCCTCTCGCCGTTATGTGAACTTGTTTACCAAAGCTAAAGCTACATGAAACGCTTCCGCGTCTCGGTTACGCGTCGCACTTCGTTACACAACGGATTTACTGCTATTCTAGCCCGAAAACCGTCTACATCCACCCGCCACTACTGTATATAAACACGGCAATTTTTTTCTCAGCTTGTCGATATTACCTGAGGACACGAAGAGCAGAGTTAGGAGCAGCATGACTGCGTTGTTTTCGGCTCGTCTGTTTCAGTTTCTCGCCGACTGCTGTACGCTTGAAATCGGCGAGAGCTGCAATGCAGGAGCTGAAAGCGGCGACGCCGTTATGATGACTGCTGCTCGCTGTCAGATGACTTCTCAGGAACGCACGTGACTCGTCAGTTCCCATTCCCTCAATTTAATAGTATCAAAGATCGAGACCAATGTTGTACATAAACTTTATTGTTGCAGCTTTAATCAATGTTTCAGCAGAAAATTCATCGTGACTTTTCTTCCTAAGGCTGACCCATTTAGGGCTGTGTAATTCTCTACATTTAATGGAAATGTGTGTGTATATATATATATATATATATATATATATATATATATATATACACACACACACACATACATATACACAAAAAATAATTTTTTTTAGTGCATTGAAAGAATG
>JAOWBL010000007.1:14020884-14040827 GCA_028564865.1 Zenarchopterus dispar | reverse complement strand
TATAAACAATGTCTGGCAAAATGTAAACCACTGAGCCCATTCCATTTCAAAGTGTAGCTTGTATATGTTTGTTTTTTTTTTTAAATGAGGCAAATACAGGTGAATTAGTCACTTCCAGAGCTACATTCCAAGTATTGCATTACCCATATTCTCATATGTAATCTATTGAGAAAAAAAACACATAAATGAATACAAATATTTGTGGCATTCCTTCCTTATAAAACTTTTGTTTACAGTCTTTCCCCATGAATCAAGCCCAGCCCTCATAACATACACACGGCATTAATCCCCTTCATTTGCATCTATTCTGACTCTTACAAGCCAGTGATTGAAAGACAGAGTAGACCAGTTTCTTGTTAACATTTATTATTGATGACTGCAACATCCACAGTATATGAAAAGAAGGGGCAGAGGGAGTGAGTGGAGGTTAAAAAAAAGTTATTTTTGGAGAGAGAAAGAAATATGGAAAGAAAGCAAAAGGCAAAATTTGAAGTCTTGGTGCCTCAAGAGTTAAAAGGCTCACAGGTGTTGGTATGTACAAAAATGTAGAGTACAAAACACAGATAGAAGTGTATTTAGTGGAGAAACAATTAGTCTGTGGAAAAAAAGGGGTGGAAAAAAGAGGAGAATGAGCAGTAGTTAGAGGTTGGGACTGGCCGCTTCATTTGGACCAATTAAAAAATGGAAAGAGTCCTCTAAGCCTGAGGTGAGACAGCATTAATGCCAGTCCACAAAACTGAAGATGCACACAAATGTGCAAATTTGTATTTAACTAAACAACTATGCACTCATGGCCTGCACACACAGAGCTACACCCACCAAGAGGCATGAATGCGCCGGGCCTCATTATACTGATCAGAGCTGAGGCACAGAGCACATTAGGCATGATAACTCACTTTTTTCAGTGGCCCGAGTCAAGGACAAAAACAACCGGACAGAATAGCCTGTGTAACCTTGAAGGAAAACAAATGCAAATATAATGATCAGAGGGACCAAATGGCATATTCATCTGATCAAATGAGAGATATGAACCAAGGAAAAACCCAGTCCTCTGTCATGTCATATGTCTCAGTTTTATAATTCTCTCTGTTAGGGTGCAGCTCTGCAGCTGCAGAATTCACTGACATCAAAGGTGTCACGCTGTTGTTTTCTTTCCTATAGACAAGGTGCCGCCATTCTGACATCTCTTTAACTTATGTATGATGCAACTCTACACACTTTCTAAGGCAAACACACAGGTATGGCAGTATGTCAAGTTGACTGTGCCAAATGTTTGTTTTTTTTTCTTTTCCTCAAGAACCATAGCTTCGCAGTATTATCGTGCCCTATCCTCCTCTTCACCCTTCATCTTTCTGTCATTGTTGTAAAACCAAGCTTCTAACTCAAAGAAGCAAAATTAAACAGGAAATACGATTTTTTATCTATAAGATAGACCAGTATTGATGCTTAGAAGTCTGTGAACTGTATAGAGCTTTTGGCATTCCTGAATAAATACGACCTAAAACATCATAAGACTTGTCATCAAGGTGCATTAAGAAAGCCCATTTGGCAGGACTTGAGTATATGCAGCACTAAGTGTTAACACTGCTTAATAGAATGTCCTCTGTGTTGTTTTTTAAAATCATAGACAGATGTCCTGAAACCCGTCTTTACAACTTGCTGGTATCATTTAGAACTCATTGTTCCATGAATGATAGCAAGTCTTTTTGGCTCACACGCAGCAAAACATCCTATTTTGGTCTCATCCATCCACAAAACATTCTTCCATCTGCCTTCTTGTCTGTCAGGATCTCTATTAGACTGCAGATGGTGTTCTTCTTGGAAGATCATTTCTTTTTCCTTGCAGCCCCTTCATGAACACCACTGTCATCCTGATGGTGGGCTTTTTTCAGATATTTCAGAAATTCTGCTTCGTATAGTGATAATCTGTTTTGAAGATCTGTCTTTCATACATCTTTATTCTTTAAATAACAACAGGAAACCGAGTCAAACCTGAGTGTCATCCCATTGATCGATTATCCCAACTTATCCTAGGGGTTCCCATATTTTGCCAGGTATCCTTGGATTATATGAGTTAACAATGACAACTACTGTACATAAACTGTCTTACCTGTTTAACTGAGCACTCTTTATCCACTTCTAAGTCTGAATTGTAAAATCTGTTACAGAAGTTTAGATCATACTTGTGTAGAACTACAGAAATGTCTTTAAAATGAGTCCACAAGCTTTGAAGCATCTTTGTTGGTTACATGATGCTTGTGTTTTATGAGTGTACACTTTTGTAAGTTTTTGTTTATTACTCCTTGTCCAACAATAACAGAAATCCTAATAACTTCAGTGCTCAAGTAAATTTCCTTCATTTTTACATGTCCGATGTTTATTGTCAGCTTCAGAAATGTTTGTCTGCATTGGATCCTGTCATGTTTATAAATTTCAGCCTGGAAGATGGTCATGTGGTCACACATCTCATCGCTTGGCAGCAAAGTTGAGGCCAAGTCAACCAGCTGCATCCAGATGACAAAATGAGCAACCCCACCAGCCCGTGAACTGAAGCAGAAACAAAGTGTTGACAGAGCTGCCAGCTGGGCTGCGCCGGTGGCTGCGCGGTGAAATGTGCTGCTGTCACATATGCTCAAAGACGGGGTTAAAGGTTTGGTCGGGGCTAATCTCTCCGCTGTACTAGACCAAAGAGCAGCCCAGAAGGGCCTCCAGCCAAATTTCAAGCAAAGAAAGAAATCTACAAATGAGGACCATAACAGTCGAATCGAGCAAAGCCAGAGGCATATGTAGCACAGGGCTAAACCTCTTTCTGTCCATTTTGCACTTTTCAAGCACAATGATGCAAACTAACAAAGTTAAAGGCTTTGATTCCTTAAAAAGTTCTTTATCCTCCTAAGATCTGCAATTTTTTCCTTGTTGCTTTGAGCCCCGATTAAGAAAATAAATATTATGACATAGACAACAAAATGTGTGATGTCCACATATGTGTACGTAAGGTCTTGGGAGGTTAAATTCTTATTTTTAATATGTATATGTTTCACTTAAAATAACCATAACTGACTAGATCAAAGATGCTGCCCATGTTAACATATTTACACGATCATAACCACATAATGCTGCTGTTGTGATGATCTTAATTCCCCACAAAGGGCTCACACAGCTGTCACCTAATGCTATCATGTTTTTGCAACACAAAAAAAGTCAATTGTTTAAGAAACACTATTTTACAATTTGCTTTAATGAACCGTTGGATACAGAAGTACTTCATTTTCCAACCCTCCATTTTCTACTAGCAAGACTCTCAGACGCAATGCTCCAGGCACCTGACCTGGGAGCTGATGACCGTTAAGACTTGGTCTTCTCTGTGAAGGCTGCAGTGCTCTGTCACAGATACGATCTGTGATGCCAAACAGTTCTGCAGCTGCAGGCACCAAGGACAAAGAGGGAAGTGTACAAAGAAAGTATTAAAAAAATTTTAAAAAACATTTTCAGCCTGTGGTCTTACTTCAAAATATTAATATTACGTTTTAGATACAGCTACTTTTCTGAGGCATTGTTTGCAGTGCCGCAGGAAAGAGATACATTTAGAGGTCTACAATGAGATCTGCTTCTGCAGGCGAAAAGCTCAAGATTACAAAGAGAGGGAGCTTGCTTTCCCTACTTGTTTACACATCTGTATAGATGGGAATGTCTGTACCGGAATGATACCTGTCCTTAAGTACCCCCCCTCTCTTTTTTTTTTTTTTTTGCACATGAGCCAAAGGATTCTAGTCAAATGGAGCATCGACATATATAAAATGACTGATATGCACAATGTGACAGATTAACTCACAGAGTCTGGTGGAAAAGCATTAAAAATGTATCAGTAGCAGTGCATCCTTTGTGCCAGTCCATGTGATGTATTGGCTCGAGGGTTCTGTCACTTTGGCAGGTACGGCAAAAGGCATGATTTTTTGGGGAAACAGAATTCACAATGACCTGCTTGAGGGTAAAGTCAGCCTGGATCTGAGACGGACATTTCTTAAAGCTCTTACCACATAAGCACACTTGCTCCCTGCTGCAAAACATAAGTCTAGAATAAACTAAACGAAAACCACGACTTATACATGTAACATGCTTTAGAGCTAACAAAAAGCACATCTAAGAACATTCAAATGTTTTCTCCTTGTACATGATGACAATTTGGAACCCAGCGACCACAGCGTACAAGTGGGCGAGCAGATGTGGGAGTGTGGTGAACATTAATGACTAGCTCCCACATCTACTCCCAGGAGTCAATGCAAAGCAGGTGTGCTATATAATTAACTCGAAATTAAGTGGGGAGAACAATTTTTTTTTAAACTCTCCTATTATGGCCCACTCAGAAATTAAATACAGAAATATATAAAACTTCTTCACTGAAAACTGGCAGCTGTCTCATAATAAAAAAAAGACAAACCAAATTAGACGACCAGGTTTGCAGACAGCCCAACCTCTAATTAATTACAAGAACAAAGAGAGAAAGATAACAGTCTGGAATGTTCAGAGCGTATGTGGTTTTATATGAAAGCTTTTTAAAAACACCAAAGCAGACAGTGAGGTCAAAGAAAGCAAGTGAGAAGTGGAGACTGTGTGAAAATATTAAGAAAAAAAAAAAAACAGCAGTGATAGTCCAAACAGCTGCCCCAGGGAGCTTCCTGTGAAATCAGAGAGGAGTGAACATGACATCAGTTGATTTGAAAAGCGGCTCGTTTCCATTAGAGCAGCATCCTCCACCTCTGAGTGACAGGTGTGGACTCTTCGTCCTAGCAGGTTACACAGAAATCAGAGTGGCTTTACAAAGAGAGAGACCCACAGCAAATAAAACAGTTCAGATGAATTTCAGATGTACATACCAAGTCCTGTCTTCAGTAAATCTAAACCATGCTCTACAAAAATCATGCAGCACTGACATCTGGACATTTCAGAGAATGAACTTGTGAAAAGGCTATCAAGCACATCAATACAGCCTTGACATTTGCTAAAAGAGCCATTTCCTGGGTCCAAAACCACCCTGTGATGCCACCATGCAGAGAGAGGGGGCGCCAACACCAGCTGCTCTCCCTTTGAGATACAGGCAATAGAGCAGTGCATGCTGGGAAAATAGCTAGATCACCAAAGCATGTGGAAAGCTATAACCAATATTTCTAAGAAGAAATGAAAAGATGAAGAGAAAAGGTGTGGTCATGAAGCAAGAAAGAGAGTGTAGGTGAACAGCACTGCTATCATTTCGAACTAACACTCATAAATCACTGGATTTGGCTGCTCTTTGCGTCTCAGCTTGCCATTCTTCATAAAATTTAAGAATAAACCTAGGTGAGCTTCACTTGAGGGAGCATATTGCTATAATGTAAATTATGTAGCTGTGCTGTAACGTTAATATTTGTGTTGAAGCGAAGGACAGTTTTCACTTTCAATAATTCAGCAGGAAAGCTTACGGCACACAGATGCCTTCAACAAACTAAACAAAGAGCGCTTGGAAGGTCTCCAAATAGCATATTGTTTGAGTAGCTTATGCAAGTGCACACACAGTGAGGTGTATGCTCACTTCACCTTATGGCACTCCTCATTCCTTTTATGAGGAACAGGTTGCAACCTGCCCTTTGCTGCGCTTGACTTATCTTATTATTCCTACTGATAGATGCATTCAGACCTGTCTACAGGTCTAATCAAGACATAGATAAAGCTTCTAGGTCAGGGTTAGTTGGTCTAAACTCAACTAAGATGCATCAGAAACTTTTAATGTTACTGGAAACCAAGAGGCCTTAGATGAACATATCTGTACACATTATTGTAAATGATATGCACATCTCAAGTGTTCCAGTCAACATGAAATTAACAGATTAGATACAATTGATTTTCATCAACCAAATAAAATATTTTTCATTCATAAAATATTTTAGAATCTATTTCTGTAGTTGTGCCATAGCCACTTTTCACATTTAGGTATACACTATTGTCACACCCTTTTTATTTTATTTCGTTTTAGAAATTATTTTATTTTGGAAATATTTGGTTAAAAAAAAAAAAATCAATCAACAGAATTCAAATTTAGTTGAACATTCATCAATATAATAATCTCCCAGTTAGCAATGCAGCTACAGTTAGGCTATGTTGAGCTCAGGTTAAATCATTGATCTGTCATTAGTTGGCATATAATTTGCATGGTCTTGTTATAGACTTATACACAAATACAGCAGTGGTGCTTTATGTTCAAACTCAAATTACATAACCATAGCATTTAATGAGTAGACGGTAATTTTGAGTTATAATATATACATATAATAAATGTACAGTTTGGCTTCTATTCTGTCCATATTACTCTTAAAAATGAGTCTATAATTCACAAAGGGCTCACATTTTTAAGAGCTAAAATATGAGGAAAACTACTTATTCAGCCTTTCCCCTGAACTAACAAAAGTGAATGGCTATGGCCTTCATCGCTATGGAGGTGTGAGTAATCAAAAGATAGAAAAAAAAGTAGAGAGACGCCACAATAAGAGCAGGTAAAGTATACAGGTGTAAAAGATAAAAGGTGGTGACTACAAAGTGCATATTCTCATTCAGGTGCACACATGCTGCTCGGCACACACCCCATACCTGCCAGAAGTCCTGCAGAGAGGGAGGGGCAGAACGGCAAGGAGACGAGGAGGGAGGGAGACAGAGGAGGATTAGAAGAGGCGGGGAAGAGAAGGAGGGACGGGGAGTTTGGGGGTGGAGAACAGGGATCGGCAGATGGAATGATTCAGGGGAAAAGACAGAGAGAAAGTGGGGATGTTGGGGGATGGGGAGTTCAAGATGAAGGTTATTCAAGAGGCAGAGAGGAGAGAGAAAATGGAGCGATTACTTGGTATGAGGATGAGAGGATGGCTGATAAGAGCATAGGAGAGTAATCAACAGTTAGCAATGGCAACATAAAATCTGTAACATTTCCGGCAGCTGAAGGAACGACACATGATGAAGGTACGAGGCAAAAATCACAGAGATGCATTACATTTACTGCAGTGGATCCCATCACAATCCCATTTAAAGACTTGTAAAACAATAGTATTCCAATAAACGGGGAAACAAAGCAAATGAGATGGGTCAATACAAACCACAGTCCTAAAATAACAAGACATGTAATGTTGGTCCTGAAAAAAAATATGTCAGACGGAGGAGAGGAGGAGGAGAAGAGGGGGTAACTGGTTTACAAAACCTACGCCTGCACATTTTATTCCTCTTAACCATGTCTAAATGTTTGTAAATTAAATCCAAGCTGAATAAGCTATTTTTAAACTCAGCCCTGTGAAGTGAGAGACAGAGGTCCTTTTAAAGAGCCCTCATAATACTCTTCAGTATCTATCTGGCATCAGCATCACCATCATGTGTTCAAGTTTGGCACCCAACTCCCTGCCTTCATATTTTCACATCCTCTATCAACGTCAAAATTTTACACATCACTAAATGTACTGGCCACTTTACGTGATTCTAAATTCTTGCAGATTTTTTTGTTTCGTGATAGCTAGATTTTATGGTTTTCTGGCAGGACACTGCAACGCTTTTGTTCTTCTTCCAACTAGCGCCGAGCGCCTGTCCAGCCAATAAAAACTGCAGATGCTTCTCTGGCCAGAGAGGGTTCGGACGCTATCAAAGAGAGAGGGGAATGTTCACGCCCCTCTGATCATGGCAGAAGAATCTCCAGTGGCAACTAAAGATAAAAACAGTGCCACAAAAGATCTGTGTTTCCAGAATTTTTACTGGCACATAAAGAAAATCTAGCCTTGAGATAGGGATGACTTTTACATGAACAGACAAGGCCTGTGAACCAAGTGTTTACACTTTTGATTTTCCTGCTACCACAGCACAAAAACACTTTACACTTAATTCTGATTAATGTATTCCCCGAGCTCTTAAATTAACACAATTTAAATACGGGGGATTAAAAGTTCTGGAGAACTTGCCACAAAATGGGTAAAACTGAAATGTAGAAGAGGAGGACAGAAAACAAAATTGATTCTTTTGCCTCACAGACCTGGTGTGGTTCATCAATATGGAGATTAGCGACAGACTCGCACCAGCCTGAAGGCTGATGAATTTTGTAATGAGGTTAGAACGTACAATCATCACATGTATGACTCACTAATGTGAAAGGAGTGAGGACGGTTAGCTGCTGGGTATGAGATGATCACGGGAATGTATGAGAGGGTACTAATGGTAACAAATCAATATCAAGGAAAGCAGTAAAAATAATGATAGTGGTGATTTATATTTAGTTTCTCCTTTCCTGATGGTGACCAGAGAAGTGTATTCATTTAGAGCATTCATTTAACGCAGCAAGTATCTGTATACTTGCTGCTTCTGAATCATTCTCTAGCCATGGGTGAGTTAACACAACTAAAGCTCACCTGCTATTATTGCCTTTAAATTGTTTGTTTAGCAGTAGCGAGCTCATCTAGTTTATGTCCCCATCGGGGTTCCTCTTATTGTAGATGTGTTTTGTTACACAATCATGTTTTGCTTGGCTGAGATGACTGAATGATTTCAAACTGAACACCAGCACATATCAAAGAATAATATCTCCTTCAAACCCTTAAATATTTTTCTGAACTTTTGTAACTCAAAACAGTTTTGAAAATTACTGGATGCAGGAAATCATCAGCCCAAAACCATTCTTAAGTGTTTCTATTTTTTATTAAATGTATATAAATTAAATTATGGCACTTATTTTTTTATTTTATTTTGATCTTTTGTCTTTTCTTGTGCTTATCAAAAAAAGATTAGACTGTGTATATTATGCCAGGTACTTAAATAAATAAAACAAGCAGAAAAGGTGGACCCAGAAATACCTAAATTTATCAGACCTCTGTTAAGTTTATTTGGAAATATTTTCTTCTTAAAACAAAAGCAATAAAAAACAGGTGAATATTAAGATTTGTGGATTATCTACAGAAACAAGAACATTTCTAAAGGGAGACAAGATACTGTCAAGTTTTTTAAGCAATACCTCCCAGCACTACAAGCAGCATAAACATCTCTATTGTGGGACAGCAGAAGTTTCAGAAGCAGATATCTTTAAACCTCAGAACATGGAAATGAAATTATCTGCATGGCCAGGCACCGTGTGGAATTGGGGAAGATGAGAGAAAGTTGTTTTTTTTGTTGTTTTTTTTCCTTCGTGCAAGTACGCTTTGGATAAACTGATCCTTTAAGCCTTTTTTGACACTGGTTATTTTGAGGAATGAAACTCTCGGGTGCACTGGCCTGCTGTGAAGTGGGAAATTAAATAAACCAGTGATAAACAGGCTTCTGAAGAAACATAGCACACATTTAGCTGACAGTATATTTATATTTGGTCCAAAATAGTTTTAACTTCTAACCAAAACATTAAACTAAGACATAATTTTAATAAACATAACAAAAGTGCTTGGTACCGATTTTCATAACTTGAACCTCTTCACAAACAAGACCCCCACATCTTACCTTCCCATCATAGCGCTTCACAATGAACTGATCCAGGCCTAGATCTGAAGAAGAGACAACAAACAGATGTTAAAACAAAAATATTTTATAACTGTATGTGAGATAGACTATATTAGTTGCAGGCACTGGACACTGAGATTTCTGCTGATCATAAAGCTCAGTTATTATCTCTAATGGTGCTACTGAATGGGAATCAATGACATGTCCCAGAAGATTGATAATAATCATTAACAATTCATTCTGAGGTTGCCATTTTTCATTTATTTCTTTTCTTTTGTTTTTTTCTTTTTAAGTAAATGCTTCAGTTTTGTCTGTGCCTATAGTTAGTCATGGTACAGACATGGATTCATGGTCAAACAAGGCAGCAAAAAACAATACCAACAGTAGAAATAGGGCTGGACAGAATATCTATATTATTATTCAAAGAAGACATGTAAATAGGAATAAACTGTGATATCATTAATGTTACCGACTGTTGCTTTAAAACTTTTTTTTTTCTCAACAGTGCTGTTTGCCTTGTTCTTGTCCATATAAAGAGTGCAGCTGGGCTTTGTCTGCTTAACTTCAGTCCCTGTCTGCATCTTCACCCTGACCTCTTCATCACTATGAAGGCATATTAAAGCCATCTGAGGCAGTAAAAGTTAAGAGAGGGGGGTGGGGGATTCCCAAGGGGGGAAAAAAATGTATTGCACAATCACAAAAGTATTTGTATTCCCATCCAGTAAGAGTTAAATTTTAAAGAGTAAAAGCAGATTAATACATCACTTTGCCAACTGAGACTTTCCTATCTTTTCTCTAAAATGCTGTTGGTAAGTCAGGTTAGTTGGGTTAAGTAAACTATAGCCCCCACTAATGTCACAAAGCTCAACCTCATCTTAACTTTAAAAAGTCTGGGTGGGCAAAATAGACAGAAAGAGCAAGTGAATCACGAAGAGGGAAGAAGAGGTTCTGGCTCTAAGAGTGGAAGGCCACCGGGGGTTGAGGTAAAAGAAGTCTCCACCATGATTAACACTTAAGAAGTGCTAGGGTGAATGAGAAAGCCGACATAGACGTGACAAGCCAAAATAAGTTCATATTAAGTCTTAACTGCAGTCTTGGCTCCCTCTGCGAATGAATACACCAGAGGTAACAATCCCCACATACTGAAAATTAAACCGCAACTCTATGACTGAAGTTAATTTTCTTCCATCCAATAAAATGTCAGACATCTAACCCAGTTTTGGTGCTGGATAATAATAACAACAAGGGGGGGGGGGTTTAAAGACATCCACGCCAAGTTAAGCTGCATGCCTTCACAAACCTCCCATAGCTGGAGATCAGATATCTCTTACTGGCTCCATGCATGACGTCTGAGATGTGCTCTGAGCTCAACCAGTTAATTGATATACCAACCGCTGTGTCGTGATTCCCTCAGCCCAGCGTGTCTGGACAGCCCACTTCCATCCCTCCCTCCTAATACATTCGTAGTTAGTACAAGTTTAATACGATGGACTGCTATGAAGTTCAGAGCTGCCAAGCTCATCCGTATTAAAGCAATTATGATAGGGGAAGTATTGAATTATGCTTACAGTTGGAGACATGATCTCAGTACTACTAACTATACTGGTGCCCAAAAACAACCTGCACGCATACATGTAGAGTGCACAAGACGCCCAAGTTCAACTTTTACATCAGCCAGACTTAACACTGACTGGCATCTACAGCTTGAAACCCTAAAGAAATCGAGCCACAGAAAAGATATGGCATATGCTAATGGCTGAAAACACCCCCCCCCCACCCAAAAAAAAAAAAACCACACAAACAGGTGATAGAAGAGAAATGAAACTCACTCTCGGGCTGCTTCTCATTGGGTGTGATGGAGCGTATGAAGTCCTGGGGTGTCATGTAAACTTCCGCATCCCCATGCTCACTTATGACCTTCAGCGTTGCAAAATAGCGGAAAATTTTGTCCGGAGTCGAGTAGGCTCTTATTCTGTTCTCATACTCCATCACCTAACAAGCACAAATAAAATCACAAGCTTCACACAACAGGCTCCAGTACCAGTCTTGTATGTCTAAGCATCAATAAGATCAAATTACCAACAATTTTTCAGTCACGCCTGCAGTAAGGTAAATAATCTAAAAGAGAGTTGAGAGTATGCTGGGATTGAAGGGGTGATAAAAGTAAATAAGCAGGGAGCAGCAGGAAAGTAAGTTGTCAGCCCTGATGGAGAAGTGTATTAACCTCCTGACTGCAGCACTTACGCAACCAAAACAGGAAGTCAGGAGTCTTCAGGATCCGTCTAACTGTCAGGTTCAAATGAAGGAAGACCGCCGAGTTGTCACAAGCACAAACAAGACCATCAGTGCAGCATCGCTGGCTGTCATCGTCTGCGGCCACCGTCAGGAATTTGGGCAAAACAAAACTAATTTATTGAGCTCTGTTACACACATTAGCCACCTTTATGTTTGTTTTGACAAGACCATCTGTTTTCCAGGAGAATATTTCAAATAAACGGTGCATAGCTGGGAAAATTGACAGAGCAGTGTGCGCTTTCGAAACTAATCCACACAGGTGGTAATTTTATGCGGCGCTAAATAATTGTGAGTAGTCGAGCAACTCCCTGTGGAAAACGCAATACTGGTTGAAATTTTGTCAGGCTGTCACCGAGATCAAATTGACAACGGAAAGTTTGTGTGCGACAAGCTGCACTGTCTCAGATCAATCTAGAATTTATTTTAAGAGTTTATCGATATTATAAACTGCTTTTTGTTTTTTCTAAAGCAACATACAATACTCTGAGGAGATTAGTATGTGACAGGCAGAAGCGAGCACCTCCTGATGCATGTAAAACTTAGCTGTTCAAAATTTCTGTTACTGTGAACTCTAAGCAAGCAAATGATCTCATTTCCAAAGAGCATAAAAAGGTCAAGCTGACACTCTTCTTTCAAATTTTTATTCAAGACTGTTTTCATTTCCATTTTCACAAACTGAATATAGGAATACCACTACGAAAAAGTGCCTCAGCTTGTATCTTCCTATCAAACTGTTGAGACAGGGGGACAGAGAGAGACTGAGATGTTTGCTCTAAGAATTGTATGACATTTATTTCAATCCCATCATCCATCAACCACTGAAATGTTCCCTGTGCCAGCTGCTGCAACACAAACCAAAAAGCACGAATGAGCTGCCTTCAGACTTTACAGCCACAGAAATGTTCCTTTTTTAAGATTCTGAACTTTCCTTCTACTAACACATCCTTGCTTGCTGTTCCTAGTATTTTCTGTTTAGAGTAAATCTAACTATGAGGCTTGTTTTCTAAATGCATCAGTCTGTTTTAGTTTATTTGCAAACTTCAGATACTGAATTTTGTGGTGGTGACAGAGATGTTTGGCTAAGATGACTCTCCATGGCTGCTGCATCACATCTCCAGAGTCTGCTGAATCTTTCTGAAGTCTATTTGCTGTCCCTTTTTTTTTTTTTCTTTTGCTTAGTCTTTGACACCATAACTTAAACTCTCACATCATGAACTGAGAAAGCGTGTCTGAATAATCTTTATCATCTTACGGACTGCTGATTGTTGTGGCATGGTGTGAGGAGTCAAAGTCACTTTAAACTTTTGAAACTTATATAATCAAGCCTTTCCTAATGATGACTAAAAAAGCCATATCAAGCTAATTCAAGTCTGAGACCCTTCATAAAATGATTGTATAACCAAATCGTTTTGGATTCACCAACTGATTTCCTCCCAGCCCACCCTGAAGCCAATCAGAACCAAATGACACTAAATTTGGAAAAATGTTAAGAAGGATGGCTAGCTATAAACTTTAAACCTTTGTGAGATCGGCTGATCTTTTAACAATTTAGAGCAAGAAATTGTGCCCAATCTCTGCCACATCATTGAAAGTATGACTAAGAGTAGCTCGAGTCTGAAGAGAAATAAAAAACCTTAACCTTTGATGCAGTGCTGTTTCTCTCTCTGTTTTCGTGCCTCTCGGCCTTGCAGCCCACTGATCTCTGTGTAAACCAAACTGAATCAGACTCTTGTTAGCTTTCTCTGACCTTTCAGCTACCTGTGCTCATATTTCCTTTATGAAACAAACATTCACAATTAGGGAGGTGAAACTCAAGTTCTATTCATTTTAAAGTTTACTTCTTTTTTATTTTAAAACCTCTTTTGCATCGAAGGTGCATCACCTTTTTTCCCCAAAGATTGTTAAGCAATCTTATACAAAAGTATCCTTCAATTTAAAAAAAGAAAGCAAAAAAAAAAAAGAAAAACACAGAATAATACACAGAGTAAACCCGTCTTTCTGCTCTTCAATTTTGCTACTGATTTAAATTTTCAAAGTTCTTGATCAGCTTTAAAAACATGTTAGGAAAAAGAGAGCAGAATGAAAAAAACACATAAACAGAACTCCAGACAAAGACAAACTATGTTTAATGTTTAGGTCCTCGTCCACACATACTGTAAAACTCCCAAGACATTGGATCAGTAAGGATAGTGAGAGCATAAATCTGCTCCCCAGACATATAGTTTCAACAGACTATGGCTGCTGCTGCTGAGGGAAGAGTGACTGCGCAATTTTCCCATCTACACCCATAACTCACATGTACCTGTGCAACTGCATCGCATTTCATTTTTAAAAATGGCATCTATTGTTCAGGTCCCTTTTCCTCATTTCTCAAATAATAAAATACTGAGCCACAGAGTGTTTATTTGGCATCAAATCAAGAACTGCTGGTTGCTCCTCTGTTCATCCTCTGTCATCTGCTGCCTAATTAACAGCAATAAAACCTTCATGGTGGTACAGTTTTGTTGTTTATGACAGCACAAATGCATGCCTATTTCCTCAGTGTCGCCCTGTAAATATTCTGTCAAAATATACTGCGTTTGCATATTGAACATTGATCGGGGGGAACTTTCAAAACACTGTTCTGGTGACTGACTGAATGACTGCAGGTTTATTGTTTATTGATCACCTTGCGGTCACGGAATCCTAAGCGGGGCTTCTTTTTTTTCGCCTCTCCACCTTCTTCGCCTGCGTCCTCATCCCCGCTGCTTGGCTCCACTGATTTCTCCGACTCTGTATCTCTAAAAAAATCAGGTTCTTCTCCACTTGGTTGCTCTGAATGTCGAACAGAAGGGCCTGCATCAGCATATGCTCTATTTTAAAAGACAGAAACACATAATTATAATTATACCAATAAGCGAGAGACAGTGTGTGCTGTGATACTAGATGTATTACACTCTATCTCTACCAAGCAAAATTATGGAAATAGGTTAAGCTCTTTAATGCAATTCTGAGAAATCTATCGTGGCAAATTCCCACTAGACCATATTTCTGACTAAATTTAAGACTGGAACAATAATAATAATAGCCTGTCCTGTGTGGGACAGGCTAAATAATTCAATTTAATGTGACATAGGAAGAATGAAGCCAGAGGTGAAGGCTTGGAACAATCCCATCCCATCAGTCTCAAATGTTGTAGGGTATCATCCATCATTCTGCCCTCTGCCATACGGGCATTCTGTCCCCAAAGATTTTCACCTTTACCAGCCCCTTTAACGCCGTGCCTTAGCTTAAAAAAAAACAAAAACAAAAAAAAACAAGCGTATTAGCCAATAAAACACTATAAATTGATTAATTCAATTCAGTATGTGCTAAAAAGCCAAAATGCATAACAGAGTTAATCAGATCAGCTCATGTGACAGGGTTGACACCTAACACAGGAGCCTGGTGTAAGACACTCAGAGGTGTTTCATAGACATTACAATTACATTGAACAGGAAAGTAAATCCATAAAAGTGCAAACCTAAAGAGGAAGTAAATAGCTCTTATTGTGAGGCTGCTGTTATCACCACTTGGTTTGGAGTTTATCACACAGAGCAAGAAGCAGACAAGCTGCACAGGTCTATCAGTGAGCAGGAAAATTCATATTTGCTTGTTGAAATTTAAAGTTTTGGAATTGATGTTCATCATTATTATCCTATCAGTGGTATAAAGAAAGACAGGGGTGTTTTAAACAGCCCTACCTTTTCCAGAGTAGTCCGGCACTAGCAGATACCCCCGTCACACCAGCCAGGGCTGCCAGCATCAGCCTCCTCCGACCTGTCCCTTGAGCTACTCCACGGTGATAGCGGCGGGACAGCTGTGTCAGCCCCACCGAAACTGCGGACAATGCCCGCAAACGGAACATCCTGCAGTGAGACAAAGACAGAGAATTAATATATTGCTTTCATATTTTGAATTGTTAGCATATGCCCAGAAACAACTTTAAAAACTTCCTAGTCCCATAATCTATTGAAATTTTAAAAGTTTTGGAAAAATTTGACCAAAAACATGATACACATCTCAAGAGGAACAGTTCACTCTTTTCTCCTCTGCAGGTAAACTTCTACAACAATCAGTCATTGCAGAAACACCGTAGGATCCTACTTCAACAGAAGCAAAACCCAAACTCATTTCCGGTGCCGAAGTTAAGCTCCTGAACTTCATTTTCAACCATCATGCCACTTAGTTCTTAAGTGTCACGGGAAGCTGATTAACAATTAGGCCGGCGGCTACTGGTGTGTATCTGTCGTTCCCAAGTGTGTAATTTTAAAACTACAGGACGGGAGAGTTGCCATCACAGAGGCCTAAAGCCATCATCGGTTGACATGTTATTAAGAACTCAGGTACCATCTGTCAAATGGACTAACCAGGAAGAAAAATGAAGACATGACACATGTGAATTGGAGTACTCAGTAGCCCATCACAACTGGGACTAAGGGAAACCGTCAGCATGCATGTTTGCTGTATCGGTGAAACTGCGGGCAGCTTTGTACTAAAAGACTTTTACCCAATATTCTACAGAATAACAACAATGTATGCAACAGGACAATATCAAGTCAAGTTGCTGACATTACATTAACAAAAAGTTTCCTATTCGCGCACAATAGCATTTAATTGAAGTTGGGTTGGCATTTCCTTCTGAACTACAATTATTTTGCAATGTTGGGCATCTTTTTCATGTAACATTTATCTACAAACCCAAAAAAAGGAAAAACTGATCTATAATTTCTCAATGATTTCACAAATACTCATGTCATAAAACTAGTTTAGCTAATATGTGATCTGCCTGTGATCTATTCAAATTTTACACTCAATGATTAAGTCTCTTTATCCCATGCTCCAACAAAAACATGACATAAATACATGTTTACAAATGTCAGATGAACCAAAATAGATGCAGCGAGAAACCAAAAACACAGCTTCCCTTTTTTTTTTTTTGTGACTTCTAGTTGCCAGATGAGGACCGCTCCTTAGAGATCAAGTCTTTTCAAGATGAAAGTCATACATAATGTGTAAAATCTCATGTTGGGAGATTTGAAGTGTGCAGTTTTTTAAGTCATTTTGGTAAAAAAGGGGTTCCTGAGCCATTAAAACAACTTTGAAATAAAAATAAATGAGCCACACTTAAGTACAAGCTCCTCACTTATGTTTTTCTGCTGGAAATCTAAAAGAAAAAAAAAAGGCAGTGACATTTTAAAAAAGGCAGTTGTTTTTTTCAAAATTGTTTTCTTTATTAAAAACCTATCTTTATTGTAATAACAATATTTAATTCAATTAATCCCAGAATCAATCTCTTAAAATATGTTTTTTGTGTGGGCACATATAATATCTTAAAATATGTTTTTATCCCCATCAGTCTCAATGGCAGCCTTCTTCTTCCACATACAGCTAGAATTATTATTCTGACTGAAAAATCCCTCATTAACTCAAACTGAAATAAGTCTCAAACTGAAATGTGACCTTGAGTATTAATTTGAAACTATTTTGAAAATCAGTGGCAATATAATACCCTAGAAATGAATCACCCTACTTTTTCATTTCTCATCTATTGTTTTTATTGTTGCTTTATAGTACAAGACCACTCTCACACTGTGTCCTAAAGCAAGGTCGATGCCACAGTGCATTTCAGATTTTTTTTTTTTTAACTTATTCACCAAGTTTCATAACAACTTGTTTAAGTAGTTTTTGTGTAATCTTTCAAAAGACAGGCAAACAAGAAACCCCAAGAATTAAATGAATCTACCTACTCTGATTAGTGGAGAAAGAGAACCATGAGTGAAATATAAAATTTATCAATTGCTGGTCCTTATCTTCTGGCCAAAGAAACAGACTAATATCTTCTTCACCCAATCAGGGCTGTACAGCGCAACATGGTCTGACTGGTCTGAGCAACAAATGATTTTAATGCTCTGTTCTTGATTTTTCTGTCCTATCTTCCTCCTCTTTCCTTTCTCTACCCGGCAGGAGGGTCCTCCCTTATGATCCAGGTCCTACTCAAGGTTTCTTTCCTCTTAAGGGGAGTTTTTACTTGCCATTGTTTCTTTTAATACTTACTTGAGTCAGGGGTCATGGTCAGGGTCTCTGAAAATCTCATTGCACCAGTATGACAGACAGAGCTGCCTTCTACCTGTGACACTGCTTGGCACATCGCTTAAGTAGGTGGTGGTTGTGGTCCATAATTTGACTGTACATCTGTTTAGAGTCCACACATCTAACGCCAATTCCCATCATTCCTCTGCTATCAGCTACATTTCCAAAGTCAGATGAATTATCACCAAACTCAAAACAAGGGTTGCTGACAAAAAAAAATAAATCAGAATTTGCTTGATTAAAAAAAGTTCACACAGACGAGGAGGAAAGCACAGGGTCTAGTGACCGGCGTTCCCTTGTCTTCCGTAAGCAAGGACAACGAAGAAAAAAAGGAAACATAAGTACAACCCTGAGTGTGAAAAGGACATTCTTCAGTTTACATTCGATGAGCTTTGTAACACGAACACAGATCTTTTGTCCTCTCAACCAGCAGTAGTCCCTCTGAGGATGCATTCCATGCATGCACAGTAGATTAACATTAACAAGTACTCACGACTCGCCCACTAAAAGCCCATTTCAAGAGCAAGTCCAAACAGTCGCAACAAACTGGCTAGCACTCGATCCTATGGAAACTCAAGCACATTCACTGATGAACTGTATCGCAATCTTGCTTGTTCAAAAATAGACAAAGTATAATATCTGCACAATTAGAAGCCATTTTGTTTTTAAAGATGTAATTGTGGTAACCTGCCACCTCAGAAGCAGAGATGTCTTTGGTTTGTATTCAAGTTAGAATAATAAAATAACAGAACAACAGAATAATAGGTTGGTGCAGGAACAAATAACTGCAGCAAACAGTGACTGATGGAAACAATATACAACACAAACAAAAACCAAGAAGAGTAGTTTAAATACACATTTCCAATGTTCCACTGAGCAACTAGAATTGTAAATTATACGGTACACTGTATTTTAACATGAATGGGTATAAAATAAACAAAGAAAACTTCACAATAGGAATTTTAGGAGGTATTGATGGAAATATTTTTGTTAAATTTCTCAAAGCTTTGCCAAAGGTTGTCTTATACAGGGAAAGAAAACAAGCAACAAACCAAAATCTATCAAAATGTGAAAGTGGCTGCTTGTTTCCTTCTCTTCTTCCATGAAGCAAACTGCACCATCACTACAGAAGATGATGTCAGTGGTCTCTGATCAGGAAGATTTTCCAATTTACACTTAACTTTGAATTGGTCAATCCACATTATTGTTTGCCATTTACAATTTATATCAGTTCTTCATAATCTCCCTGAAATCTCCAAAAGTAGCTGGTAAATTTGGAACTAATCTCAGTTGAGACTACTGCTGTTTGTAGTTTTACTGAGAACAGAAAAAGAGAGGAATGGGACTGCTCTTACGTCTGACAAAAGTTCTACTCAGCACCTTTTTAACCTTATTGGGGTTCTACAAAGTTATTTGCATTCGGTTTCTCATCTACCCACTCATAATCACACAAATATTATCTATTCATTTTTTTAATTTCACTTTTATTTGTACAACCATACCCCAGTGAGAACATCTAATCAAGACTTTGGTGTCCTGCAAAGGGACACTTCAAGATGGGACAAGGCCAATGATTGATTCACTGACCTTCCAGCTGAAGGACAACCAACTCCACCCAGTGATCCACAGCTACCCTACCAGGCCCAGGAGTACCAGCAAAGACATTTTCATTACTGCCTCAGTACCCTGGAAGGCAGCATTTGCTCATTTTAACCTTTCAAGGCAGCCAAATTCTCTGGAGATTCATCAATCATGACCACAAGACAAAATATCTTGCCAAGGTTTAAGCTATGTGACAATGGTCAAGGTGTGGTGGGACAAAGCAATCAACATCTTACTTACATGCAGCTGCATGCAAGTTTTAGGTGCCAGAACTGTGGAATAAATATCTGGACCATAATGTTAGTTCATGTAAGAAAAAAAAATAACAATGAAAATTCTGTTTTCACTAGAAACTAAAATTCAGCTTTTGATATTTAAGTGTATGTATATATATATATATATATATATATATATATATATATATATATATATATATATATATATATATATATATA
>JAOWBL010000007.1:14005193-14020784 GCA_028564865.1 Zenarchopterus dispar | reverse complement strand
TGTGTGTGTGTGTGTGTGTGTGTGTGTGTGTGTGTGTGTGTGTGTGTGTGTGTGTGTGTGTGTGTGTTGGGGGGGGGTCGAGTCACAAAATGAAATCACGTTCAAGCAGGGAAGAATGGAGGTGGGAAGGCAGCATAATGAGGAGGAAACTGAATGTGAGGATTAAGATTGTGTGAGGGCAGAGAGATACGCAGACTGGTTTTGTCAGAGCATTCAGGAGGTTCTCCAGCTGGCTTTAATATGAGGTCATGGTGTCACATGGGAGGACGAAAGGGCAGATATGAGATGATGAGCTCGAGGAGAGATGACAGGAAGGGGATAATCTTAAGTGAAGTAGTCAGATCGGCCTTTATCAGCTGACACTATTAGACTCATTTCCCTGCTCAGTCTTGTGTGGTCTCAGTGTGGTGTTTGTCATGAGGACTGTCACACTGCATGCAGACAGGATGGACTGCCTGCTGTGACTTACACTCCCACTGCCCTGCAGGTGAGCAGAATAGCAGACGCTTCACAGAGACTGGCCCACTTTCTGCAAACTGTCCAAAATGTGTATGAATACAGGGCTGTGAATATTTGATAATTGTTGTGAAAAGGCCTGGAGTGTGATGTGTGTGGTGTGGTGTTAACAATCTGACAACTTCAGCCCAAAATTAATATCCCAGTCTTAGTTTCTTTCCAGGAATCCTCATGAAAACATGATTCACCAGTAGTCTGCATTGTTTCCATGTAGTCATGCATGAACTGAATGCATCCTTGGAAAACTGAACATCATGACGGCGGATGTTTTGAAATAATAGGAAATACAGGTATTTCCAGTCACTCTCAACTAAATAAGGTTGATTTACACGCTAATCCAATATAAATATACTTTTTACTTCTACAGTGTAACATACAGTACATCTGTAAATAGCGATGTATATTGTTAATATGGATGATCATCCATATCTCTGAAAAATAGTGGGTTTCTGTGTTTCCATACAAGCAGTTAAAAAAAAAAAACAAGTGTGAAAGTCTTGGATGTGTTACTGCCTGTGGACTTCAGCTTTCAGCCGTGAAGCCTCCAGCTGAGCCAACCAGGCTGATGGCAGCAGCAGGAGAATCTGTAGAGGAGACATATGGTGCAACACATCATCTCCAGGGTGAAAGTGGCTAGGGTACAAAGTGGAAATGGGTATTAAATATGTTGGTGAGAATAACAGTTATGCACAGAGCTCGAAAAAATAATTAATCCGTCCCTGTTTATTTAATCACACAGAGAGCTTTTAATAATCTCTTTTAATACCCTTATTGATGCTGCGCTATCGTTCAAAGCAAAATATAAGGTGAAAAGTTTTAACAGTCCTGTGACGTAATTACGTGCGCTTGCGTAACCTCAGGCTGCTTCCTGTTATCTTCACATCTTTTTAATGTGGTAAAGTATGGGTAAAGTGGTTGTGTTGCTCACGATAATCCGGGTTTGTCTCTTGATTTGGAACAGATTTTTTTTTTTTTTTTTTTTTGAGTTGCTGCAACATGAAGTGCGCCCAACTACTGCACGCACAGTCTGCTTGGTCAGGTATCCGGGTAGCTGTCGAGGTAGCTGTCACGCGCTGTGTTCAGACTCGCGCTAACAGCTTGGCTCTTTGTGGGAACTGTGGGCTACGTCTAAACCAGCTCCACTCTGCCGGAATGAAAGGCAGAATAAACTCTGTGACAGCTCGGTGACTTTCTGCTGCTTTCCCATTGTCTTGTAATAGAATCACGGTGGCTGATTTTAGCCGAAGCTGTGGCTGCTAACTGACTTACAGAGTCTGGGATAATTTAATAGAGTGAAAGCGACAGACTACGTCATCAGTTAAGTACCGGAGATGATTTTTTTTTTTTGGTGACGGTAATGATAGTTGTCTTAGTGTGATGAAGCTGGAGCTCGAGCTGATTTCAGTTGGTGGAGTCGCCCCCACTCATCAGTTCGTCCACAACTGCTCGGAAATCAAATGTAATCATTTTGCACCAGCAGCTTTGTCAGCACGAATAGATGCTTTTAATGAACTTGAGCAACAGGAATACCAAATAGTGGTGCTCTTTGGTACCAATCAGTTCAGAACGAGTACCACTTAAGGTTCTCGTCCACACTAAGGACCCACGTCAAATCTCGTTCTGCAGCAATGGCTACAGGAAGTGAGCTGTTCATTACCATTGTCTGTATGAGTCGGTTGTTGTGCTGCAGCTTCACCTCAGCTCCTCCAGCATTGTCTGGTCAAATCCAAGTCTCATTTGCATTCATTATCCAAGTCTCTAGCTTGTGTTCATGCTGCATGTTGCCCACAGCAAAGTCACACATGGTTTATCTGGCTGAGGCAACCGTGACAGTGGGTCTGAGTTCAGGTTTTCTAGTACTCTCTGTGGGCGTTCAGCTGAAAAGACTAGATTGCCGATGTTGCAGACTAAATATTCAGTTCAGATCAATTACACTTTATGAATCCTCAAAAGACAGTCATGCACAGAAAGTTTTCTTGGTCCGCTCCAGTTTTTCTGAAGTATACGTCTGAATTGCTAATTCTTATTTTTGTTCCGTTTCAAATTTCCATCTGAACACAATCTTTTGTATTTTTTTTAAATTGAAAATTCAACTTTGTGTTTATAATAAAACATGGCTGCAACAAAACTCTGCACCAAATTTTCTGTCTCTTCTAAAGTCCTCCATGTTACTGGATAAAAGCATTTGTACTAAAAAAAGCTTGCTTAAGAAATTTTATTACAACACAATACTCTATGGCTGGATTGTAGGACCCTAGCTTTTCTCCATCTCACATCTCAGATTATAAACATTCATCAGATATTAGGACAAAGTACTGCAGTGTCAATCATTCATTTTATATGTAACACACATTTTTCCTCAAGAGCAGTTGCTATGTCAACCAGTAAAGAATAAGATTTTGGCCGTAAAACCCAATTTTCTGGTTGAATGTAACTATTCCTCCAGATCAGCTGATTGACTGATTTCGATTTCTGACACAACCTGAAAAGAGGACCTCTCATCCCTTCAGTCGGTCAAGTTCTTCATGCGTTTTGTTGTTATCTCTCCAGTATTTTTCAAACATTAAACTCAACTCTGCTCAGAGGAGCCCAAATGTTGAGCATTCTTACAAACTCAGAAGACGAGGAACGGCCAGAAACATACACCTATGTTTCTCCACATCTTGTGGAGAAACTCGTGTGGAGAAATAGTGGAGCCTTGAACCTGCTGGAATATGAATTTTGAGTAGTTCAAGTTTTTTTTTCTTGTACTTTGTTATTTTACTGACTAAGAACTGTAGAAGAGCTGGCAGAAAGGCATTCACAGAAGGATTACACTTTCACAAGTTTCTCAGGAGAAGTATTCCCAGGCTCTGCTCCATAAATAGCAGATGCTGCTTCAGGAGAATCTCACGGCGGTCCATGGGATACTATATGCTGCTCTGACTTTCATTTCACCCCAGACACACACAAAAAAGCAATTTTCAGAAATAATGATGCATAATACAAATCTTTATTTACTCTGGCTGTTTGATGTATGTAATTGTACTGTAGAAAAATATTTACACTACACCCACTGCCAACCAGCTCCACCAGTATCGTCTGTTTGCTTCACTCCTGAGGCAGCACGGTGACTTAGTGGTTAGCACTGTTGCCTCACAGCAAGAAGATTCCTGGTTCGACTGCTGGGCCCGGCAGGAGTTTGCATGTTCTCTCCGGGTTCTCTTACTCCCACAGTTCAAAAACATGTATGTTAGGTTGATTGAAAACTCTAAATTGCCCGTAGGCGTGAGTGTCTTTTTGTGGGGCTGCAATGGACTGGCGACTTGTCCAGGTGTACCTCTCCCTTTCGCTTGTAATGGGCTGGGATAGACTCCAGCAGACCCCCGTGACCCTGTACAGGAACCAACGAGTATAGAAAATGGATGGATGGATAAGGGCTTCACTCCTGCTGTATCTGCTAACATTTACTTTACATTAGCTGCCACTGAATAGCCAACAGGGCCTATGCTGCCTTAAACAAAATGACACTTTTACTTTTTATTTTTACAAACGTAAACTCTAATAAAGTCAACTTTGAAAGTATGTGTTATGATTTGTGGTTGTAATTAGATGTAAAAAAGGCTCTGTGACTTCACAAGGCAGAAGAAGGTGAGGGAGGAAAAGCAAGCATGAGCTGTCGAGGTCTCTGCATCTTTAATGACAGTCTGTCCAATAAAACCCTATATGTACATCTATTCAATCAAAATAAATAAATACAGCAGCAGTTACAAAGTTGAGAATGAGGACAGGTTGTAAGCAAGAGAGGAAAAGAAGAACAAGAATCCAGTAGTGATTGAGGGAGAATCCTGCACACCATGACATGATAGATGGTGTTATATTAAAGTAAAGGTTTCTGTCTAATTTGTCTTTGAAAAAATACTAGTGTCATTTAAAAACTTGATAAACTACCCACTTGTACAGTCTACCGGTTAGTTTTGGGCCACTTATGTGATCGTACAACCTTCGATTTTCTTAGTATTCTCTGTGTTTACAGACTCTTGTTGTTTTAGTGTTTTTACTTGTCTTGTGTTTTTTGGGTTTTTTTCTTGAGGGCAGACAAATTTCCGAAACGGCCAAACATATTTCACCCTTTTCTATTCATACCCTTTGTCTGTTGAGGTGGAAAGGTTATCTGCCTTTACGTAAACACACTTGTGTCCTTTTACTCAAATTACTTGCAAATTTTCCATAGCAGGGCCAAAAACGACTCTAGCACTGCCAGGTGAGATTCAAAGCCACCTGACTGCTTTGAAATTTGAGTTTGACATTTTCTTTGTTAAATTCTTTCATCCATTGACATTTAATTAGTCGGCCCAGATGTGGAGAAGTCCACTGGAGGCTTTGCTTCTCTTTCCCTTTTCTTTGGACCTTTGGATGAGTGTGGAAATGTGCTGTTTGACATCAACTCTTTTTTTTAGGAAGGAGTATAAAAGGGTTTTATTTATGGAAATTTAAATTTATGGCTTTCACCAATGAATATTTTCATTATCTACAAATCCACTGATTACTTATGGGGTCTTCAAATAGGACAAGAAGCTAATATTGGAATATTTGTACATCTTTTGAGTCAAGTATGAGAAAGGTAAAGTATATCAAGATTACTCCAAGGATATAATCCACTTACCGTTTGTTGTGTAACTTCTTTAGTTTCGTTCCATAAAATCAAAACACAGATCTTATCATTAACTTCGAAATCTTCAGCCTTGGTTTTCCACAGAAGCAAAGTATTCCAGAGAAAATCGTCTTTACATTGATAGTTACATAACAAACAGGACATGCTGGAAGCTAAATATAGACCAAAAGCGACGTTTACCCCACTGAATAACTAACAATATCTACTGAAGCATTGTAGGTCCGCACAAAGTGTCATGGAATCTCTTAAATGTAGTCTGACAGCAGAAATCCAACTTGCTTTGTGCAAAACTGAGATATGTCCGATAGCCTGGATAAATAAAGCAGCAACACGAGGAAACTTGTCGTGCAAAGGCAACAAACGATGTTTATTTGAAATCACTGTTTAATTTACACTGTCTAAAGTTATTGTCCCAGTCATAACTTGGTGGGATTATTAACACCAGCAAAGCAATTATGCAAAGAGATGATCCAGCTGGGAGAAAAGTGGAGCATCTAGTGCCCCCAAGCATTGCCAATGAGAGCTAATTTGCTGGTGACCGTGCACTAATGTCTGCTCCGAACATGAGATGTTGTTAGTTGTTGGTTTTGTGAGTGAGTGACTGGAGTGTGAAGTCTAACCACACTCGTAAGTCAAACATAACTGACAGACATCATTAGTGTGCATTTAAAACAAAGTTACGTTACATACATCCCATTAGCAGCACTGTTGGTCCTGAAGCTTAAAGCAGCACTTTGGTGCTAGTCTGACGAGTCTGTTGACTACCAGAAGCAGTTCTCACATTTCCTGCAGTTCAGGCAAAAACAGAGCGATGGCCTCCTATTACGGTTATTAGATCAATAAAAGGCTTTCGGGGCTTCCAGAAGCATCTGCAGCTGCGTTTGCCTGAAGGCCTGAGACCTTCAAAGGTCTTAGATGTTTCGGGATCCCTCACCTCCTTTCCTCTTGGGACCTTCTTCTTAGTGGCATGAAACATGGATTCACAGATTCTTATCTTCTTGATGCAATATTTACACAGCGCTGTCTGTTTGTCTAGACAAAGATGTTTTTATTTACTCAGAGGTAGAGCTGGATTTACAGCACATCAAATTCATGAATGGACACTGTTTAAAGAAGGCTCAGGTGTTTGTTTAAAATATGCAATACCTATGAACACAGTGGGATGTGAAGATGGACAGCAAGATTTTCAGTGCTCAGGTGGTGATGAGAACATAAAAAAACAAGGATAATAAGAACTGAATGTATTTTTAACAGCACAGATTGAAGTGTGATACATGTAATATGAAGGAGCCACAAACCTCCAACTTGTCACCCTGACCCTGCTTTGGTAATATTGTTCAAATCTCTAGTAAGATCAGGTTTTAGTCTTTATTGCATGCTTTCCTCAGATGCACATCTATGAATCTCGCTGGAGCTTCAGGTACAATAAAGAGGACAAAATGGAAAAATCAAAAGAGAACAAGGTGATGCTCTATTATCCCTTTTGCACTGACATAAGCAGCCAGTGCCACCTGGATTATGGGTAATCAAAGGAAGTGGTTTCTTTGCCTGCAGAGTGACCACACACACAACTACTAAGTGCAATATGTGTAAATATATAAGTATGAAGTATGCAAACACTGTTTTCCCGGCATGCGCCTGCTGCTCTGCTGCTGGGTTAACTCCTTCGAGGAAACAGTGGCCGATCACTGTCCGTCTCCTAATCGCAGGCGTGAAAGTCTGCACTGCTGTTTAATAATGCATGAGCTTTCAGCGATGTTGGTCCCACGGCGGGGAGGTGGGGTGGGGCTCGGTTTACATGTGACAGTCAAAACTGGCCCACGCGACACGGAGCACCTTCATCCACAGCATAGATCTTATCCCATGGATTAGCCGAGCTGTGAACTTGAATGAATTAACCAGAGCATGTCCCCGTCCTGAAAGGCAATTTATTAAAAAAAAAACAAGGAAAGATTAAGATGGAATTATTTATGTCTGGCTGTAACTGGCTTCAGGTTTTGATAACCTAATCAGGGGAAGGTTGTGTTCACTATCGAGTCTGCATTGCAGTGGAGTGATCAGATTAGCATGCGCTTTCATAGGGAACGCTGTGCTTTGTCACAAAGAAACTGTACATGTGTTAATGGCTTATAGTAGACGAGAAAACACAAGCTAAAAGAAAAAGCAGCATTTTCTTCTGTTATGTAAGCTCGTCGCCACTGAGGCGACGATAATTACTGTAAAATTCACCCACTTCTTACAGAAATGCTGAGTGCCCACCTTATCTAGGTGTATGCGTCCGTTTCTCAGGATTTTGTGAGTACGGGCGAGGCGGGTGTGTGCGCACGGACAGTTGTGAGCATCCTGGAATGAGCTCAGCTGCTCATCAATTTCTCCAGCTCGCATTTGGAAAAACGTGACACGGCAAGCTTCTGCTGCTGTTTAACACTTGTTACCCCACACTTCAGGATTATTCGAGAGTCCAGTCTCATGAGCAGTTTGTCACTCAGCAAACTAGTCAAACAAATGACAGTTGCCAGATATTGCTTCAAGCCTTGGGTTTAAGAGAACGTAGATTAGAGCATATCTTAGGAGATGAGAGCTTAAAACTGTGTCAGTCAGCAGTGTTGTAACGTGCCTTAAAAGAGTCATAAAACCAGAATCAAGGGTACAAAAGTCCCCAGAGGTCTCCCTCTTGGTTAATGAATGAGGCTGCTGCTCCCCCACATTCTCTCTGCTAGGTGTTAAGAGAGTTGATAAAACAGTTTTAATTAAAGAGCTCATAAACCTCATTTCCCTTCTCTGTCAAACCAGAAAATCTTGAGTTGAGTCAGCGTTCAGTCACAGCTGACTGGGGAAACGGTTAACTGTGACCAGTCTGAAACAGCAGATTTCTGCAGGAACTGGTATCCCATCCGTTTGTTCTCTTTTGGACCTTCTCTTCTTTTGACTGGCTTTATATTGATTGGATAGTTGTGTCCAAATTATTCAGCAGATTTTGGCACATAAAATCCTGAAATGATCAGAATGAGCTCATCCTGTGCTCTCTACCAACACGTGTCCACGGATAATTACATTTGCAACTGTGTGCGACTCCCTACAGTGCATTACCTAGTCTGTAAGTACAACCCAGGGCAGCGGGTCACCATAGAGACGGATGCTGCCGTTGTCTGGACTTTACTCCCCCTGAAGGCAACAATGAAATGGGAATTAAATCAGCCACATTATACCTCAGTGTCATCATTTATACTTCATAGACTGTGTTCAGAGGATGCTTTTAAAATGCTCTGTCATTTTGTGTAGATATGTTGGAATGAAAACGCAATGAAAACTTCACGTGTATCTGTCAACGAAGTAAATGTGTTCCTTTACAACACTGCAAGATATAATTGCATCTGTCCGTGGGTCGTCACAGTAGGAGTTGTTTAATCAATATATTAGGTAAATGATTTTTGCACTTTCCTTTGTGTTCTTACACTGCTCCTGAGGAAATGTTGGGGTGTGAGGGTCATATTAGTTTAGCCAGCACAATAAAAAGCCTACCCCATGCAGTTTCAAATAATGCTTCCTTCATTTTGGATCCCATTTCCACAAAAGGAGACAAACACATATGTTGGTATTTGTATCATTAGTTGCATGAAATAAGTAGCATCATATCATCAAATGTGATACTGGAGAAAAATACAGTTTTTAAGGCATTTTAAATCCAGTGGGGTGCTGCTGGAGTGTACACAATCTCCAGACTGAACAAAGATGTTGCGATCCACCCTCAAAGCAGCTCCACTCACAGGCTATGAATATATGTGACAGTGCCAGAGCACCAGGAGGCTAATAAATGCTGCAAAAATGTCCAGATACAAATGTAGACTGATAACAAGAATGCAATCATGTTCCTGGACTTCAACAACTACAAAGGGTGCATGTAAAGTAGACGATGGTTCCCGTCTGTAAAGGCTGTGGTTTCAGTCCCTTCCTGCAGTATGTCGTTGCACTTAGAGCCTGAATGCTACAAAGGAGTTCCTTCATACTCTTATTAAACTTCTGTGTGTGTGGTTAAAATCTTCCGGGTTTCTGCTTGTTGTGCAGTTTTGAATCTGGAATTAAGATTTTCAATCAAGGAATGCTTAAATTGGAGGGAAGTGCACACGTGCGCACGAGGGAAATGATGAAATGCAGAGGAAGTTGAAGCGCAGTGCAGATGGCATCTGATCAAAAACCAAAAACCAGCCACATCGGTATTCAGCGTGAGTGAGGAGATGGAGGGAGGGTAGGAGGGACGGAGGGAGGCTGAATTCAAGGGGCAACCCCCCTTTGTAGACGAGGGATTCCTTTACTGCAGTGATCAGCATCCTCCCCTCCTCTCTTTTCCTCCCTCCCTCTGCTTTCCTTTCTCATTTCACTTCCCTCTCTTTCCTCTCATCCTGCTTCAGTTTCACCATCCTCCTTCCTTCTCTCTTACGTGCCGCCATCTCAGTCGTACTCACACACACTGAAGAGTCACATTTCAGTGGGGAGGGAATTGTCTGCTGCAGGGTACAGTATACGCTGCACATGGTTAGCAGAAACGCAAGCGCATTCGTGACTTGCCCCCGTTTTACTCCAACCCTCATTTATCTCTATTGCTCCCCTGCTGCTCCTCCATTTATCCCCTCAGCTTCTCTCCTCCTCCATCCTTCCACGCCTGATTCCCATCATCCAGCCCACCTGCCCATCTTCTTTCACAAAGCCCATTTCTTTGTTTCTCTCCTTCTATTAGCCGTGTGACATTGATTCCAAGGTAGCCGTGCTATTGACTGCTGCTTTGCTGTTAAATATTTCAGGCTGCATTTCAGTGGCCGCATGCCGAGTGAGGGGAGGAGCGGGGGGCTTTCAGTCACTCTGCAACTACCGCTGACAAACGGGCTGCTGAACAGTCCGGTGGACACGCGGAGATGTGCATGCAGGGCACCCTCAAATGCACAGAGCTTCATTCACACACACATGCCACTCCACAGTACAGTGCTATATTTGCGTAGGATTCTTGGTCCTGCACCGTGTGAGGGCTGCGTGCATGCGTGGGTAACCGTGAGGTCCTGGGTATTACGTTGAAATCCTTCGTTCAGTCTTCAAAAGAGAGTTCATGAATGAGCAAAGCAGCGCTGGACTGCTCTCTGCAGACTGTGCAGCTATTCCAGACTTGCCAAAAGCCCTTCCTCAGCATGCTGTCTGATCAGCAGCCTAATCACTGTTTGAGCTCTACTTGGTACTCTGGGAAAGCATTTATTATTCTAACTTGAAATACAAGCACACACGCACATGCTGTCGAGCAGGTCCACCTTTCTGTGCACAGATTGAGGCCTGCTGGAGGCAGAATGGGGGTAGAATGGCATCTTTAATCTAGTGCTTTTTCTTTTTTTGTCATTTAGAGCAGAGTCTTTGTTTTCAGGCTCAAATGTTGAAGTGGTCACTCTCAAAAACTCTGCGTTCACTCTCACAGAGTTGCTTCTTGTGTTCAGATCTGCACTGCTTCAGCTCCAGACTGTGTTTATGCTCTAAGATTCATCGCTGCTTGTTCTAACCTCCTGCTCTCCAGCTGGAGCTCTTCTTCACTTGGTCTTCACCCATTACTCGTTCAATTTTTATTCTCAGATTTTTCTCTCGCTTGAAGGTCTTTCAAATAAAACCAAGGGACAGCCTCCAGTTTTTTGTTTGTTTGTTTGTTTGTTTTTCTGGGGGGTATTTTTGAAGCCAGTGCAATAATGTGTAGTTCCTCTCTTGACTACTGAGGTTGGAGTCCATTTCTATTGGTCCCTAAGTAAAAAATTCCAACTTTGCAGCAGAAATGGACATATTTGCATGTTACCTCATGTTCCATCCACCAAGCAGCCTCACAGCCTGACAAAAAAAGAAAGAAAATGAAAAAGAAAAAAATTTCCTATGGCTAGATTTCCCACCCTCGACCACTCTACAGGGGACTTATTTTTATCTGCCTCCTCAGTTAAGATTATATTAAACCACAAATGTATATCATAATTAGAGGTGTGGGCTTTTAAGTGACAGGTGGCCCTTGCTATGTACCACTGTCACTGAATTTGAACAGCAAGCTCATTCTTCATTAAAGATAATATGGCCTGTTGTGCTGCTGACTGTCCTAACAGTCAGGGGAAGTCAGGTGTCCATGCATATAAACAGCGTGAAGTGAAGGAGGTACTGTTATATTTCAAATCTAATAAATTAAAATGCTGATTAAATTTGCTAATTAAAATGTGTAAAACAACACTGAAAATTAATGTACTTGACAAATGAAAGAATTATAAATGCCCAGATGTTAGGTGTGAAGTAGAAATAAGCCATTTGAACATACAACTTCATGTATTTTGTTGACTTTTACACTTTTTTTTTTCCCTCAGAAAAATAATCTTTTTTCCCCCACATAAATAACTTCTGTACTGGTTAGGGGTACTTTTGTTGGTAAATGATGTGCAGAACTGAGAAACCAGTGACATTAGCGCTATACCAAGCACCACAGTGGAATCTTGACATGGAGGTATCACAAAGATCTCCCAGTAACGGAGAAAAATTCAAAACAGAAGTTTTGTGAGCACAGAAATTAAAGGAGAGATGAATGATGTTACATAAGAGGCATAAGGGCATTTTTGTGGTCGTGCCATTTGTCTGCATCAGGCCTGAATGTGCAAATATTCAGAAAATGTATGCCTCCTGACGTCATTTTTGCCTGCTCAGTTGCTGTAGCGCCTCATCACAAAAACCTTAGTGTTTTTGTCACTCCTCAGGCTCACCCACACACATGACGAGCTTTATAATTTATAAGACATGCAGCACATGAATGGGCACTCCCTTTTGCTTGTGCAACAAAACAAAAAGTCTTTCCTAAACTTCGCTCCTGTGTTCATCATCCTTTGTGGCACAAGCGGAGAATTCAAATTCACAATCGGGTTGTTTTGGCTTCCTTCTTTCTCCTGTCCTCTGCTTTTCTGGTTTCTGTTTTTTTTTCTTTTCTTTTCTTTTTTTTTTTGCATACTGGTCTATTCAAACTGGATTTGAAGGGCTGTTTGTATTTCTGTTTTGTTTTTTTGTTTTTATATGTGTCAACCGTCATAGGATATTTCTTAGACAAGGAAGCTGCAACTGGATCTGTTAATGTTCCCTCATTCTTTGGGTGTGGTTCTGGTCTGCTAGTAGTATCACCGCTACCAAGAAGAAGCCATTTTGTAAATAATACTCAGTCACTGAAGGAAATAAAGAGTTTGAGGAGTAAATGGCATAGATTAGGGTGGTATCATGTTGCTGAGCGCCACACACCGGCCAGCAACACCTCTGGTTACTTGTAAGACCAACATGTAAGGTGAGAGCAGGCAGAGTCAGAGGCACACTAAGCAGTTTGTTGCTCTCTCTCTCCCTCTCTCTCTATCTCTCTCCCTCTCTCTCTTCCTCTCTGCAGGTTTGGACGGGCGCCCCCTCATGGCATGGCCAGAGACTGTTGTGTTCCTCCGCTGCTCCAGAAGGTAACTCCAGCGCCTCCTCTAACTTCATCCTCCGCCTTGCTGCCCATCAAAGCCAGGTGGAACCTTTATCAGGGATTTCCCTTTAAACAAGCATCTGCTTCCTGTCCAAGACAAACGAGATTTTCACAAGAGAAAAATCTCGCATCAATCGGACAGCAGAGGCTCGTTTGGAGTTAACAGCCAGCGGTCATTAATATGGAATTTGTCTTGGGTAGCATCTGTTCGTCTGTGATGGAGAGTGCAAACGGTGGGAGGAAGAGAGAAAAAGTCGAGCTGAGAGGAGGAGGAAGCAGCATTGCAGAACAGGATAATTTGATTTTAAGTGAGCTTTAATACTGTAGCTGGAGTATTGTAACACGAGATAGGCGTACGATCCTCAAGCAGTGTACCTGTGAAGGCAGGGGAGTAGAGGACAAAGAGGATGGATGCAAGAGAAGAGTAACTGCTCTTTTTAGTTAAAAAAAAAAAAATATATATATATATATATATATATATATATATATATATTACACACTTTTGAATGCACGCTCGGATAAAAAGAAAATGTGAAAAAAAGCAAAGCTGCCAGCTGACAATCCTTCACCTCCCCGTGTGAGTTCAAGCAGAGATCTGCTGATTCACTGCAGTGGCTCTTAGCAGCAGCCAGAGGTTTTTGGATGCAGCAGCAACAGGGCAGCTTGGATCGTCTTCTTTATGGGCTTGCAGCCATCTGCTTTGATTCATGGCTCCGCCATCAGAGGCCATTCAGCACCATAATTGTATAAGCTGTGCAGGCTTCTTGTAACCGTAGTTTGATTGTGGGCCGATCGAGTTGCATCACAGACCTTATTGGTATGTGTGAAAGTGCTTCTAAGTAGCTGTTAAGGGGCTTTTTTTTTCTGTTATTAAAATCTTTCAAGGGATCAATAAACTGTGATGCTGACCATTTTGATTGTCAGTCTCACCACACGTGAATCGTCCTGTCTTTTAAGGTTTTCAGTGGGAATTAAAAAAAAGAAACAAGAGGTGCCTCCAAACGATCTACCACAGTTCTATCAGGAAAGTATTGGAAATATAATAATCACTATAGTTATAACTATATTATTAGGACAATATATTGTCTGTATGTTAGTCAAAGGCTATAATCATAAGTTAAAAAGCAAGCTAAAATTATTTGATGATTGCAATGTGTTTTTGAAAAATAGCATACATGGGATTTTAGGTAAAGTATGTTTTATGGTAAAATGATGGAGTGTAATATTTTTGCAGATTATGAAGAAAATAATTCTGTTAAAAGTATGTCTTATGATTTGATGAGACTCCTTTTTTAAATAATAACTAAGAAAAAGGATCAGTTTAGAGGAAATTTTGACTTTTTCCTCCAAACAGAATTGCTTTAGGGCCCTTCGTAACATTTTCACTGGATAACACTTAGTATTTGGACTTGATTTTTTTAAATCATTTACTCAAATCTTCTTTAACCATTTTAGTGTCGAACAAATAGTATTCTTAGAGAGTGTTATTTTGTTGCTCTTTCAACATGGACATGTGTCTTAATTCCTTTAGAATTTATAGTTATACTTCAGAATAAATTGTTCTGCCTTTCGTGTAAAGCTGCACCAGCCACAGAAAGAAACAAGCCCAAATGGTAATATCACCACTGTCATGCTTCTCAGCTGAAATAATACGTCTTTTGTCTGAACTTAACTGAGGCTATGTTTTTTTCCTCCTTGCAGCCCAGTCATGCTCACCATTGTTTGCCCCTAATGAATCTATGAATATTAACATCAGAAAATGGGAGAAAGAGGCGTTTAGTTAATTAGAAGTTGCATTAGACTCATTTGTGAACTCTGACTCTGTTAAATAAATTTCTCATTGCTGGTTGACAGCTTCTGTGGAAAGTAACACTTGTCTTAAATTTCCTGTCTTTACCCTAAAAAAGCCATCTGGTTTGTAAACCTTTTCTAACCATTTTTTTTAATATTACCACATTATTTAATAACATTTCAAGATATAAGAGTCCAGTATTAGGTTTGAACGGATTATTGTATTCTAATGATGCTTCAGTTGACATTTCTTCAAATATTTTCATCTTTTTAAAGAGTTCAGACATCCTCTGTTGCCGAGACCGACCAGTACTGAGCAAAGCAACGATAAAGGCTCATCATGCATCATTACTAAACATCCAGCTGCTCCAGCAGCAGAGGGACATCTTTGCCTGTGGCTTAGCTAGGACCTCAGGCTGTCTGTGACACTTGTCTCTCTCTCACTCTCTCTCTCTTTTTTCCTTCCTTGTGATCCTCTCAGAGGTGACGGTGGTGTATCAGAACGGCCTGCCCGTGATCTCAGTGAGTTTGCCGTCCAGGCGAGAGCGCTGTCAGTTCACCCTCAAGCCTCTCAGTGACTGCGTGGGAGTTTTCCTGCAACAGCTCCAGGCGGAGGACAGAGGCATTGACCGAGTAGCCATCTACTCCATGGGTACGCACTCTGTGTTTATACCCCACGTAAATAAATGTACGCTAAAGTTTTCCACTTCATGCATCGTTCTGCTGAGAGTTCATTAAACAGACACGACTGGTGGGAGTAACTGAGTCTTTGCTTTGCTCTTACCTTTCTAATCAGATGGCAACAAGCCTGATTACCAAGAGAGGTGAAGAGTGTTAGAAGTGGAACCCATCAGCACTTCACCTTCTCACTACCTTCCTCCTCATTTGTCTCTCTAATCAGATGGAGCAAGGGTCGCCTCCTCCACAGGCATAGACATCCTGCTGCTGGATGATTTCAAACTCGTCATCAACGACACCACGCACCTCGTGCGGCCACCTAGACGAGGTGAGTTCCGGCAAAGTGAAAAGCCGAGTCTTCGCTTCACAATAAATCGATGCGCCTTTGCAGACATTAAGACTCTTTGATGTGCTTTTTCTGTGTTTCTCTTAGAGATGCTTCCCCACGAGGAAG
>JAOWBL010000007.1:13985566-14005093 GCA_028564865.1 Zenarchopterus dispar | reverse complement strand
ATGCGCCTTTGCAGACATTAAGACTCTTTGATGTGCTTTTTCTGTGTTTCTCTTAGAGATGCTTCCCCACGAGGAAGCCGAAAGGTTGAATGACGTCAAATTTCTAGTGCAGCAGCTCTACACCACGCTGCGCATCGAGGAGCACCAACTCGGCAAAGAACGTGAACTGATTCAGCGACTGGAAGATCTCAACTCTCAGCTCCGCCCCTTAGAGAAGGTCCATTTACGCTTCCAAAGTTCTTCTTGTAGAAATGCAAAAGTTACTGCAACTTTGAGCCAGCAGAGCGTTGGACAAATAAAGCAGCACATAAAAAATTGGGAGCATACACTTTAAGATGCAGCATAACAAAAAGAGATGCTCAAAATTTTCCAGCTGTTGCTTGGTTTCACGGTCTCACTTGTGTAATGCATGAGGCGTCATTTCTGTGCAGCAATTTCAAACTATTGCACATTTGAGTCACCACGGGCTGTCCGAGCTTTTATTAATCCTGTAATGAGATAATTAATTTGTGCCAACGCAACAAAACAGCTAATCACAATGTAATTAAGTACCGGTCTGAAGAAGAAAACTGAAAAAGATAAGCTGCACTATAATTTTGCACTGAAAATCAGTAAAATGATTTGTGGGGTTTTAGGTTCCTGATAAGAATTATTTTGATCTCTGGACTCTAAGTGAAGATTTGAGACCTTCTTAGGGGATAAATACAAAAAAAAAAAGTTTTTTTTTTTTTTTTCCCAAAATAAGATGTTCAAATCAAGCAAAAAAGAACAACTTCCATAACAGTGAAATAATAGAATCATAAAAATGTTCCTTTTTTTTTTTTTTTTCTTCAGTGGGGTGAAACTGATTTAGGCACAATGTCAGAACTTGTTACTAGTTTACAGCTATCAGTCTTTTCCTTTTTAGCACAACAAATAAGCTTTTGGACACTTGTTTTAGTTTCTTCTTTTTGTGCCAGAAACGGTCAACATCTCCACATGAAGCCCTGTTTCTCTGAATCTCATGAAACACATTTTGCTCTAATATACTCTGGTAGTTTTCCGTTTTAATTACGACTTTGATAGTTGTTGCCTCCGGTACCGGAGACGGCGAAGCAGCCTCCGTGCCGCAACACAATCCACCATGGTTCATTTTTTTTATGACTGCTTTTGTCGCCTATAAACAAACTGTTGCTCTGGATTCATTAAGCTCTTCTTAGTTTTTATTGCTCCATAAAGTGTTATCCCAGGAAAAAAAAAAACAAAACATACCTTATCTGTAAGAATTACTGCCAGCTTCAGCTTAAAGTGCTTTTATTTTAACAGTGGTGTCTTCCAGAGTACTCCAAGTCCACCTGTGCATCATTTTTTTTCTTTTTCTGGGATCTGCACCAGCATTCAGACTTTCCTCTCTGAGTTTTTCTTTTACTTTATATTCTGGAAGCTTCCTAACAGTTTCATGACCAGGAAACTACTTTACAAACTGCTGAAACAGGGATTTTGAGATCTTTGGCAGCAGCCTCATAGTGTCTGTAATTAGGTTTTATTTGTTGGCGTTTGAGTCCTAACACCTCCCTCAAGATCATCGATCTGTTTCCAGGCGCACAGTGCTTTTTTGATTTCTAGATGATTTTTGGATATTAGCTTCTGTCTTCACCATTTTTTTTTTAAGAAACAAGAAATGGTACATTTATTTCAGCTGCACACTGAAAAGGCACATTTGTTTGTGTTTTATTTGTTTAAAATTTTCGAAAACGGTGTCACAATACCTGTGGGGACTGTAAAGTTTATCCTTTATTTCCGTAACTTTTATTATATTCTTGAAAAGTAAACCTGCACTCACCTGCTTGTGCATCGTCTGTACAGGTGAGGGAGGAGCTTAGTAAGAAGGCGGAGCGACGCACCACATGGGTGCTGTGGGGAGGCATGGCATACATGGCCACCCAGTTTGGCATCCTAGCCAGGCTGACCTGGTGGGAGTACTCCTGGGATATCATGGAGCCAGTCACCTACTTCATCACTTACGGCACTGCAATGGCCATGTACGCCTACTATGTTCTCACACGCCAGGTAAGATACGGCTAGTGTGCAGGTGCACGTGTGTGAAACTAACACATTAACAGACCCATTTCTGAACCCATTAGTCTGTTTTTCTACTCTTTTTATTTTTTTTTCCAAGTAATTATAATGCACATTATTCAAGGAAATTGTAGCTATTAATGTGACTCAGAAAACTTTAATAAGCACACAAAAAGTTCCATTTTTATGTTTTTCAAAGACTCACAAGGAGATGTGGTTGTCCTTGAATTGAGTTTTCATAAATTCTCAATGATTTCTAACTTGAAGGACATGGAATCTGTCTTGTGCTGGTGTGATGTAGCCCAAGGACAAGTAAACGGAGCATGAAGGACATCTTATAAACTGGTTTCTCTTACAAAGTTCTCCTTTTGCATGCCTCTGTAACCTGCAGGAATATGTTTATCCCGACGCTAGAGACAGACAATATCTGCTGTTCCTCCACAAGGGGGTGAAAAGGACACGCTTCGACATTGAGAAGTACAACAAGCTGAAGGATGATATAGCTGAGGTACGGTTGCTCGGTGACAGCTGGATGTTGTGTGATCTGAAATGAGCTGGGATTTGTGATGCTGTTCATACGTCTTCATCGCTCGATCCCTCGTCTCTGCTTGCCCTCTCTCTCCAGGTGGAATTGGATCTGAAACGTCTACGGGACCCGCTCCAGCTCCAGCTCCCAATTCAGCAGCTCACCGCCACAAAAAATTGATGGGAAGAGTTACTCTCTCCTCTCAGAGCTCCTACAAACCCCTTCCCCTCTTTCCTTCTGCCGTCCAACACCCCTCTCCTTCTCCTTGTGCCCCCAGCTATTTTCCTCCATACCCAATAGTCCTAACTCTTTCTTGACTATAGGAGTTAGTTTTCTTTTTCTTTTTCCTTTTTTTTCTCCTTTTTCTTATTTTCCTGGCTGAAATCTCCAGATGGAATTGAAAGTGAACACTGCTAAAAGATGAAAAAAGGAATGTGAGAACACCCAGAACTGAAAACTTCTCACAGCCGAAGGATGAAGAGGATGCTGAAAAGGAAGATAATGATGATGATGATAGAAACGGGCACTATGGACATGCCCCGAAACTCCGGAGGGACAGCCTGCAGGTAACCGCAGTGGAGAAATGTGAATTATCACGCCTGTAGGCGGTCCAAGACGGGGGACGCGCAGAGGAGCTGCCTTTGTTAAAAGTGTGTATTTGAGTGTATGTGCGTGTGTGAGGGACCTTCAGCCTACACAGGGACACCGAAACCCACTTCCTCTGTAAGTCAAACTCTCAACACACACGCATACACACACACACACACACCCTACTCTTGGCTGGTACAGGCTCAAGGGACACGTTTACAAGGAAGTTCTGACTGCAATCACATCATCGCAGCCGAATTCTGCTGCCCCTCCCACTCTGAGCCACGCCTCCTCCGGGTGACGGACAGCTGTCCTTCCCTGCGCGACCTTCACCAGGAGTATATCTTCACTTGCAGGACGCAGGAATGACGAGGCCTCATTTCCTCTTCCTGTTGATTTCCTGTAGCGGCCTCCGCAAGTATGAGAGTACTACCGACAACAACATCACTGTGCGTTCTTTTATTCCAAAAAAATATTTTGGCACTTTTTATTTTGAAAGCCATAGTATATTTGTTATGAAAAATATAAATATATATGTATACAATCAAATAAACAGATGACCAGAGGCTAGTTTTTCCAGTGGGGGGAGGAGCTCTCTTACATCATTTCATGAGGAACGCATTTGCATCTTCTCAAGATCTGCTGCCATGAAGGACGTCTCTGACAACACAATTACAGTGTTTGCATACACTACCTTCTACTAACAGTCTCATGTTTTCATGACAAGCGCACAAGCTAAATGTTTAGTTTTGATTTAGGAGAAGGTCCTGTGCATGGCCAACAAGAGGGGTGTAAGTGATGCTGGGTCACATCTGGGCTATTATTGGCTTTAATAAGAACGGGATGTTTTTCAATATCACCAAATATTCCGTGTGGACAATGCTTGACCAAAGTTTGTTTCCATAGAAATAGTTTGACATGATGACAGGGTTTAAAATGTTCACTTCCTTCAGCCTCGGACAAATGCAACAGGCACATCAAATGTATGTGATGAAGTGAAGTTTTCTCCCCTTTCTGACAAGTGAAAATGGGTGAAATAATGTCGAAGCTTAAAGTATCCTCTCATCCTGACATAAAGCTCGAGTTTTCTCCTCCCACTGCTGCTCTTAACCCCCCTCCCTGCTCCCTTTACTGCAAGGCAGGGTAGACTGCATGCTGTGGTATGCCCTCAGTAGAAATTTGTGAATGTGTAGGAGCATTATTGCAATTTTGTACTTAAATTGGACACTTTGCTTTGCCACATCTTGCTGAAGTCTCATCCAACATCAAGTTGAAGATTCACTCTTTTTTTTTAAAATTGAAATCAAACATTATGGAAGCCATATCTTTATGTTGTCCATTCTTTTGTTTTCTACTTTTTTTTCCTTTTTCTGGGATGCTCAGCAAAAAAAAAAACCTTTGTCAGGCTTGCATTGTATTCACGTTAGGCTCTGAACTGCTGTCTGCAGAGAGGAGGTGCAGTGACTCCATCCTTTGTGTCAACAGTTGGCTGAATCCTGCTGAGGAGATCATCATGTTTAACTGCAGATTTAATGTTAAAAATGCATGATTTTTATGTCAAATCAGAAGTTCTCCATGCAGACCTCAGAGCAGGATTGGGTTTAACCTGGTGGACTGTGTTGACATCTGTACATCATCACCAATAGATATGGTGCCTTTTGAATAATTATGATTTTAAGAGTCTAGACTGAGTTGCAATTTGATAAGCTGCAACGAGAAGACCTGAAGTGATGGGAGAAAGATGATCCTACCAGGAATGAGTCCATCGTATCAAGCAGGGCTCTTTTTGAGTGATTGGAAGTGGAAATCAATTTTTTCCTGAGTGTCAACGTAAATGTGAGATACGAGTACAAATCAGTTTTGTCTGCATCCCGTCTCTTAAATTTATTTCTTCTGCACAGGCTACCGTAAACACACACAGTTCAACATCCACATGCACAAAGAGCAAACAAGGCTTTCTTGGAGATGCATTTCAGAAGGTGACTGTTTGCGGTCCGCTCCTCCTCTCTGCTGTTTCCACTTAAAACTTCTCGCCATTATCAATACCTTTATTCATTTTTTTAAATCAAAGCCATCCACCATTTATTGCCTTTCTTTCATTTCTTGTTTATTTTGTGAAAACAAAATATATCAAATATAGGGAAACTTTACTCTAAAGAGGGTGTTGCATGAATGTATGTTTACATGGGAAATTATGTTAAAAAAATCCAAAAAAAAGTCATGATTTAATAAAGTAACTGCAAAGATAATTTAAGAACGTTGTTTGTAGAGATTCCTAGTTATCAAGGGCAGTGGAGGGAATCTGCCCTGCCAAATGTGATTGAAATCCAAAGCCAACAAACTGCTCAAACCCCAACCGAGTCCCATCTTCACATTCTTTATCACCATAACACTCCCCGACTTTACATCCATACTCACCTAAAGATGGGGGGGGGGGAGACAAGAAGATCCCCCTCCATCGCTGGTGCACGTTTAAAGGCGGCTTGATGAGCTCTTGTCCAACAGAGGCGCCTCAGCCCCCCTTTTTCTGCTTATCGGGGTCAAACCTCCCATTCTTGTCCCTTTCCTGCCCCTTTCCTCCACCTTCAGCCTTTTTTTTTCTCCAAGGTTCCATTATTATTCTATGTTTTAAATGTGTGTTAAGTTTTTGAACATATCTTTTTTTTTCTGTGTGCACTTACAATAAAACATGTTTAAAATGCCTCAAGAGTGAAGCAGAGCATAGGATTGAATCGATCCCGTACTTCATTCTGGCCTCTTATTTTATTATTCTTTTCTTTCTTTTTTTCTTCTCAGTTGACATATGATGCTGTAATGTTGGCAAAAAAGAAAATGTAAAATCATGTACCATTTATGAAATATGTATAAAAGAGAAATGTAATTCAATTACCAATAAAATCGTTATCCAGTTTTTGGAGCCAGTGGTCCCGACGAAGTTTATTTTTGTTTGCTCTGGTGTCTGAAGAGATTTATGTGACACAGAGGAGATGTTTACAAAGAGCAGCTTTTCAAGGTCTTCATGACATCCTCCGATTCTCCTTGGCCTCCTGGTCTTCCTCTGCAGGACATCCTAAAAGATAGGCCTGGGATTCAAAACTTCAGAAGTGGTTACACAGATATTTTTAAGCTAAGTATAAATTAAAAATTTTTAATTGCTATAAAACTATTTACAATGGAAATTAATTAGCTATCAAATCTGTCTTAAGCACTTGGCATTTGAATGTTGATCAGCAGTTTTGTACTGGAGTAATTAATGCATTAAGACCCGATGTTTTACACATGAACTGATATAATATGCTGTATTTGTTCATAACAAATTAACTGTTTTGAACTGAAAGAAATTAAAAGTATGTAAACCAGCCACTGTGATTGAGATGATCACGTAAGTCGTCATAATAAGACACTTAACTGCTACTTTTATTTTTGTTTGAAAGAGTGGCAATGATAAGTAAATGAGAAATTTTAAATTACTTCAGGCAGGAGACTGAAAGGACAAAAAACTATAGTTTATCATCTGTGAAAGATGCTAAAAATCATCATTTTCATGAAGCTCATATACATTCCTGGCAAAAAGGATTAAATCTGCTCTTGAAAGATGTTCATTTAATTGCTTTTGTAGAAAAAAAGGTTAATTTTACAGCTGAAGTATACTTATATACATATTGAAAATGACATTTAACTGCTGTAATTCTGTATTATTTTCAGATCAAGTTGGATAATAAAAGTTATGGGATCATGAATAACATGAAGAAAGTACTTTGTTGCACCTCCTCAGGCTTTCATGACAGCTTGAATGGATTTCAATTTGAAAAAAAAAAAAAAGTTTTCATAAGCAGGTTCAGACTTGATCATAAAGTGATAGAACTGCAGGATTGAGCCTTGTCACAGTTTTGTTGATTGTACCAGTTTTTACTTTTGATCCGTGTGGCTTGCTGGCCATGTCATTGAGTTGATTTACCTTTTCAGGAGAAACATTTTAAGCCTTTTTGTTCTGTTGCATAATGCATTGACACCCTGAGAAAGCACTTCATCACTAAGTCTAATTTTTACTGAAACTACACACTTCTAATGCAATCTACACATGTACAGGTCTCTCCTGGTCTTTTACACAACGTACAACTATATATCCTTGTTTTCTTCAGGTATCATCTACCTCCTGAATGCAGATTGTTTATTACAAAAGATCTGATCCAACCATCAACAATCAACTTTTTTTTAAAAAGTCTGCTGTAACCATGTATTAACTTGTTTAAGTGTTAGTTTCCATTAGTATTTACATACAAAAAAGTCAATATTCTCCATCAGCTTATATTCGTTTGGTCTGTAGAGCTCAAGTCAAAATTTCTTTGGCTGTGGATAAGACATTTTCAGGAAATATTGTAGTGAGTTTTCTGATTTTGAATGTGTCTCTTCTCCAGTCATCCCTTTTCGGTTTCACTCGGTCTAAATTTTAAACACAGCTGACTGGAAACAGTTGTTTTTTTAAACAACTGTTTAAAAAAGTGTTTGAAAATGTTTGTGTTCTGGCTGTTAATGCACACTTACACTGAGAAGAATTGGATCATATGTATTTATTTTATTTATTTACAAAGAGGCATTTATATTGATGCAGATGAAAGATTGAAACTAATTGGAAAATTTAAAAAATAAACTGAACAAACTGCTGGAAAGTTAAAAATATAGCAGAGAGAGGCATGTTTGAAATCTTGAGACTGACATAAAGCCATTGGGATGTTGTTTTTGCATCTTGGCAGCAATTCAGCTGAGAGCTACAGCATCTGCAGGCAAGAAACATCTTGGTAGGCAACATGAACAGACACTCAGCCAATATTCAAAGTGTGACAGAACTAAAACTTATTTAAACAATTATGAAGTTAAAAGGAAAAAAAAAAACAATGTGGGCAATACTAAGTACCCCCACGATTCAGTAGTTTGTGCATTTACTTTTAGCAGCATATACTTGAAGCTTTCCAAAACCTTGATTTTGTCATTTTCTATTTTGCTGTACTTTGGATCATTATCCGGTTCCCTGACCTTCTCTCAGCCAGTCTGGAGCTATTACAATGATGGCCTCACATTTCCCTCCAGAATCTTTTCATGAGTGGGTAGAGGAATATTTTTCAAACGCACTGTCATGCACAGCTTCACATTGGTCACGACTGAGGTGCTTTTTGGTGTCTCTAAACATGGCTTTACTTGGTTTGCATAGGAAATTTTTCCAGGAGTCTTCAGATTTGTTCCGACGCCTCGGTCATGAAGCTGAGTAGTTCTCTGGTATTCTTTTTAGGCAAAAGAGGCATTCTCATTGCCACGCTTTCAAACAAAAAAATATCTTCTATTAATTCTGTTTTCATGGACATCAACTTTTCGCATGCTCAGTGAGGCTTGTGAGGTGTGAGACGTTCTGACCCTGGGCATTGACAGCTATCTTAAATACTTTCCATTTATGAATAATCCTTCTCACTCTAGAGCATTGAACTCCAAATTCTTCAAAAATGCAGCAGTAAGACCACTTCTCTCAGACCACTTCTGATATCTTTGCCTTTTGGTATTATGTTAACACGCCTGAATTCTCCAGATCAGGAAACTGTCTGCAGAAATGTCTGCTTCCATAGAGATGGTCATATTAGCTGACGGACAGTTCATCAAGGGCTGATGATCAGCAGAACTCTGCTGCAAATTACTCACTTAAGTCCAATGAAAGTACCTGTGTTTTGTTGTTGTTTTTTTAAATTCATTTTTGTCAAATAAATAATGACATGGAAGACAAAGTTAATTGTTGTCTAATCTTCTATTTGCTAATATTAAGAACCACTATGATTAGAAGATTTATATTATGTTTGCACACTGCATACAAGATTGTATATACACAGTATATATCTTTAAAAGTGGGATTGATGTACTTTTCCTCAAAACAGTTTATTTTTACCACTTCAGAGCTTGTTGACATCCAGTTACATTTCTCCTTATCTTTCACATGCTCCAAAAACACTCAGGACACATAAGGCATCCATCATGCATAACCAAAATCAACTACGTCTGTAGTCAACATGCTGGTATAAGTGCTATAAGTTGATCACAGAGCCTTTGAAAAGGCAGTTTTGTGTGACTTAGAGTTGTGGGGTGTGCACTGCCAACATTGATGCTTTGGTAGATTTTGGGCAGCTTGAACATGGTGCTCCAAGAGGACACAGACTTGGTCTCCATAGTTGTCTATGTGCATGTCCAAAACCAATGATCAGTTCTGGAGTCATTACTATTTTCATTATTCTCTTTTTTAAAATTATTTATTTATTTAGGAAGTTTAGTTATGCTGGAAGATCTTGTCATATTTCATTGGATGGGAAGAAATTGGCGCTCAGTAAAGGGATCAGCATAATCCTCCATGCTCCTGAGCCTTTAAAAAAACAAACAAACAAACAAAAAACCAAGACTAATTTCATGACACTACCCCTTACTATTTGTTGAATAAAATTATTCATTACTGAAAGGACCTCCAGTGGCTTAGTGATTAGCACTGTTGCCTTGCAGCAGGATACTTCCTCATTTGACTCCTGGCCTGACAGTCTTTCTGTGTGGAGTTTGCGTGTTCTCCTCGTGCTTGCATGGGTTCTCTCCGAGTACTCCGGCTTCCTCCCACAGTCCAAAAACATGTAAGTTAGGATGATTGATGACTCTAAATTGCCCGTTGATGTAAATGTGAGCTTGCATGGTTGTTGGTCTCTCTATGTGGCCCCTGTGACTGGCAACCTGTCCCATGTCCCCCTGCCTATTGAGTGTAATGAGCTGGCATGGGCTCCAGCAGACCCCCACGATCCTGTACAGGAACCAATGTGTATAGAAAATGGATGGATGGGTGAAAAGATCATAAATGTCCTTTCCACAACTTGACTTGAAATATTCTAGTCAAAACCAGCAACATTACTGCCGAAATGTTGTATCAACCTAAAATCTAATCAGTACCTTTAAATATGACACTTCAACACATTACAGAGTGGAGATGCCACTATATCCCTGGTCTAAAAGGGAGAAAAGAGAAATGGGCTCAGGACAAGAAAAACTAAATAAATAATAAAAAAAGATATATATGTATACCATTAGTTCTGAATTTGCTTATGCAGTATAGTAATAAAGTGCTGACTCAGTCTATTTGCATTCTCACAGGAACTTGCAGCTGAGAGGGCTGAAGATGTCTTGTTTCCAGAAATAATCGCACCTGTTCGGACTCATTTCTTCCAACTACTTTGTAAATGAATGTCCCACTAGTCTTAAACACACAGCAAAATAAAAACAGCAACGCTTAAGTTTATTTCTAAATCAGCTAAATGAAGAGTCATGCTGAATGTTAAAGTAATAAAAGCTGAGAAATATGGGAAAATGTTGGCTGCTGGAACAGTGCATGTCCTCGGCGAGGGTCCCAGAGCGAACTGAGTAACATGAGCTATATAACCTTTTACCAAAAGATAAAGATGTGAGGGGTCATTTCCAAGTGTGGGCGGGGGGGTCAGTGGTTCAAGGTGAGAAAGAAACATGACAATATGATGCAGATAAGAACCACCTATTAAAGACAGGCAGGAGGATTAGCTTTCATACACTATAGCCTTGGATTACTCTTTTTTTTTAATTCGAGAGTGAAACAATACAGCATGATTATTTTGGTGATCATTACTCTGCTGCAGGAGCGTTTAGCAGCTACAGATGTAGGTGAGTCTATAAATTCTTGTATTGACACCCCAAACAAAGAATACAGTTTTATATTCACGCTGTTGAATTGCAGTCCTACCAGGATGTATTTGTGGTCAATTTCTTCTGCAGATTTAATGATCTGTTTTCGTCAATCTCTCAATGTTTAAGAAACACAGTGGGTTGCAGCTCTGTTTATTTGTCCTGATATTGTAAATCTTTAAAAATGCATCACAAATACATTTCCACTAAAGAAAGTTTTGGTAAATTCTAACAATGCTATATATTGCACTGAGTTGACTCCAATAAAGGGTTAAAAGTGTTTCTTTGGACTATTTTCAGTGCTGAATTTGCATACAATGGGCATGAGAGTCTGAGTATTTCTGCGCTGTGTGTGGGATCGACCAAAAATAGACTCATGTGCTTGTGTTGTGGTAACTGAATGTGTCACCCAGTTCAGCTGTGTGGCTCATCCATTTGCCTTTCATCATTTTTGTTCTCAAGGGTTTTTTTTTGTTTGTTTGTTTGTTTTGCTTTTGATTGCAGTTGTTAGTAGTATCAGGTTATTAATGGTTTTGATAAGAAAAATTAAGAAAAAAAGTATTTCAGGCTTTATTATTTAACAAAGCAAAGAATGTGTCATCAAATTATGGTATATACTGCTGTGTGTTTGTGTTTTTGGGCTAAATCTGGGCTTGACTGATGACACGTTAGAGTGATGTCATACGTTTGGCCTCATATCTATCAAACATAATAAGCGTGACCCAAATGTACATTTTATTTGAGCTTTTGGGCCTTTTTTGGTCCTCACAATATTTGCCATAGTCAGCTAACAGCAAAGTGTGAAAACTGACACACGGCATTTGGGTCACATCTGGCCCAGATGAAACATACCACCATCCAAGTTTGACCCAGTGCATGATGTTTGTGGCATATCTTGTCTACATAAAACTTTCCTGTGTCCTAGCTGGCCCATAAAAGCCAAAAGTGACCCAGAAGAGGCTCAAAAGTGTCCGCGATCTGGATAGTTGCACACTGTAGGTCTTCATTTTCACCCGCACAGATAAGTTTACCAAGTTGTACTCATAATGCCAGGTGTGGCTCCTCTTTCTTCTCAATAGGCAAGTAAAGTTATTCAGGTCCCATCTAAAAGATTAAAAGCTCCTATTAGCATAGAGCCACATGAGTCAGCTCTGTCCTCTGCCCCATCTGTGCTGCTGGAACTGGAGCGGTGTGTGTGCTGTACGTCTTTCAAAGTGGTTGTTAATGCTGTCAGGGGGCCCAGACTGTATGGATTCATCAGTCTGCTTTTATTGCAGTGGCATGGTGACAAGATGGACTGTCCAGCAGAGGCTGAAGTTTAGAAACTGCTGTGTGTGTGGTTTATGGCCACAAAGTGGGTCCATCACATTTGCTGCTTTTTGCAACTGAATGTGCAAAAAGAACAAAAAAAACAATGTGTGTGTTTCGATGTTTTCATCTTTACTTTTTAAGATGGTGCATCACTGTTGTTACTGTAAACCTCTGGTCACCCCTGGCTATCACCCCCCACGTTTATGTTTAAATCTCCTAGACAGTGTTGATCAGTGCTTTGGTACAGTGTTAGGAGGTGGTTGTCAGCTCACATGCCTCCTGGCTTATCACAGCGTGTTCGGAGCTGATCTGCCTCCTGCTGCTTCTTTTAGACACATTAAAACTCTCATTCTTGCCTCCTTTGCCCATGCTTTCATTTTGCTTTACGCCTGCTTCTTAATTACCCTGTTGAGAGGGGATGAAGAGCAGAGACACTATTGATTGCTCTTCTGCACTTTGTTTACTCTTCTGTTCAGTTGTTTTCCTGGTGCTGCACAACCAGCTGCGGTGAAAGGAGTTGCCACTAAAAGAGCTTATTGGATAAAAAGCCCTTTGTAGAAAGCTTGTTGGCTGATACTTCAGTTAAACCCTCAGGCCTGACTCTGTGTTGCTCTGAGCGGCTTCCATGTGCAGAATATTACTCATAATTACATTCAGAGGTGTCACTTCACTTCATCTATAGCTTGCAAGGCATCCTATTTTGCAACCTGAAACCATGTTTTATGGCTTTTTTTAATGTCTTCCCAGCTCAATAATTCAGAAGTTTCCTTAAAAAATTCTTGTAAGAGACTCATTTCATGGGGGGGAAAAGAAAAGAAAAGAGATGTTCATCTGATTTTTGAGGTTTGACTTGAGACAACCTCTCTTAGGCTTGAGACTTTCAAGTTAGACTCTAATTGTATTTGTTTTTCCTTTGCAGACTTGCCTTTAAATTTATAATGACCATCAATGAAACCCTTGTTTTTTTCTTCTCTATATTGAGTCTACAGAGGAGTTTTGATTAACTACATTAAATTTTTTTTCTCCATCAATTGTAATGGAGTACTTGTACTTCATACATATGTTTTTGGAAAATCTAAGCAATTACAGATGGTGGTGGTTCGCTGGTTTTACGTTTGTAAGATCAGTGTTTCAATCCTGTCCTCATTTCATCTTTCACTTTAATCTTGATCATAAACATCAAGTTGAGTTTTCACCTTCATGACAATTTTATCAAAATTAAAGATCTGGGACGGTTTGTTGTGCTGGAGTGGAAGGTCTCTTTGCATGTAGTCTGCAATCTTAAAGCAGACATAATTTGAAAATATATGCATATATTTATAGATATTTTTGTGCTTGAAAGCAAATATTTTGCTTCCTGAGGCAACCACCATTTCAAACACTTTGAGAAAACACAGCCTTGTTACTTTATTTGGGTCCACATGAGTCAGAATTAATATTATTCAGTGAGCAGTTCAGATTTTCAGAGAACTGTGAAATCAGAATTAAAAGTATAATAACTTAATTAGAAAGTAGACATATCTGGCTTTCATTTAGCTTTACCTAGTTTCCAATGCTGCAGTATTAGCTGCACCTCTGAAGTGGGCAGCAAAAAGTGTAACACATTTTTAAATGAGGCATAAACTGCAGAAAATGGGGGTGGGGTTGAGATGCTGACTCCACCCCCTGAAACCGTCTGCTATGAAGGGAGCTGAAGAGATATGGCTAAAGAGGTAGCTATTCTCCTTTTTCGTTTTGTTTTGTTTTTTTCACCAAAACATTTCACAGACACTTCATTAATCTCTTAGTTTTTCAAAAGGGTCATAATATCTCTCTATTAATGTCAAAAGTCACTGTCACAAAGCTACAGCATAAATGTAGAGGAAAAAATAAATTTTAAAAGTACTTTGAAGGGATACAGTATTTAGATGGAATATTATTACTTTTCACTGTTGCCTGTTATTTCCAAATCCTTCTTTTTATGACCTCCTGGTCACATGATGCTTATTGCTAACTCATGCCCTCCATCACCCCCACCTCAGCCCTGGACCCATGCTCTGCCTACATCAGCTTGAATGAACCCTGGAGGAACACTGACTATCACATCAACCAGTCGTCAGGTGTGCCCCTGTGCGACAGCCACGTGTCCGGGGAATGGTACCGCTTCACTGGCATGGCTGGAGATGCCATGCCCACCTTCTGCATCCCTGAAAATCACTGCAGCACACACGCCCCCATTTGGCTGAATGGCAACCACCCCGAGCTCCATGAAGGCATCGTCTCCCTCCCTGCCTGTGCCAGCTTCAATGGCAACTGCTGCCAGTGGAACACCAGCGTGGAGGTGAAGGCCTGTCCTGGAGGATACTTTGTGTATCGCCTACCGAGGCCCTCCGTCTGCTTCCACGTTTACTGTGGTTGTGAGTGAGCAATGCCAGATGTGTTTAAAAACAATTCATTTCTTTTAGAAGCACTTCTAATTGAATCTGTTTTCTGTATATGTTGTACAGACTTCTATGATATCTGTGATAAGGTGGACTGTGCAGGTCCCAGATGTCCGGAGACTGACTGTCACTGCATGCCTGGAACTGTCCTGGGTCCAGACAAACAAACATGCCTGGGTGAGACAGGCAGGGAGGAAGGAAGAGCGTGGACAGATAAGTTGCGCAAGAGACAACGATAAACAAGGGAACGTGGAAGACAGATAGGCCGGAAATAGTTTTGGAAAAACAATAATATGAAAAATCAACCAGAATGAATGTGCAGCCTATTCCTGCAATTGTTTTGACGAAAAAAAACCCACCCCCCACCCCCCAAATATTCATAACTACAGATTAACATTTTATTCTTGCACAATGTTCTCTGAATTTCATGGGACGTGGAGCAGAAACATCAGCTGTATATCTTTTGTCATACAATTTTTTTTTATAATACTTAATATTTTCTCTAACTGTGGATAGTTAAGATTATAAAAGATATTACCTGTTTCATAAAAGCTAAAGATGGCATCCTATATAACTTAGTCCTCTGTACTCTTGAAGCTGCCTTGAATATTTTGACTTCTATCCTTAGATTTTATTTTATATTTGCAAAAAGTTTTATTTTAAATGCACCACTCCACTGGATTTGTTTCCATAAGTCATCGGGCATTTTTAGTTCTTCAAGTGCAAACTTCTGATACTAAATTTTGTGATCAATTTGCAGCCCGGGTTTCCTTCTCATAACCCTTCCTTCACATTCAGATTTGTTCGAGTAGAGCAGTGCACCACCACATCAGAGTCTGATCAATCATCCCAAAAGTCTTTTCCAGTGAATCAGAAGTTTGAATTAGCCTTTTGAGCAGACCTAAACTAGGAATGCAGCTCTTTCTTATCCTCTTACATCCGTCTCCCACTTTGTGGGCATCTAATATTTATAGAGAAGATTTATAGAGTCGCAAAAATTTTGACATCATTTTACAGGCCTATAATTTTGGCAATTCTTGTTGAAATAACCTCAAATTTTCGCAGAATGTATACATAGAGATCAAGATTTCATATTTAATGTTAAATGGTCTACCCTCCCCCCTCTTCCTGCTGGCATTGATGAACTCAAGCAGAGAATCACTTCTGCACTGGATAATGTTACCGGAGACATGCTACAGCGTGTTTGGTGAGAGCTTAACTACCGACTTGTCGTGTGCCGTGTCACAGGTGGTGCACATACTGAACACTTATGAAACCGGTCCCATAATAAACTTTTGATGTTCAACACCTAAACTCCACTGGATTGAGCTTGACTTAGTAGTTTTCAAGATAATTGCTTTTAAAATGATGTCAAATTTTTTGAGACACCCTGTAGTTTTTAGCATTTTCTGCAACTTAGAGGAGTCTGTAGCTGCTGATTTTTATGTCACAATTTGATTTGCATGACTTTTCCCATGAATACTATAAAGAAGCTACAGCTCTGTCAAGCAGTAAACTTTAAGAAAGCCCAAGTTTCTTGAATGCTGCTAAAATTGCCTTGAACAAAACTAATACACTAATCTGACTTGAAATCCTAAAAAATAATGTTTCAACTTCATCTTGAATCTTTTCACATATTCAATTTACAATAAAATTAAATCAAATTGATAGTAAAAGAAATCAGAGTAAGAGTGCCCAAACTTATGCATCTCACAATACATATGTGGTGGTTCCTGTTAACATTTATTAAAATATGTTCCCAAACTCTTTTAAACGTTTACTTATAACAGAACCACCCTGACTACTATGTCTCTATTATGTCCTGACTATTATAGCTGTCTTTTTAACATCTCCTGTTGCCCCTTAACTATTGTTAATTGTCCAGATATTATAACTAACCCAATATGTCAATACTTTTTTTCTTTTTTTCCCTTTAAATCAAATCAAATCAAAACAGCTCTGCAATAGTAACACATTTCTAGGTAACTGTTGACACTCTTCAGTACTGGCATAAGGATTTTGGATTTGCTTCTCCTTTCTTTTGTAAAGTCTCCCTGACATTTTTCTGGCTACCACAGACTTGGTTTCACAACCCAGTGTGAAACCACAACACGTTATATGATGTTTCTTACTCTACAACAGAGATTTTTTTTAAAAGTCAGACTTTGGTCTGTGCTTATTGCTTACACGTCCACATATGAGTCATGTTTGATGACTGAAACTGTTTACAAAGACACTCAATTGAGACAAACTGCAAGTAAGTTTTCAAAATGTAAATGGACATATGTCAAAGTGAATCCTTTTTTTTCCTTTTATCTTTGGTCAAGGTTAGATTGAGTCTGTAGGGAATGGAAATAGGTAAAAACTGCTATGTCTTATCTAAAGGTGGAAGGGGGGGCACATTGGCACTCGATGACGGGTGACAGGTACGCAGGGGAGACCAGCCAGCCTGAAAACTACCATTATCTCCTCATTCACCCGTCAACTAAATCTGCCTTTCTCTGCCTCAGAAACGATTTTCTTATTCTTCCATTCTCACTCACCATCGTCCTCCTCTTGGCTGCAGTTTTACTTTTGTCCCCACTCTCATTTCATCCATCATTATTTCTTTAGCAGTCCTTTTAGTATTCTAAACTCTATTTTAAAGTCATTTAGAGTCGATCAATCATCCCACACTGTGGAAAAAAATAAGAAAGGAATAATCTGCCTGGCAGTGATAAACTCCACTCGTCTGGTATTCAGAGGATTGAAACAAGAGTCATGCGATGAAAATGTCTGATAAGATGCTTTGTGTGCCTTCTGATCAGATGTCAATGAATGTGATAAGGGCGAAGATGGCTGTGCAGAGGTGTGTGTGAACACTAAGGGCTCCTGGCGTTGTGAGTGCGAGCGAGGTCGGGTGCTGGATGAGGATGGACACAACTGTAGAGGTACAGCATATGAAACATGAGTCTTTGTTGTATAGATAAAGTGAAACTAGTGATCCTCTTGGTACTCTTTATTGTCTGCTTTTCCCTGTGCTGCCTCTTACAGAGATTGCAGGCTGTCACATCAACAATGGAGGCTGCAGCCACGGCTGCTCCCAGCTGCTGGACTCCTATCAGTGCCGCTGTCCCAGAGGACTGGAGCTGGGAGAGGACAAACGCACATGCCAGGGTCAGTATGTGTGAGGGATGAACGTAGATGGTGCAGATTTGGGAGATGTGAAGAAGAAGAGAGAAACAAATCTATCTCCAAAGATGCTCCAGCTGAGATGCAACAAAAGAGGTTTTCCTCAGGCTTTGAAATCTAAATCAAACCATCCAGTGTTCTCATTTATTGTCAGGGAGGATCTTGAGTTAACAGCTTTTCATTTTTAAAGAGCTGTTGTGTGAGAAAATGTGCAGCAGACTGATTCACAGACTAGCACAACTAATTATTATTGTAATAGTTTTATTTGCAAGATATTTTTCTAATTGACCTCAAACTGTTAAGACTGTCTCCAAGGATGAAAAAAGAAATAACAAAAATGTCTTGTATGTCTAATTTACAGAGTTAAATTTCAGTTTATTGTCACATAAAAGTGAGAAAGCCACAATATCACAGAAATCAGGAGTATCTGGCTGTGAAACAGCAATGGATGAACAAAATCCTTTTTTTTACAAGGTTGGATAATTGATAAAATTATGAATGCTTTCAGTTTTCCTTAAATGTGATTCATATCAAAGAGAGAACAGCAGCAAAGCATCACCTATGAAGCTGGTGTTTGTGAATGTTGGGGTTTTCCTTCAAATATCTGACATAAATGAATCTACTATGTAACTGATCTGAGCTGTAGTGCAAGTGCAAGGACCTCCTCGTTGTAGATGTTGTTGTTGTTGTATCCCACTCTGTGACATGATTTGAGACATTATAAAGAAACCTAACATGTTATTCCTCTATGTCCGGTACTTTCAGTGCCAGTCCAGTGTGATTCCAGCTCCATTACAGTATCGGTTCCTAAGGACCTCGTTGGAGGACTGGAGCTTTTTCTGTCTAACTCGTCTTGTCGAGGCGTCTCCAATGGCACACACATCAACCTCAACTTCAGCCTCAAGACCTGCGGCACAGTAGTGGAGGTGAACTGTGTACTTCAGTGTGGGTTATTAAGGCTGTCACTCACTGAAAAAAAATTCAAGTGTTGTGAATGTTCCCTCCCAGGTGACTGATGACAAAATTGTAGGGACCAACCTAGTGACAGGCCTACCCAGGAGCAGCCCAGGCAGCAGCAGCGACTTGATAGTTCGGACCAGCAAGTTAGTCCTCCCGGTCACTTGTGAGTTCCCCCGGGAGTACCACGTGTCGGATGGATACCAGGCAAGTCTGCGCAGCTCAGCCCTGGAGCTGGCAGGCCACAGCAAGGGAGTCTTCCTGTTCTACCTGGAGCTCTTCAAGAACGCAGAGTTCTCAGAGCCCTACCGCACCCCACCCCAGCTGCGCCTGCACGACTCCCTTTTCTTTGGGGTGGAGCCAAAGGAGAGAGTGGAGGGCCTCTCCGCTCTGGTGGAGAGCTGCTTCGCAACGCCGGGGCCCAAGGCTGACCAGGCTGTCAAGTATTACCTCATCAGAGACGGGTGATTAGATTAAACAGTGTTAACGCCAAAACGAGTATTCAACTACATGATGTACTTTAGTAAGAAACAGTTGTCATTGTTAGACAAAAGATTTCTGTTAATTATCAGGCAGGTCTCACAAGAAGGGCTAATATTCTCAAAAAAGAGGATTTATGGTATTATATTGAATTCATGTACCCTTATATTTATAATAAAATACATTTAATATGATTTTAGCCTGTCTGGCTGAAGAAAAATATGAAATGTACACACACACACACACACACACACACACACACACACACACACACACACACACACACACACA
>JAOWBL010000007.1:13973494-13984669 GCA_028564865.1 Zenarchopterus dispar | reverse complement strand
GAAAAATATGAAATGTACACACACACACACACACACACACACACACACACACACACACACACACACACACACACACATATATATAAATGCCCTACAGTTTCCTGACACCTTGCCGGCAGGCTGTAGCCTTCCTTTCAGCCAGAGACAGATGGGATAAAGTTAAAGAGGTGAAAAACAACAAATGTTGCTCCTGAAAACAAATGTGGGGAATACAAAAAAGACAGTTTAGGAGCCTGCCTTGTTCTTCAGCTTTTTGGTGCATGAGATCTTAAGACTTTCTATTTGGATGCTTGATGCTACTGTCAGTTTCAGCACATGTAGTTTAGAATACAAAAGTTAAAAATCTTAAAGGCAGGGCAAGCGCTTTTGCATGATTTTTAATTTAAAACACTTTTTTCCCATTCAGCAAATATCTCCTCACAATCCAACCGAACCAGTTTGTGAGTATGTTGTTAAATATTTATATAAAAAAGAAGCCCAGTCTTCATACACAAACTGGAAATGTACAGAGCTGATGCAGCCTACACCCAAACCACGACACGCAGGTGGAGGGTTTGTGATTGTTTAGCTGGTTTTCAAATGCTTGCTGATGATTAGCAGGTTTTTCTTGCACTGGAGGGAGAAGATAGCTCTCCATGTTTTATTGCTGTTTTGTTAAACTGTAAACAGATGTGATCTCATCCGGAAATTCCTTACCATACTTCTAACAACAGTTTAAAAGAGGCACGCCTTGTGAAATAGGACAGAGAAGAAGAGCCAAGTTTATAGACAAACAAATGTGGTTGAAAAATGAAATTCTACGCTAGATTTCTGAGTTATGTTGACTGTATACAGTTCATTAAGACCTTAAGAAAAACTTATAATTTGCCCACTTTACATTGTGATGTTCCATCACACATTGAAAAATGTTTAATATCCTCTTAGTTAGGTCTTGTTGATGCCTGAAATGCATTTGGTTCTGCAACTTCATGATAAACAGTATTAGACCTGGCTAAGACCCTATCTTTAACGTCAGACTCCTCTCTGCTTTGAGGAAATGTCAGATGATAAATACCACTGGCCTCAGCCTGTGATGAATGTGGAGGGGAAACACAATAGCTCTGGGTAGAAAAATTCAAACAATCGTATTATTTATTAGACACTCACTTTAGCCAAACATTCATTTAGATCCAGATTTAACTTTTTTGCTCTATTGAAACTAGTGGGTCAGCTGTATATTTTATTTTAATGATTTTTTCATCACAGACACAGTGGGATTTTGGGACCCTAGGGCTAATTATGTTAAAGTCACTTGTTAGAGATGTGCTTGCATCAGTAAGTCTCATGTTACGACTTTAAATGCAAATTTTCTCTTTTTGGCCTCTTCTGCAGTTGCATCTCTGATGAAACGGTGACACAGTATTCATCAAAGGATCAGCTTTCTAAGCACTTCCAGGTCCCGGTCTTCAAGTTCATCGGCAAGGACAATCAAGTAAGTGAAAGAAGCCTGCTGGGTGCCAGCTGGCTCGCCTTGTGAAACTGTGTGGGCTTACGTCTGCGTTGTACTGTACTATAAAGATGAACTATATGAATCTGCAGTTCCCTTTATACTTTGATGGCATTTTCTGAACAACAGCTTGTCTCCTGCGTCTACAGCAAGTGTACCTCCACTGTCGAGTGTTGGTGTGTGGGGCAGGAGACACCCGCTGTACTGGACGCTGCCGGGGACGTGTCCGACGGGAGGTCAGAAGGATGGATGAAACTCAGGGACAGCACACACTGAGCGCAGGCCCCATCTTCATTCTGCCTTAATCGTCATGCAGATATACTATTATCACCTCAGACAGACAAGAAACACCACAATTACTGATGAACTGACCGATTTTATAGTTTATTTGGTTTGTAAAACACCTGATATATGCAGGTGTACATACACGCAGGTGTCCATTGCACTATCCCTTTTATGTCCCACAAACACACACGTAGACACTTACACACACGCAGTCGAATTTCTTTCATCCTTCCTTTGTTGTTCATATTGCTGGTGATGATTTAGCACATTTAACTTTGTGTATCTTTGCCACTTTGGGCAGCACAATTCACTGACATTAAAAGTGACTGACACTTCTATTAGAAACCATTCGGAGGAGCCTCAGTTCACTTCAAACTGCTGCAGCATGACGGATGTTTTTCTAGGTCACACTTTGGGGCATTTCTCAGACTTGATTACAGCTTAGAGACTTAGAGGATTCATAAGAGTGATTTATATTTTACATCATCACTGACTCGGAAAATCCAAGTGGGACATCTATAGATGCATTCTGACTCGTTTGCTGAGTGTAATCGATGGCTGGGGAGAATGTCACACATTACACTGTGGCAGGAAGGGGATATTTAGCATATGCTTCATCACCCTGACAATTAATCTAGAGGTAATCATGTCAGTTAAACTGCAATTACTCTCACATTTATTCCTAAAAAGTAACAAATACCAGGCATATAACTTACATCAAACATTAACACAGTAGTGATAATGAGCATCGCATTTACATAACACTGATTTAGCCTTTGAGCTTGCAAACTTTAGACAGCAGCATGCGGTGCACCCTCTGCACCTTTCTCTAACAATGATTTTGTTCCTTTCAATCACGAGTATATTAATCAGACTGCATACTAATCGCCATCTTCCTAGTAGGCAGTTTGGAGTCATCAAGTAATTTATGGAAATGGAGTCATAGAGGCCTAAATTTAGCCTAAAAAGAGGAGTATAGACAGTTAGATATGCATAAGCAATTAATTAGGTTTCTGAAAGTCATATCCACACATGTAATATCTGTCACCACTGCATATTAATAAATCTTATAAAACAGTTCATGGAATTGCCCGTTTCTTTCTTTTTAATTTCCGGTCTCTACGCAAATGAGTGGGCTGTTGTGAGACTCTAGTGAGACAAAAGGCCTGTAAATGCAGAGTCCGTGACTGTGTTATTGGTCCACAGAGTTCTGTGTCACAGTTCATCCTTCTCCTCACCCGGGCAGACACATGCCGCCCTCTGGCTGTTCATGTAAGGCCTACAACCAAGAGTCCACACTGTGTTGTAGAGACCGTCTGCCATGGATTCACAAGCTGAGGGAAAAAGATGAAGAAACAGAACAAGGAGAGAGACTTTTTAAACAACTCTCAACCATGCAATATATTCCTGGTAGTCAGCAAAAAAAAAAAAAAAAAAAAAAACTGCTGAAAATGAGAAGAAGCTATGCAAACATCTCACCTTGTACCTTGGAGACAAAGCCGAGGCTCCTCCTGAGGTCAGAGCAGATGGCGTGCAGGCACACGCGAAACTTGGTGTCACAGTCGTACTTGTTTCGACCACAAACGTCGTAGCAGGCGTCAAGCTGGTTGCAGCACTTTGTCATGGCAGGGATCCCCACATCAAGCTGCCAAAAGAAAGAACTATGTTTAGTCAGTCCAGTTATTGGTATACCCATCACAGTTTTCATTATATGCACACCAGGCTTTGTAATATTGCTCTGGGTTGCTATGAACAGCCCACTCGTAAAGCAGCAACCATACTTGAAATCCCATCAGAGTGGAGCTGCAGCCGTTGGGTTCTGGGAGCTGGTATCCAGGACGGGGCTGTGGACGTCCTCCTAAACCAGAGATGTTCAGTTAAATTTTTTAACTAAAGTTCAGAAACCACATCAACATCATCACGTGCTCCCCGTAAAAGCTCTACTGTATATCTCTGCTGTCAGGTGTGTTTTGTTTCGCAGATAAGATGTAACTGCTGTTTGAGAACATCTGTGCTGATTGCACAACATAAGGGACATCTACCCCCTAGAGCGATAAACAAATGCATTAAAGTCTCAGCACCAGCAGCCCGAAGCCAAAACACGTTATCTTGGAAACAAGAAGTCATTTCCTGAAAACTGAAGGCTTTTATCAACTTTTAAACTGAACTAAGCAAAGCTACATGTTTTAACAGAGGAATCAAAAATAGGACAGCACATTTCAAGCCAACTGCTCTCTTGCTACAGATTTTTAGGCCAATAAAAACACTTTTGACAAGCATTCTGCAGTTCAGTCCATGACGCTGTCAAATGAACATAAAGTGAACCATAGCCAGATTGATTCTTACCATGTCTGCAGCGGTACTGGCAGACTCCGTTGTGCCCCCCAGCCAGCTCCACCAGTGAGTCAAAGTATCCGTGCACGGTCTGAAAACTGTTTCTGATTGAGTTGAGGCTCCAAATGCTAGCGTCTTCTTGTGGCTGGGGTTTGTTTGGGGAATTGTTTGTCTGCACCGGTCTGATCTCATTGGCCTCCTCCTGAGAAGAAACTTGTTCCACATTGACAGCTTCCTGACTTAAAAGGGCTTCCACCGCAGGAGAGTCTCCAGCAGGCTTTTTACTGTCTGCCTCCAGCTCTGTTGCATCATGGGTCACATAAGTCTCCGTTTCAGGTCGGTCACCTCCCTGCTTGTTCACCACGAATATTTTAGCTAAAGGTTTGTTGCCAAAAGGGGAATCACCTGCAGATGAGTCACCTACTTGGGCATCTACAGCAGCTTCTCCTTCTTTTGTGGATTCTGTGCCATCGCCATCAGCAGCTGGCTCCAGAGCAGGAGCCTCCACCTTCGTTGCCTCAGTCTGGTAGTAGACTAATGTGGCACACGTACCCAGGGACGTGAAGAGAAGGAGGAGGGCCGCAGTCCGGAGCAACATGATGTTCAACTGATCTCAGTCCAAGCAGAGGTACTTCTCCACACATTCAGGTGTAGTCAACAAGGAGGGAAGAGTGTAGGGGTAAAAGAAAACCACAAAAAAACACACCGTGTTGGCCGGAGCGCAGACTTTGACCTCTGATTAGATTCTGGCATACAGCAAGGCACTCTGTCATACCAGGGGTAAAGGTCACAACATATCACCCCATAGAAACGTCTTTATTATTCTGCTAATCCTCTCACTCTCTGTGATTCTTGAATACATCAAATGACTGCTTTCTCTAGTTATAATTGGATTGCTATGACTCAAGTCACACAGAAACTGAGCCGAGAGGAAAAAAACCCTCTTATAATCTCTTTAACGTCCCCCCTGCCACCACCACCACTACGACCTTTTTTATTTAAGACATAACAAACTTTAAATCGTCTTCACTGTCTTTGATGAAGGTCACAGACCGACAGCTCAGTACTAAGTAATAAGAAGAATAGGAATAAGAAGAATAACAAGTTTCATGTTATCTTTATCATTCAAGGAGCGGGAGTGTAGCAACATTAGTAGCTCCCGGGTTCGTCTCTTTTAATCGGGTGAGAAAGCCAAGTGGATAAAGGAATAAAACAGTAAGGACATAAAGCTAACTTAATAAATCAAAAACACTGGAATCCAGCTCGAGTTCAGAGCTTTGTATTGACTAGTGTACTTTTCCTATGTCTTTGCTGCCCTCTTGTGTTTACAGAATAGTTTTCCTCCGGTTCTGTAAAAAGTGCCTTTTCAATGACTCTGCCAAATGACATACCAAAGTTATGAGTCTCCGCTTATCTTGCTATAAATCGTCTGCGCTGTACAAGTAAATGTCTTCTGCTCAGCCATCATAAATGGTAGTAACGGCTTCCTTTAACAATAAAACAACGCATGAACTGTGAAATTTACTCTCAAATTCGTAACTGTTGGACAGCTGACTCTCTGAGTCAGATTTTATGCACACCCACCCATGTGTGTGAGTTTACACTCACAGATCCACAGAGATCCTGAACAATAATCTCAATGTTTGGTTTCAAGTGAAATTCAGTCATTGTTTTCACTTTTTTTTTTAAGATTATTTCATATTATAATTGCTGAAAACTTGGTAATTCATACCTTATCTTTTCTTGCACATGGTTGTGAGACCATAAAAACGATTAGATGATAAGTGATGTCAGTTGAACATTATTTACTTTAATTACATTGCATTTCCATGATCTTCCACAGTCTATGAAACATTGAACTGATTCTTTGTGTTGCTTGCTGATGAATCTATGCATTCTTTGTTTGTGAGTCACTGTATATTTTGCCCCACGATTTCAAAACAGTAGATGTTGGTAAAAAGAGTCACACATACTGTATATTATGTGGTGTTTATCACATGCTTTCTTACTGCAAGACCAACCTGATGCTCAGGTGATGTTAACCTTCTATAAGCTTAAAGGCAAGGGCTGAGACACCTTTCATTTTTTAGCTTGGGTGCATCTTTCTCCAATTGTTGGACCTCCCTCCACAAATTCAGCACCTGAACTGAACTGTTAGTGTGGCTGATTGCATGCCCACTACCCTGCAGCCCAGACAGAGATATATCTGTTCTCACACAGAAGAGGCAGCGAGGATGAATACAAAGCAGTAAACAATGATGCATCTGTTCTAGTACACAAACCCCAGCAGTTACTAAAAAAGCACAGCTGAGTCACTGATATTACAAGACCCTCTTTACGTGTGTTGATGTACTAAAGTGAATATTAGTGTTCACTCCAGAAACATTTGATATTTAAAGTGTAGCATGTGCGATTGCCGCTTTCCCTGTAGGATACATAGTACTTAAAATACTTGGATGTGGTTTGCTAATGATGTGAGACTTACCCTTCATGTTGCTGTCCTCAGGGCCCGCTGTGGCTGGAATGTTCCGTAACTTGTGTCTTAGGTTAAAAAAAGAACTAAAAATAAAATGAAACAACTGAGAATGGACAGTATAGATTGTTTTTAGTTGATAAAAACCACTGCGGTGCCGTTTATTCTCCTCAAGAGAACTTGCGGCCTGTGTCTCCAGCCTGCAAACCTTTTTCTCAGCATCATCCGGCTACGCTTCCCTCGCTTTGCTGCTGCCAGTATCTTTGACTAAAACATTCAGTGACTGGAACATAAGGACGGTAACAACAGCAGGAAAAAAAATCTCTCAAACCTAAAATGTTTCCCTTAAATCCAAAACAGTCTTGAGAGAAACATTATTCTATCCCCTTTCTCTGCCTGGAAAGGATTAGCTTTTATTTCTGCATCTCACAGACAGAATACAGCTTTTTTATTACCCTTTATAGGTATTGACACTCTAATGAAGCACAATTTGACCAAAACAAGTGTTAGTTAGGAGGCCTTTTATTCTAACTTACATTATTCAATCAACATGTTGGATTCTCATGTTGGGATTGAGAAACTATCAATATAAATGCCAGCTCCTATGCATAAAACATCCAGTGGGTTTGTTTTTTTTTTTTGACAAAGAGACACTTTTCTCAAGTTATTTAGACACTGATGGACTATATGTAGAATTCTTTTGTCCTTATAAGTATCATTTCCAGTAGGGTTACACTATTAACTAATAAAAACAGATTTTAGCGTCATGATAATGTATACCTCTCAGTCTACTCATTACAACAAATGAAACAATGCAAAACAATAATCTTTAACATTTTACTTCAGTTCTGCTTCAGTGCAAAATACATCCTAAACTAAAATGAAACAAATGTCAAGCAGTTTTAATAAAAAGGTGGGTGACGCTGTCGTGTGGAAGAAGAAACTTGCGTGACATGGTACATTTCATGTGAATGAGCAGTGATGAAAGTGTTGCCCTCTGAAGTCCCGCTCCTTGACGCACGACGACCAGGTTCCCGTGGCTGCTCTACTTGCGCTTGCCACACCAGGGACTCACTCTCGCTCGGCTCTGATACATCTGACGGTCCATGCTAAAAATGTGCAAGTGGGTACAGAGGAAATGGAAAAACCTTGATTTCCCCCAGGATGCGTCCAAATACAGGCAAGCCTTCGCATACATCATCAAAGACGTCACTGAACACCACAAGCTGGTCTCAGCTGGGCCAGCTCTGTGCTGACAACTTCTTCAGCTTTCCTGTGTGTGACAGGGACACACACAGATCATTAGCCAGTGCGAATGTCTGTCAGAGTCGGCGTCTACCTTTATTCATGCAAATGCAAAACCAGTTTCCTACAGTTGTGGCTTGCGTGACCATTATCACTGACTTGCATGTGAAACTCTTGCTTTGTCTCTAGCTGGGTTTCATTATTCAGACTTTCCTGGTTGGAAGAAGTTGAGGAAAAGTGATGGTTTCCCTTTGGCTCAGATGGAAACTGAGATTTTAGCTTGTCAGGCTGTAACCTTCTCCTTTACAGTTTGCATGTGATAAATGATTTTTGGCCTCATCTGGTCTTGAATCTACATAAGCCGTGTCAGATGTCTCCACAGAAAGAGATTATTTTTTATTTCTTTGGTCTTTACACAGGCCAGTGTCTGTCTTATCTTAAGTGTCAGAGAACTTGGAGTGTCTTCATCCCTTCAGGATGTCCTCCAGAAATAATGCTTTGTCTCTTTGGGATGCTGACTCCGGTTCAAGCTGCGGGGCCCACGCAGCCCGAGGAGTCAGCCCTTTTACCAGCCTCAGCAGCCAGCAGCAGTGTGTGGACGTCTCTCCCGGAGCAATGCCGCTTTTCTTCTTGCAACCGCTGGACATGGCTGAGAAAGAATACACACTTCACAACAGACAAGTACTCATTCACTTAAAAATGATTTTCTACATCATAATGCAGTGTTATCATTACCTGTAGTCAGCACATGAATAGAGATTTAATTACATTTCTATACCTTTATTCATCTAAAGAATACATTACCTTTGATACTATTGAGAAATCTAAAAAAAACAGTTATACTTCCCCGGCTTCAGCATCAAGTGCTTTACTTGGTTGCCAGGGAAACAAAAGTACGTAACCTGCGGGTAAAGTCTTGCATTGTGCTCAGTGTCTTGGTGAGCTTTCAGGTTCTAGTAATTAACTGGACTGAGAAACAGTGGAAACGGCTCTGCCCCATGAAAACATTTATATCTGACAGATTGGAGGAGCTGAGAAAGTTATTATTAACAAAAACCCGAACATCAGAACGACAAGCCACTGGGAATTAGCTCGATGAGCTTCCTGCGTTAAAGTCATTATGATTTGCGTGTTCAGTCCCACTGTTTTCATTCTTTTTTTCATTATTTGACTTTTAAATGAAGCTACCAATTATTGCAGCAGCTGCTGCTGATTCCAACAATTATATAGGAGAACCCACTCCCACAGGAAAACAAACAGAAAGAAATAGAGTGGCAGTGGAAGGTCATGTAGGTTTATCTGTATCCCCATCTGGAAAAGTAAATAAAAGAAAAAGGATACTGTTAAATTAATGTGTCGCAAACTACTTTACATATTTAAAGTTGAGTTAATTTAGCTATTATATAAGCTGTATTTCAGTTTAATCCAGAATATTATACTCCAATACATTTGTGAGATGTGAAATTACATGGTCAACATTAAATGAGAGCACTGGCGTACTGTAAGTGGCTACCTTATGCTTACATTACAGCAACAGCCTCTAACAGCTGAAATTCCAGCGAAACTCATTTGACTTAAACTTCGTCATAAGTCAGAAGCAACACCATTTGTTTTTTCTTTTTATTTGTGGCGCCCATCTGTTTCTTCCAAACGGTCACAGCTGATTTACTGCCAGACGCGTTATGTAAACCCTGCTCACCGGGGAAAGTCTTGTTACTGTAAAGCTCCCGCCAAAGCCTCAACACAACTGTCATCTTCACCTGTTTATTACTAATAACTGGGTTGTTTGCATAAAAGTGAGACACGGCCTCAAGGGTCGACTGGAGTGGGAAAGGGAGGGGGCAAAAAGGAGAAAGGCGCCTCCGGGGTGGAATGACCAGAATAGGAAAGCAAGCAGATGGCAGAGCTGAACTAGAAAAAGACTGAGTAGCGTGTCACCCTCCACTGAAACAAGTGAGGCGACACAACAGCATTTACATTTATTTAAATTCTTACAATTGTGTTAAATTAAAAAGGCCCACTGGAGTTTCTTGCCAGTTGTGGATGTGTTGCTGATGATAAACAAATATGAAGTTTTCCATCTACACTCACACACCTGTGGTCAGTTTAGTCACCAGTTAACTTAACTTGGGACTTCTGGGTCTGAGGGAGGGAACCAGGGTTTTATGCTGCCCTGATGGCATCAGATTTAAAAAAAAAATGCAATAGAACCTTACTGAGAGCTTAATCAAAAAGATGCTATTTGGGTAAAGTCTTTTTTGCTACTTTTTTTTTTTTTAAATTTTACATGATAAAATGTAACCCTAAAACAAGAAACATATCTTCATCCTGTGCAACACAGTGGTGAATTTATATGTCATATAAATGTTAACCTGAATATATGCAGCAGTGTGAGGGCATTTTACTTGTGGTTATTATTATTATGTTATGTATTTGCTTGGCATATCACAGGAATATTCATGTGTCAACCCTTGGCATACAACATAACAAAAAGCAGTTCTACAGAATAAAATGCTGTCTGACATGTGCTGGACCAACCCACTTGCTATAAGGTGCTCTGTTTCAAGACAGCATTTTTCCTACATAGACTGGCTTTAACACATGGTAATATGACGAAGATGACGGCTAACAACTGCCATAATGTTCTCAATTTCTTAAATTTGAAAACAAAAGACAGTAAACCATCCACAATATTCACAGTTAATGCAATAAAATGTAGTCCTCTAAATTTGTTTAGGAGAGATGTGTGTAGCCATGTCTGCCTGCTGAAGAGTCTGTGGAAAATAACGTGGATCAATCAGGAGTTACGCATCAACACTGAGATACAGGTAAAAAATAAAAAAAATAAGAATGATCAGGGACAGAGATCACACTTTTTTGGATTTGTATTTAATAAAAGTCATTTGGGCTACGGCTCTTATATTTACAGTTGAGACATTCCTCAGTTATTCTGGGTAACAGTAACATGTCTAGACTGTTTAATTTATCTTAATGTTTACTTTGTACAAAACAAAAAAGGCCAACATTATTTTTCTTTGTATAAAAAATATAAGTTAATTTAAATTTAACTCTAATTAAGAAAATAACAATAGTAATAATAGCAATAATAATAATAATAATAATGATAAAGATCATAAGCTAAACATAGTGCAGACAACGGGATATAACTGGTGCTGAAAAGTAGGAGGGGACAGTGCAGTGACTTTACCAAGTTGTCATGTGGAGTTGAGGTGAGTAAAAGGTGAAAACGCTTCCTTTCTCTCTCACACATGCAAGGACACACACACACACATACACACACACACACACACACACACACACACACACACACACACACACACACACACACACA
>JAOWBL010000007.1:13956842-13973394 GCA_028564865.1 Zenarchopterus dispar | reverse complement strand
CACACACACACACACACACACACACACACACACACACACACACACACACACACACACACACACACACACACTCAGTCAAAAAGTGCACAACTGCCACACCATTTAGCACCATCAGAGCATATATCTCAGTCTGTACAAGCTAATTCCTAGATTGTACACACTACACACCGATTACCGTATATGCAAAGTTATATATAAACTTAAGGTAAGGTGCATGCTAACTGTTGCTCTTGGTTGAAGCTTACTGGAAGCAAATTCTGTCAGAGAAGTAAGAGAGCTCATGGAGGAAACTGATGGGGCATGAACCCACGTACCACCGGCGAGAGGCGGCAGCCAACAAAACATTCATCATCACGTACATTCACGACACTTGGGGGGGCCACAGTACCAGCCACGCAACAACAGACTTGAGCAGAAATGTCTCGGAGGGAGGTTGTCCACTGGAATGACAGATTCAGACAAATTCATTTGCCTTTGGAAGATCTTGGAAACTCTCTTGAACGCTATCCCCTAGAATGGTTTTGGAAAATGACAGTACAAGTGGGATGGTTTATTTCCTACATTAGGACCTGGATATGGGGGAAACTTCAGTCCACACACCGGCAAAACAGTCAAACAACACTCTTGAGTTGTAATCCCAGAGATAGACATCTTTTACGTTATCCAAACAAGTTTGAGGATATGGGGAAAAAATGAAGAAGTCATGTGACTGTTGTTGACTTCAGCGTATTTAAATCTCCCCTGTCTACTCGGAGACAAAAAACTGCTATATATAGGCTCCCCCGCCATCACACCTTATGTAGTTTGTTTATGACGTGACACTGATGTGAGAAAATGAGAGGACAAATTAAGCAGTATGCAGTCGAGGCTTTAGCGAAATGAATGGGGATCTTGTTGGTCGGAAGGGTGTTGGTGCTGCAGGTTCCTAAATGCTCGGGAATGAGGGGCTGCAGGGGCCACCTCAGACTTCAAACATTGTGACTCTCTTGTGAGCGTATTCACAAGTGCTGACATTATCTAACTCCTCTCATCACAGTTCGTTCATGTTTCGAGGGGATTTCTGCAATCTCCACAAAGAATAGGCTGTCTGTATTTATTCAAGTACTGCAAAGGATTTTTGCTCAAAAAAAAAGTAGTTTGAAAACATTCTAGCGTCCACCTTTTCAAAAAGGTGTTGGATACACCATACATCCGCTCTACACATTCCTTTTGTCTCTGGGAATACCTTGCTAGAGTAGTGCTCGTACAATAAACTTACCACAGAAGACAAAAAGTACCATTTCAATGGAGCCTGAACTGATTAGATTTCACATATTCTAGCCTGTGAAAAGTCCAGAGTAAGGCCTCTGCAAATACAAGACCATGACGCAATAAAAAATAAAATAACACAAAACAGCCAAAATAAAAGAACAAAAATGACTCAAGTTCATTCTAGCAAATGAATTCCCAAGCTGAGAGGATGCAGGTGATGGGCTTACGTCCCTCCCAAACTGATGTTAGTCAGTCTCTGGGATCGGTGAAACCATCAGTGTTGACACCTCCGTCACCCAGTGAGGTAACTGTGTGTTTTTTAAAGTCAAGTTGCTTTAAGCTAATCCATCTCCTGCTGATGCAAGATGTGGGCCCCCCTCTCCCTCCACCTTGTCAAAGTTCCAGGTCTGTGGCAGGATTTAGTTTGTATTCCTTTGGTGGGCCAGCAACCCCTTTGGTAGTCAGTTATCCACCTTGACCGGGCCTGAATCGCGAGGCCCGCTGGGTACGATGTCCTCCGCCTCCCCCCGCGCTATCTTCTCCCAATGGCTCAGGTTCTCCCTGGAAACACACATTTTATTCATTGCAGCAAACATAAGGGTGATCATTTGAAATATTAGGATAAAACTGGAGCAGGACTGCACTGCTCTCAATTTTCAGTCAGCTCATTTTTTAGGGGTATAACTTCACTGAACCGAAACCATGCGTATACAATCTTGGTCAAAACCAACACATCGCAGTCTGACACATGAGGGTAAGAGGTGTTGCCCTTTTGCTGCCACTCAGATCAATTAGCCAGCCCGCTGACGTTTACACATGTTTGGCAGATCCCACAAACGAGCTGCCGGGCTCCGCGTGGTCTAGGCCCGCTGCCCACTCGGAGCCCGGTGCTGACGTACAACATGGGCTTAAATATTACACTGCTCACTTTGTTTAGCATTCCCCGTGGATCAAGGACACATTTTATAAAGCAGCAGAAGGGCAAGCGATATGAAATACAATCCTCTTACATCAACCGTCCGTTCTCTTCACGCGCGCCGCACATGAGAGCAGAAACGCCGGACACAAAGATGCGCCGCTTCCAGAGCAACAACAGGTTTCTGTTAGCACTCTCAACTTGCATATTGAGTTTTCAGGAAGTTATAGCCGATTTGATCCAGTATCAATAATGCTGCAGGTGTGTTTTGTTTGTATTTTTAGCGTTGGGCTTGGAATGTGAGCATACCCTTTATCACCTCTAATCCAACTTGTTTGGCCAGTTACTGCCGGTCAGACAAAGCTAACACTTCTTATTGATTCCATCCGATGGGAGATTGCCAGGACAACATCAGCTGTGTTTACATGAGCAGAAACATCCTTAAATTAATCTGATTAACTTCTTAAGCCTCAAATGCTTATGTACATCATGTCAACAGCATACTTTAATCCAAATAAGGCCATATTTGGGGCAATAAGTTATTAAATTAAGCTCTCTGGACCATGTTATTCTTTGTCACATTATGTTGACATGTATAAGGATTAATCACACTATTACATCTGACTGGACATGTTTTCCTATCTTGACACATGAACTGCTGATTTAAAGGAGACGTTTATTTTGATGGCGTTGCGTCATGTGAATTACTTTTGAGTGCTTTGTGTCTTACCTGTAAGAGAAAGCTGTCAAAGTGTTCTCAGTTTGGAGAATCAGGGAGGATTTCTGACATACAGCTAATCAGCACGAAAGCAATAGTGGAGGACATTGTTTAACTGAGTTAAAAGATACTAATGTAATCTGTCATTGTCACTTTTGGTTTGGATTTAGACCAGATCAGCGTTGTCAGTCACGAATGATCAGCGGTAAGAGATCACTGAACTGCTGCAGTGATGCAGAGCAACACAGGTGCTCTTAAATTAGTACAATAATAAGAAGGTAAATAACTGTTTGGTGCAAAATCATGCAGAGTAAATATGTCTAAAACAGTGTTTGGTAGAACTGCAAGAGAAACTGAGGTTTGAGCTGTTTCAGATGGTGAAAGATCTGATAAAAGTTCTTCCCTGATTCTCCAAAGACTGCAGGTACTGTCTGCTGCAAGTAAGACTGATATGTGGCTATTTTCACTATTCATTAACACAATCTGAGTTACAAAAATCTAAATATCTCCTTCATGAAACGTCTGTGATTTATTTCATTCATTGGAAACAGTGGATAAGCTCTCCCTTCAAGCACGTGTTTACAGCTCTGTTCGCAGCAGTCGGTTTCAACTCCAATCCACTCTCCTCTTCTCTGTACAGCGTTGCATCCAATCTTTATTTATAAAGCACAAACAAAACAACTAAGTCGACCAAAGTGATGTGCAGTGCTTATATAAAACAGAACGAAGCACATGTAGCCACTGGGCCTCAAACCCCTGCCCTTCAGTGTAGAAGAGCTTTCTGCAGTTCGGTGTCATACAGCTAGTACTGATCCCTCTGTGGTAGCGAGTCATGTGTTGAACCCACTCAGCCAGTTTAAACACCACAGACAGGAATCAACACTAATGTAACAATCGCTCAGCAGTTTTGAGGTTTTCACGGGCTAATGAGACTTTACTCTTGATAACAAGGACAAAAAAGTTAGAGCCAAAGTGTCAATGTCCAGCTTCAAAACACAAAAATAAACTTCCTCTAGGGTAAATCAATCAACCAACCAATCAATAAAACAAGCTTTGGGGGCAAAGGTCAAACCTTAGTAAGCTCTTTATTTTGAAGGGTATGTGTATAATTGTGTAAGAAATAGTCATGTAAAACATCTGAACAAGAATATAAATGGAATATTATATATGATACTGTTGTAAATATTATTATTATAATTTATTCAAGTATTATACTATTTAGAAGACTACTCACATGCCATCAGCCCTCTGTGTGAAAACTCTTACTCTTGCTTTTAACATTTTTCACAAACCATATTAATTAAGCAAGCTTTTACTATATTTGATGGGTTGATTTTTTTCTTCTGTTTTATCATAATTATGAAATGCATCTCCTGATAACTTACCGGCAGGCTTTTAAAAGAGGACTGGATGGAGGGAACAGCTCTGCTAGCGTTGTGTAGCATGGGATTGCAACAGAGTTGTAGAAACCCACCTTGGAAAAAAGAAAGTTTAGATTTTAGATGTAATTGTAGCTAAATATTATATAAGCTGTATCTGCCAGTTTAATAATAGGAGAAACGTGTTGTTTGCAGTTTGTGTCAGTTTCACCCCCAACTGGAGATGTGACAGCACCGTAAACTGCCTCGAGTCATTGTTTAGACCACGTTTTGTAACTCAGCTGGTTAACTTTAATATTCCTGTACAGCCATTCAAGTGTTTTGAATTATTCAGTGTGATTAAACCTCCAATGCTGCAATATAATCAAACATAATACACCAAAAGCCAGAGACTCCTAACTCTGCATGTTCGGTATCTTTGTGGATGATGTTAGCACCTGTAAACATGCTACCACCCATCCCACCAGAGGAACTGACTTACATAAACAAACAAGATAATGCTGCACAGTCTGATCCTACTAGCCAACAGTGTTCAGCTGTCAGCACTGCAAACTGAGCCTCTGAGTAATTCCAGCCTAATGTTGCTTTACAAAACCATTATTTACATTTGAAAGTGAATAAAAGAGTAAAAAACACTGGAAAAAAGGAGAATTTTTGAAGGTCTCATGCTGAACACCTGTGGCCCCGCCTGTCTAACTGAGGAAGTGTTTTAACCCAATTCATAAATAATTTTAATTGATTTTTTTTTTAAATACTCACCAAATCTGAAATTATCTTTCTAAAACATAATGTGTGTGTGTATGAGGTACATCATACACATTTACAGATGCGTGTCTTACTTGGCCTTGGGGAACCTCATCCTTCTTGTCCCTGTCCATCATAGGGATCGGCTGAATTCCAATCTTCTTCATTTCATCTCCCTGTAGAGGAACAAAATAACAAGACAGAGGTACCTTTTATTTTTGAATACTGTGGCAAACCTCCTGACCACCAAACAGCTCTATTTTGGGCCGTACAAATTGTAGGACATGCAAAGTTGCAGCAGCGGCTACAAGTAAGAATAGAGGCCCGACTGTTATACTGGAGGCATGATAGCGACACTAAAACTGTTTAAGCTCTAACAGTATCCCACTGTACCTCAGCCCAGAACTCGGCATAGATGTCGTTGGCTGTGAGTCGTGTGATTTGCCACTGCTTGGTAACAGAACACAGGTCACATGCTGTCATCATCAGACCAATCACACGGTCCCTGGAGGGGAGCAGAGCCTTGTCATGTCCATGCACAGAAACTCGAGCGCTGTTTATGTGCGCTGCTTTTTACACTTCTCCGTGCGTTACTACGAGACACGACCTTTGGGCTACTTTGAGCCTTGCGCTGACCTGTGCGAGTGGTTGTTTAAGTCCAGCGCGCTCATGGTGAGAAGCTCGGCCAGCTGCTGGTGGTTGTTGAAGTACAGGGCCAGGTCGGTGGCGATGATGGCCTTTCGGATGATCTCCAGCACCTGCTCGTACTCGCTGGAATTCAGGTTGGAGAAAATATTGTGCCCTTCCAGCTATGAGAAACAAAGAGATCAATAAAAAAGCAAAAGCTCCACTTATGAGCCGTTCGGTTAAGCTACACTACAACAGGTTGTAATCACAAGTTCATCTCCGCTTCATCCAGCAGGCAAAGAAGAGGGCAAATCAGAGCACAATTTCAAGTCACTTAAGATCTCTAATTGACAGCGTTTTACATTTTAAAGCAACAATTTTTAAAAATCATGTTTTGTAGTATATTTTAAAACCACAGGCCAATTTTAATAGAAATTCATATGACTTCTTAAACCCTTTCTTAAAGTTATTTTGCGCTTCAAGACTGTGTCCTAAGAAAAAATATCACATCAGGCACTAGAGGTCTACAATAAATTCAACAAGAGAATCTCACTCTAAACAGTAATTTTGTTAATATTTACCTTTAGAAATTTAAATTCAAATCTTGCATGAAGTAGTTGTTGGCAAAAGGTGCACTTTCAAACTATAAGCTACAAATATGAAGCTAAATTTATCTTTGTTCCCAGCTAATTTAACTATAAATCAGCCGCACTTCTGCTTGTGGTGACCACATCCCACTTTGAGTAAATCCGTGGGTTAAACTTAAAATGGTGCAATATATGTAGTATTGTGTTACAGTTTGAAACACTGACAGTATAACTGATCTAATGTGCTGCTTATATTTGACCACATATGGCATTGTTTCTGATATATTCCTGTCTCTATGATGAATTATTTCTTAATTCGTATGATTATTTGCTCAAGTCCATCAGCTTCCTGCTGTTTTCTTTAAGCAGATTAAAGGTATTCTGTTTAGACAACAAGAAGGTCAAAACATGTTTTGTTAACTACATAGTTTCTGAATAAAGAAAATACAAAATGAATAAAATGTTCCTGTACAGCCAGCTCAGTGTATGGGAGCTCTACCTGCAGGATGGAGACAGTCTGAGAGAAGTGGTGCTGCTCCATGGTGGAGGTGGAGTACAGAGCAGCCAGTGGGTGGTCAAACTTCTGCAGGTATGCATTGCTGTAACCCCGATGATCCAGGTCATGGCACAGGCAGGCTATCAACAAACCCTTCTTCTGTTAAAAGAGGGGCTAAATTAGAAATCCTGCAGTAACTTCAGATGTTTTCTTTTTGTCTCCTAGTAGACTCGGGAAGAAGCGAACCTCCAGCTCTGTGAAGATCCCAGATGTTTTCTGTAAGATGGCGTACATACAGTGTGCCACCGTCACTGCATGCTTCCAGTTGTGGTAGGGCACGCGGCGGTAGTTCTTCCGGACGGACATGGTGAACCTGCACAGTTTCTCCAGCTCAAAGCTGCACAGTCAGAGAGGGGGCTAGATTGAACAGCTGCTTTGGTAAAGAGTTGATACCTACATCTTGGTTCTGTGACGATACCTGGTCTTTCCACAGGAGTTATGAACCATGTAGATAAAGACAGCGGGCCAGATCTCCTCAAAGGGATTGATGTCAAAGTGGAACCTGGCGGAAGGTGGCGGAGAGGGCAGGAAATGCTTAAATTAGCTTTTACAGTACAGAACATCTGGGAGCATTTGAATTGAAAACCCAAAGACCTGGCCTCTATAGCCTGTACATACCCCCACTCTAACAAAACCCCATATCCCAGATCTGGACTCTGTCTCATTCATAGACATGTGGCTCCACTCAAAGTCACGGTTTATTTATCATCGGAGCCAGTGAAGAAAAGCTCTCAGGTTTGCAAGCAAACACACAGAAAAGCGAGGTGTCCCACAGCAGCAGAGAGGGGGCACTCACGTTTCAATTTCCTTGTAAATGGGTGCAGGGAGGTTGAGCTGGGTAAGGGTCTTCCATTCCTCTGACGTGCAGATGCTGTGATAGGACAGTTTTTCCATCGTCACCCTGTAAATGCATTCAGAGTGCCGGATCCTGTGGTACATCTGCATAAATACAGCGAGGGAAATCACAGGTTTGGAATTAGTCTTTAAAATGTCAGGAGAGAAGCCAAACACTCCGACACTGTAAATGCCACAGAAATATTACACATGATATTGTTGTTAAATTCTTCCTGCGTCACTGGTGGAATTTCCACAAGGTGTGTCTCCACATCTGTTTTGTATCGCTGTCCCCTCACTAGACTAGCACGAGTGAGACGGTCAGGTACAGTCGCCAGCCCTCGCACCTCCCACCATAAATCACTATGAATCAGGAGCTGGCCGGAGCGGGTTTCCTAGAGACGCGAGGCATAAATTACAGCCACACATAAATCCCATCACCGGACGGATGCAGACTGCTCGTCTCAAAATATTAACATCCCACATCAGCTTTTAAAACCAACTTTGTGACGCCGCTCCTGCGTAAGCTTGTCGCACGAGCTGACGGTGAGTCAGGCCCCACAGTGAGGGGAGGCTTTGACGGACAGACCACACAATGCAAGCCTTGGAGTTTAGCATGATTCATGAAAAGTCTGTGTTGCAATGAAAAGGACAAGCATCACTTTTTATTCTCATTTTTGGGCAATGCACACTCCAAATAGAAACTGCGCTCTTTGTCGGGAGAAAAACTACTTTGCAAGAGCAGCAAGTGGAGAAGGCTGCAGTTTAACAGCTAAAACGAGCCTTCCAGACATGAGCATGACTCTAGTGTGATGAAAAGGCCATTGCATGAAGATTAAACTTATAATAACTCAGTAAAAATGGACTACTCATCACTATAACTTAGAACAGCCGTATAATCTTCACTTCTCCTGCAGGAGAGTATCAGTCAGACCTCTGCGGTGTACTCACATTTGCACAGTGTAAGGCCAGCGCACAGAAGACAGCAAACATCTTGAAGTTGTTCTCATCTGTTTTAGTGAAGGCACTTCCGCTTAACTTGTTCACCATCTGCACCACACCTATTACGGTCCCCCTGCTCACGATGGGCATGCACAGGATGTTTCGCGTGGTGTAGCCGGTTTTGAGGTCCACCTCTCTGTCAAAGCAGATACAAACACACATTAGGCATTAAATAATCGCCATGCACGCCATGAGCTTAACCACTTGTGTACGCTAGTGTTTTTAAACTGAGGAAGTTTTAGGATGACTTGAAGAGTGAGTGTAATCATTAGCTAAACTACATATAATATAATTGTAAAAAAAAGAAAACAAGAAAGAAGAGAGCACATTTACCGGTTGAACCGCGGATCTGCATAGGCATCTGGGATGTTTAAGACTTCCCCTGTCCGAGCCACCTGACCAGCTATTCCCTTGTCTATAGAAAACCTTCAGACAGAGACAGAAGAGGGGAGATTGGAGTCACCCTTCATGCCAGAAGAGAACCATAAATAAATCAATCCATGTTCTCTCGTAAAAGCAGGTATTTGACTGATGACTTCTACTCTTACTTTTTTCTTTTATACTTTTACCACAAGAGGATATCTAAGTAAAGTACACACATTTTGCAACTACAATTTGTAAAAAATACAACTGAAAACTATATAAATTGGTGTAGAAGACAACTGAAAAGGATGGTGAACTCTACACACCGAATTTCTTTGGTTTTCCTGAAGATAGGTTTGCCTTCCTTCTCTTCCCCGATGTCGAACAGGTCCGAGTACAGTTCTTTGTTGTTGTGATCTACCTGGAAGAGTGCACACCTGTCTGCATTCACCAGGTTTTTTGCATATATCTGTTAAAAAAAAACAAAAAAAACAACAACAGCCAGGAAACAGATTAGAGCCGACTCAGCGCCCGCGACTTTAATTGAATCACTTAATTTAATCTGGTGTGTCACTTCTGTTTTATTTGTTGAGTAAAACTGTTAAGAGGAGGGAATCATGAACACACATAACTACAGTCACCGTCTAAACCAGATGACTTGAGATGAGATCGCAGTCACAAGGCTACCAAAAACATACAAAGAAGTGAAAAAACACAAAACAAAACAGGAAACTCATGTTGTACACTCATCCAGATCACACTGCATTTAGATTTGTCTTAAAAAATAGTTTAGACATGACCAAGTCTATAAATGTCTCAGTGTTTATTACATACTTGTGGGGTAAAATGGATAATTAATTCATTATGATGATAAGAGACTGTGTTCTTGTATAATTAATGTCAAATTCAGTAAATTATAAAAAAAAAGTTTCGCAGGGTGACTACTTGCATGACAGCAGTGTTGCATCTCTTCACACGCATGGTTTCACACAGTGTAAGTGAACACGTACTTGCAGAAATCACACTCACCATAATATGTTCAAGTAGAGAATCTATTGCCACAATGTTATCAAAGTATGTTCTGTGTGAAAAGAAGAAATGGAGGATTGAGATGTTTGACAAATGGGAAGCTCTGATGAAGTTCACATTCAAAACGTGAAAGCTGAGCTGCCTGTAACGTTATTGCTGCCTCTGTCGTGTGAGCACAACTGCTTCACTTTAGAGCTTGTGTTTTCATTTTATAACACTAAGCATGGTGCAAATATATATGCCAATAGATTTTTAAAATGTTTTTTTTTAATCACAACTTGAGAAGCTCTTACTTTGACACGTCTAGTAGGAAGTCATTGAGCTCAGTCTGTTTGGCAAGGCCTCTGCACACCTAGTAAAGAAAAACAGAAGGAATACATTTTCTCACATAATGCATTTAGCATCCTGTTGCCTGTTGTGCAAGCAAACAAACGTGCTACAAACAGGATGTGGGCAATCTTTCTGAGTTTTTGAAACAGCAGAGTGTGTTAGCAGTGAGCAGCTAACCACTGAGCTGCTGCGCTGCAGCGATCGCTGAGGCTCAGAGGTCCACTGTGGCCTGAGCTGCTGTGGGACACTGATCCTCTGAGGTATTATGCTATCCTTTCGTGATGCATAATGACGTCCCTGGGAGGCTGTTTGTTGAATCTACGGCTCAGTTGATTGGACTGGGCACAGTGACAACCCAGTTCCTGTACACAGCGGATTTCCCCAGCGCAGAACCAGAACAAACAAAGTCATCCAAGAGCAAAATAAGTGGGACTGGTAGGTTAATGCCAGACAAGTCTCCAGTGAAGCCCTACAGCTCACTGTATCCATTAAAATGGGCCATTTTACATTCAAATCGCACCACTATGGACATGTGCTCACCTGTACTTGATGAATGGCAACGGATGCCCACGCTAAATTAGCTGTTGCAACCTGGAAGAGGAGAGACGTAGTTTCAAAGAGTGGCAGAAGAAAAACTTTCACAGTTAAGACTCATACCACGCTTTTCAAGGTGTGCTTTCCACACATACCCACATAGTTTTCTGAGGCAATCTCATATTTACAGAAGAGCCGTTTGAGTTATCCCACATATTCAGCGGCACTCTGTGGATGCTGGAAAACTACTGTATTTATATTGTGCGAAAACTTGGAGGCAAATCAAATCCAAAACTGTATTGAAAGATTTTTCTTTAATGAAAAATTGCTTCAGTTACGATACGTAAAAGTGAAAGTGCCTACTCTCAGCAACAAAACCACAGATACGCACCAGTGGCTCTGTAGTTGAAAAAGTGAGATATTTCCCACAGGAACTAGTGTAAATCAGACTGTACATACACTGAAGTGGCTTGGACAAAGTCGCTTATATATTCTGTGTTCTCATGTCATTGATTCACAACAACATTTGCAAAAGTGCTGGGTTGTAAAAGTTGTTTAATAAACACAAAATACTGACTGAAGTTTTAAATATCTTGTCTAGAGATGGCTTATACTTGATTCATTTTTGGTTAAAAGTGAATGCACTTTGACTACTCTTTGAGCGCCCCCTCATTTTCCAGCTCACTGCACAAGTATGTATCTTATTAGCCTGCAGTAGAAAATCCTTGGCTTAAACACACCACTATTAAAGATTTCCACAATAAACCGATCCTCACAATGCTAACAAGGCCTTAAACAGATCCAGACTGAGGGTAACCATTTCTGTGTCCCTCTCTAGGTGTGTTTAGACTGGGTTGCACCGACCTCCTGGTGGCTGAGGTTGAAGGGCTCCTTGCCCCAATGCCGATGCAGCTCCAGGATGGCAATGAGGTCCCCAATGGCAGTAAGGATGGGGAGGCACAGGACAGAGTGAACATGGATCCCTGAGTCCTGCCCTGTGCCGTCGGGGAATCGCTCGTCCTGAAACACAGAGATGCGCACAAACTTAACAGGGTTTTCAACAAAAAGGTTGTAACTAGTGCTTTGGCAGAGGAGCACCAAGAAGATCCCTAAAAAGGTCCTTTAGTGACCTCGCAGCCACAACACAAGGTGCCACCTGTATCTCACACACAACATTTTCAAATATTTAAACATTCCAACCTGTTTTTATTGTTTTGTTTTTTTCACTGACTTGTTTCTGAGACATGAGTTTCCCATCACAGAGGACCTTTGCTGATATTTCCTTCTTGACTCTTTATTTGCCTCTGTGAATGAGGAGACTGGCTTACTGCAATCAAACAGGCACACTCCCTTAAAATTCAATATAAAACTAAAGTGCCTTTTTTTAAAATTAGCTTTATGGTGCTTAGGAGGTGCATATTCATCATAGAAACACCTGTAACTGAGCATCACGGCAGCACAGCCAAAGGTCAGATTATTATACTGACTGAATCTGTTCTGACAGCAAGAAAGCAGCCATACCCCCATGATGTCCTCTACCAGCAGAGTTTTGCGAGTCTTGGCAACATAAGCGGCAATGGTCGTCCCAAATGCGATGGGACCAGAGGGGATGAGGCTCGGAGGCCCATCCTTGGCCCCCGTTGGAGTGAACAAACATAAACTCTGTTGAGAAAGCACAGACAAGAACAGGTAATGATGTCGCTCTGATGCGTCGGGTGTCACATGTATTCACCTGAAACGATTCTCCACTCACATTGTTGCATTCTCCCAGGAAGTAAAGTGCAAAACCATCAGCTTTTGTTGCTGTTAAGGAAGAAGAAACAGAGGTCACACGTGCGCACTGCAATTCACATCAATCTGTGTCCAGGGTAAACTTTTTACTTTCATAATGAGAAAAAAAATATGCATGAAAAGTGTGACAAAGAGACAGTTCAAATCTAATAACAATCTATTAACAATGTCCTACATAACAACATGAGTACTCTGAGGCTTTGACTGCCTTCCAGTTTATCTCATTCCCAGTCCTCCTTTCCAGTCCCATTTCACACTCATATATAGGTCATGTTATCATACAATGTGACAACAGAGAGGTTGCTGGAGCAGCCAATGCACAAATGATCAAGAAGTTAATGAGTACTGTGGTTTGGGTGAAATGGCACTTTATTTCAGCTAGATTCAGCTGCTCAGAAAGATTTAATATTTTTGCACAGTACAGAATATAAGACATATTGTTGGCATTTATTTTTTAACAATACGTAGTCATTTATGGGAAAATGAACTATTGAACTTAATCAATAAGTGAATTGAAACAACTTTGAAGTTAGAGTAGTTTCCAGGTACTGTATGTACACTATTTGACTGTTTATGTCACTCAGGTTTCCAGTTTGTGCTCCTTTATTGCCTAAAGAGATTTTGATCTGCTAGAGTCAGCCAAATGAGGAACTATGATCTCATTTGCAAGCGATGTTTAATGTTTATTTATTTTTACTGGATCGGCATGTTGGCTTTGTTTACCAGAGTGGGCAGCTGAGTTTGACTTTAAACTGACATCTTCTGAGGTTTTTTCACCACAGAAAATCCTACTCCTACTCTTTCAAGTTGTTACGATTGCATTCAGAACATTCGAGCCCAAAGCTCATTGAGAGACATTTATCAAGGGATTTGTCATAAACAAGCAGGAAATGTCTGGCAGCACCAGACGGATCTGAGTGAACTGGTGCAGGGAGGAGTAGTGCCATTTTTTACCTGTTTTAATGATGTTGGATAACTCATAGAGCAGGAGTTTGTTGTCTCCTCCAGTGTCCAGGCGCTGCTCCATGTAGCTGTTGAGCTCGTACACCACACCCTGCATATTTGTGTCCTGGTACTGCTGGACACAGGACACACAGAAATTGCAACTCCAGAGTTTCACGTAAACACTGAGATTGAATTTCAAAATTCAGGAAGAGTTAGGATCTTTTTTTCCTTAATTAAATGCGATTGTAATTTTATATTAAAGCCAATTGCCATAACATTACTGTAATATTTCTCTCCACTGATATTCCCCCATGACTACTGCATTCTGGCTCAGGGATGCCCCCCGCATCACTGGAGTAGTCCATGGCACTCACTGCGCTGACTGGACAAGCTCTGCTGCTTGGTGGGATGGTGACGTAAAAAAAAAGAAAAAAAAAAAGAAAAAAAAACCCTTCTGCCTTCTACAAGGCCAGAGAGATATCTTTTCTGCGTCTGCAGAGAGGATGAGGATGGGACAGCAGGGAGAGTGGCGCAGTAAGCATCCCCCACGGGACGCCTTTACACTCCCACATCCTGTTACACCGACGTATGGATGACACACTCAGGATTTGAGGGGACCTCGTTTATTTTCCTGAGTGTGCATGTCCACTCCACTCTGCTGCACAGCTCTGCAGTAGGTGCTGACACCCACCCTGCACCTCCCCACCCCGATGCGACACATTTATGGCAAAGGGGATCATTATTTCCCATGTCCTTCCTGCCTTCTACACAACTTTAAATTAAATCGTTCTTTGTGAATATATTCTAAGTTTTGTAAACTTCTCATGGTTCTTGACATCACCATGAGAAAAACCCACTGCAGTTCTGATTCAAAGAACTTAAGCGCCAATGGTTGTCAACACGTTATTAATTTACACCTTCAAGAGCACCGGGACTTTTCTGCAGTTGATGAAGGACAATATTGAGCTCAGTATTGAATGTAAATTAGTTCAGGCCTGGTGTCCATTCCTCAGTATCAACATAATTATTGTGAGTGTGAAACTGTGAAATGAAGCTTCATGTGCATCTGTGGCATTATTTATCAAAATTAAGCAAACACTTACCCTGGTGACTTCCTTAGCTGATGTGTCATCTAAAACGAGAAAAAAAACACACTGTTAGAGAACTCATAACAAAGAGTTTGACTTTTTCAATAAACTTTGATTCTTTGCTTTATCACGTCCTTTTGGCACATTGACCATTTCTGGAGGAATCTCATCATAGAGACGATGTAACTACTGTAATTAGTACTGTACTGTCCTGTAATTAAATTCCCTTCGGGGATTAATGAAGTATTTTTGAATTGGATTGAATTGAACCACTTACAGACTCACAGACACTGATGCGTCGCTGCATTAGTTTAAACAGATTAACCAACATTGCAGATTTGACGACTATACATTGCAGCAGAAAGTAAATAAGACTGAACATGAGCTGTATTTGTTTTGCAAGCTGTTCAGAAATCAAATAAGAAAATGAGGTAAATCAGCTGTCTCTACTTTTCTTTTTTAATCCCTCCCAATGAAATGATTTAAAAATCTAAACACGTAATTAAATGGTTAAATGGCAGACGTTGGGTCTGACTACGCAAATGTGAACCCTGTCATCGTTGTCTGAATCGAAAAGCTAAAAATCTTCAGGCTGAGCAGAGCAGACATCTGCCCCGGCTGTTTGAATGCTGGGTGGATACTTTGCAGCGTATTTGCACATTGATGGATTATGAAGGGCCAACACCACAGGCTGCAAATAAGCAAAACCATATGTTGTCCTCACAACAGTAGTCTTGTAGTAGAAAGCATTGCGAGAATGCAAAAATGTGTCTTATTTAATGCATTAATGAATATAGCAAATAAATAACGGATTTATATTTTATCCATGTAATGCAAGAAGACATTTGCTCGAATTATGTTACCCTTAAAACAGAATCATGAGAAATTTTCATTTAATTTGACAAGAGCAAAACTTCGTGGCCTCAAGTGCACATTCCTAGTGTGATCTCAGGCTGTTGTGTTTGGATGTAGACACTGAAGTATGTGATAATAATAAAAGCCTCAGCCAGTCCCAACAGTTTCTGAACTTGGAGTCTTTGACTGCTACTCGGGGTGGAAATAAAACCATTCACACAGCTGAAGCGGCTCTTCATCAGGCGTGGGTCAAAAGCACAGGAGAACAATGACTCCTCAGATCTCTTTGATCGTTTTTCATGTGATCAAACCATGGATACGGCTAGGCAGATTCTGGAAACGTCCTCTGAAGTGCTGACTCGAGCTGGTGCTCCTTTAGAAACAGACCTCTCTGAACATGTGAAGGAAGATATTACAGCCAGCTAGATTGTTTGTTGTTTTAAACATTCCTCCAGTATGCTACGAGTTTCCTTACTTAGCCATGAGCCCTATTTTAGAGTGAACTCCTGGCCGGGTGTGACGTCAATCAGAGGACAGAGGGCTGCACTTGAAAAAGACTTCAAACTATATTAAAGAAAGAAAGAATGCAATGATTTTTCAGCAGAAACGTTTCATCTTTGACTTGTTAAAGCCTTGATCATTCAAATCAAAGTGCTTTGGAAGGTTAAATCTGGTAGTATTAGTGTTTAGCAACGAAATTGAGTCATTAAAGCAGCTCAACGCCACCAATTCCAGTAGGAATATATCAGTAGATATTAGTTGATTATTGTAGAATTGTGCAAATCAAAAGAAAGAAATCAACCTAAGTGTACCTGTTCTGAAAGCAAGTGAGACCGAATGAAAATGTGAAAAAATGAATGACGAAGAAAAACATGTGGAGTGAAAAATGTAATTCCCCTTAAAGCATAACAGTCTTATACTACATCATATCTATATCTATCTATCTATCTATCTATCTATCTATCTATCTATCTATCTATCTATCTATCTATCTATCTATCTA
>JAOWBL010000007.1:13929841-13952312 GCA_028564865.1 Zenarchopterus dispar | reverse complement strand
CACACACACACACACACACACACACACACACACACACACACACACACACACACACACACACACACACACAAAATATATCAGATCAGTCTGGTTTCTAAAAGTATTACCACAAATATGTGATGAGAATCTGCCTTTGCTTTTGTCACAACCACTATGGATGGGGACAGCCGTGCTACATCAAAGACCAAGGGAAAAAATATTTACACGTATGATATACTGATTCACCCCAACACAATGACCATTCAGCCTGTTTGAGGAACCAGAAACTAGGCAGTAATTGCCATTTGAATGGATACTGCCAACAAGAGGAGAGGCTTCACAGTGGTGCCAAACTGTCTGCTCATCATGGCCCAACAGAGGAAGTGTACTTAGTGGTTTTACTGATGTGATGTAAAGATCAGAGGAGGAGAGTGCAGTATGGTTATAGGGCTTATTTCTGACATTTTCACTCAGAATTTGATCACCTCAGAATTCAAATCTCTGATGAATTAGTGGCAGAATATTGTTTTAAAAAGTTTATTAGCCATATTTTCACACATTGGCATAGATAGGCTCAAGTGTTGTCACATGAAACAATTTATCTGACATCTTTGGGAGAAATGAGTAAGAATAAAGACTTAGGTGGAAAAAGAATCAGAAGTTTGTGTCAGTGTTGGCAGGTTGTCACTGGAGGCTGGTTAGCTATAACCACTTCACAAATATTCCCTGTAAAATGGGTCTGGCACTTCAGCCATTCATACCTGATTCCACTGGTACAGAACATACCGAACCAATTGCAACGAGGCAGGGGCGAGTTTCATGCGATGACTCACACAGCAGCATCCATGAGCTAATATTCAAAACAGCCAAGGTGGCTGCAGTCACATGCTTCATTTTTCCGACTGGTTGTGGCGACCAGGAGTAGTTTCTTCTGAATTTTATTAGCCCTTCTGCCTGGAAATCAAACACTGAATCCACAGGAACCAGACTACATCTTGGTGTCAAAGAGGAAAAATATCAGGAATGCTCCCGAGGCTTGTTTTTTCAAAAGTCTTCATAAATTTCTCCAGACATCTTTCCTTCAGCTTGTGACATTTTCCAACACAGTGAAGGAAAAGTCCTCATGAAGTCATTCCAGGAAATATCTGCTTTAATGTTAATATTCTGGATTTACACCTTGATAATCAATCAAATCTGTATGTGCTGTTCATTTAATCTATGTCATACTCAAAGGATGTTACACCAAGGAACAAATATGAAGTGAGTTTTCACTTCATTTGCCAACATCAGCATAAAGCATATTTTCTGCTTCTACGTAGCAACTCTGGATCTAGTCTACACCGCCTTTGTTTGCATTGGTCTGTAATTATATCATCGAACACTAGATGGCAGTGTAGCTTGTAGTGATTAACTTTTACTTATACCTCTTTTTATGTACCTCAGATATGAGGACATGTCATATCTTACGTAAGGTGAAGCTAATAAACTGATAAATGTTGGAAAATAGTACCTTTTTTCTTCCTTTACAGAAAACTATTACGTTTGATAATGACGAAGGAGAAGTAGGAGCCAGATATATATTAAAGGAAATACATTGCTACCAACCAGATGGATAGCAGTTGCTTGTTGACCTGACAAAAAGTCCCATTTCTGGGGAAACACAAAAGAGGCTACAAAGTATGGTCCCTAGCAACAGCCACGGCAACACAGAAGCATATGTCAGATATTAGCCGTGCTCCTTTGGTGTACTTCATGTCCATATGATTCCTTCACTTTTAGGTTCCCTCTTTTCAAAAGGTTAAATTATTCAAGTGTGTCTGTTATGCTGTCATCCACAGCTAGCTCTAGGTGACATTTTTTAATCATAATCTGAACGTAAGGTGACTGAGAACATTTGTAAGTTTTAGCAACAGAGAGTAATAGAGGGTCCACCACTCATGTTTACATCCATGTTTCTTATGCATATTTTGAAATTGCTCCTTATGAAAGTACAATAAAAATTGATAAATAATTATTTAAAAGCTGACCATGACCCAGCAACAAAATAGGGAATGTGGTACCCCGTTTTTCACCAAGATTTGTGTTGCTGTGAAGGAGCATGTCTGCACCCCAGATACTGAACCACAGACTGTTTCAATTCATGCTTTCCACGCAACTGACTCGATGAAGTCACGACAAGCTGAGGGCTTCACCCACACCTGTCTCCATACTACATTTTGAACTGTTCAGTTGTTTTTCAGTAATATTTGTTTATTTACACTTAATACTTTAACTTATAACAATATGAATGGAAATGCCTAATGCTCATCAGATCCGACCAAACAGGTGCCCACGTGGTCAATCAGCTGTTTCTGCTTCCAGAGAATAACTGCAGTTATAACCCACCGATGCAGAAAAATAATCCCACCTAGTTTCAGTTGAAAAAGTATCCTTGGTTCCTCTTCAAAGTTTTTCACCCAGTTGGGTGAAACACAGCTCGTCTCCCAGAAGAACCACAGTCTTCATTATGGACTCATTCTACATTCATTTAGAGGAATTTAGAGAACAAACATCTTGCAGGCCAACATACTTACAGTACAAATGACATATGACCGATATTATTCATAAATGACTGAGTAAAAAGCGTTGTTACTATTCATATGACTTCAATAGTTGGACTTTTCCTGCTCCTCCACTGTGCTTCCCCATCCCGGAGCCACTTTACCTGGACTTCTGTATCTTTTACAGGAACAGCAATATTGTTTGGATTATGTTTGGCCCTCTTTTCTAAGTCTGTTATTGGACGTTAAACAAGTTGGTGGTTAACATGCATTTACGGACAGCATGATTATCAAATTTGACTTGACTGAAACATCCACAGTCCATTACAATGACCATCAATTCTACCTTGTCTTTCTTTCCTTCCTTTCTTCCCTCTTTTCTGAATTCTTTCTGATTAAATTTCAGTAATGGCTGAGTGGTAACGGATAGCAGGCTTTTCAGATCAGTCGGTTCTTAGTTTCTGTACAAATCATTTGTGACTTTGCTTCACAGAGCTGTGAACTGCAGACTAGACAGGGTACCTGACTAGCACGAGTTCCACATCCAAAAACTGATTTCTCAAATGTGGCGACAGAGAAGGCATCTAAAATTCAATTTGCAGTCTTAAATACTAAATCATGCTTTGAAATACAACCAGGAGGCATGTTAATGTGTGATAAATTTCCAGGGATGGCTGAATGAAATTACATTTGCTCTTTTTACTTGTACTTGGAGTATTCTTTAAGACCTGTAATATCCTCTTTACTTAGGTACTGTATGTTTATTTGATATATTTTGCTAGTACAGAATAAAAATATAAATTTTAAAAAGTCAGGGGTGTAAGAAAATGACATATCTTCTGCAAAGACAATTAAAAAAAAAACAGATGCTATCAGTCATGACGTAACAATCATGACACTAAAAATATATTACTTTTTAGTCGCTTGACTTGATTTCATATTAACAACTTTACTTTTACTCAGTACTATTTCACCACGGAAAGAGCACTTGAGGGAATTATTTGAATATTTTTTTTCTCTTTAGAGCATTTTCTAAAGCATGGAAATTAGTAGATGTTCATCAAGAGTAGTAAAAACTCGATCTTTGCCCCAAGGGAGCTTAAGAATCAAGACTGCTGTTGTAACTGGAAACTTATTAAATACAAGCTCAAAAAAAACACAAACCATTTTTTAAAGTTTCTGCTGCACAATTAAGTTTTGTGAATCCATGCTCTGCTTTTGCAGCGGCTTCATCGGCTCTGACATGAAATATTTTGGTGAAATGTGTAATTCTCGCTCGGCGCCAGTAAGAATTGTTGACATGATGGCCTCTATTTGATATCTGTCAAACTAAACACACAAATACACACACACACACACAAAGATTCATACAGCACACACAGAAATACAGAAAACAAAACAGTCTCAGACTTGAGGAATTAGTGTCTCTGCCTGGTAGCAGCAAACGCTCCTGTCTGAATACCTCACGAAGAAAACAGCTCCAAAATGTGACAAATCTATCCTCTGCCAGTTTCCTGCTTCAACACACACTCACCCTGAGCCAGAAACCCCCACCTCGCCCCACCACCACCATCCCCGCTCCTCCCATGGGCCCCCTTCAGCTGGCTGAGTGTCTCTGGAGGTCGCCTCTGACGTCAGCAGCTCGGCTGGGCCGAGTGCCAGCCCTGTGGGCCCTTGATGGATGTGGTCGGTCTGAGAAATGCTCTGCTGTGTGCGGGGCGCACGGCACAAACTCAACTCGGCCCGCTCAAACACATCGAATGACCCGTAAAGACCCGACAGGCCCGTTCCCTCTGCCTGTCTTCTGTCTATCACAGGCTCGGATGATTAAAAGGAGACATATGTGAATATGAGTGATTTGTACTGCGAACGGCTGGGGCAACAAATAGAAGCCGCAGAGCCCCACTTCTCCTCGACTCTGGTCCTTCTCGGTTCTTAAAAAGGTATCAGCAGGCAAGAAGGCCAGCCTGCATTTGTGGCAGGCTGATTGGGATCTCACGCGTGGCTCCGGTGTGTAAGTAAAAAAGCATTTAAATGAAGCAAATTTTTAAAAAACCTAAAATTTCCACCCTTTTGAAATGTGCTGACCCAGTGCAATCATTACGTTACAGAGACACTGCAGTGGCCTCGGTGCACGTCTGTACCTGCAGGCCTGCTGCTGGTCTTCTTCTTCAGCCATCTGTCCAACGTCTCTGCACTCACGCTCTCCAACACAAATTCATCCAGCATCTGCGGGTGCAGCGAGAGGTAGGCCTTCACTTTCTCATCTGTCAAGCCTGAAGAGCGAAGAAAGAAAACACCAGTTGGTTCTTGAATTGCACCACTTTACAAACTGTTAGGCAAAGCAGCGCGAAAAAGAAGAAAAAAACTGAAATGATTAGAAAAGCATAGAGGCAATATGCATAAGCTGTAGGAGAATGGAAATCATGTCTCCAGTAAATGCTAGAAACAGACAAAAGTGTGTCTTCAGTGCGAGGTGAGAATGGCAGTAACAGACCCGAGGTCCGGATCGCTTGCTCTGTTTTATTTCTTCGACACTTTTCATTTCCACGCCCGTGTCCCGTTCAAGTTCTGCTTTCATAAAGTACTTTGGACTGTATTTCTGCTTGAGAAGTACTATATAAATAAAGTTGAGTTGAGTTAAAGCTCTCAGATAGCCGGGCTAGCTCACTTATGTTTACTGTAAAGCTGTATCTCCGGGGATAGGAGCCCTCAGCACAGGCAGGAGGATAAAGGACGACTCGATTGTGCTTAATAGGCAATTAGGTTCTTGAGAGCTCGCTTAGTGCTGCTGTTTACTGTCTTTGTTGTCAGGGAAAAAAGCCATTTGCCCGGCCGTTGTTGAGGAAAAGTTGTTTTTAAAACACCCTCTGGCGTCTGAGAGGCAGTCATGATGCGCTCAGAAACCACCACGTCCAGGTCACTCATGTATGTCCAAAACAAAGACTTGGAACTGTGAGCCACGAGTCGGCTCGGCATGAGTGGAGATAAAATGAAAGGAAAAAAAAAAAAAAGAATTCCTGGAAAAGATAGATAAATCCTATGGTAATTCAGAACTGACATTTTATGACAAAGTACACAGTTATTATATGTGTAATGAGGAATAGAGAGAACTCTATTGTATTCAGACAGTCCTGATCATTGTTGTAACACTTTCTCACGAAATTCCTGATTATCAGCAGCATAGGTGTAAAATTCCCTCAAGTGTGAATCACAACAAGACATGCAGATGTACTGTAAGGTATGTTCAGTCACCACACATACACACACTAACTCCTGTATCTGTGTAGTGGATGGATGCAGGCACTTGTGAATAAGACAGCTGAACATGAGGCCAGCACACCCTTGAATGATGTGACACATGACAAAATAAAGCCAGATGGCAGACAAAGAAGAAACTAATTCTCATTTAATTGCAGGTAACTTGTTCCAAAGCCTGGAGCAGAGGAATTACTTTTAGACTGATTTCAATTTTAAAATCTTCCTTGTTCTTGTAAACACAGCGAGCAGCTACAACCTTTGATCCATTTCCCTTGAACAAATCATTTGATCTTCCAACGTTGGATTATCTGCGCAGTGTACACAGGTTGAGCAGGGTTGTCGTTAAAGGGTAATAAGGCGAAGAGAGGTGAGGGCAAGTTAGGAGGAGAGGGGAGGAGTGGATGGGGGGCGGTTAAGGACGTAGCAGTCTGACGCTGTCCAGACACGAGACACTGCTCTTCAAGTGCACAGCGCCTCACGAGACTCCTGGTCGGCTCTGACGCACATCGGCAGAATACAGCTTCATAAATCAGAAAAGAAAAAAAAAAAGTTTAGGAGGGAGTGGGAGGTGGGTTGAAGGTAGCTGCGGGGGACAGAAAGACACACAGAGAGAAGCAAAAAGGGGAGCCGTGTAAAGACCCTTACAACTTTGTACTATTTGAAACATAAAGAACGCTCTGTGATTAGTAACACCACGAAAAAAGGAAAAAGAAAAAAGAAAAAAGAAAAACAAGGACATAGTGTAAATTTATGAATACACGGTTTGTACCAGAGGTTTCAGAAATCGAAGGCAATCATATGTGTGCACATGAATAAAAATAGTCAAATGTTCTATATCCATGGGCTAAGGACAAACAAGGCTGATGGTTACAGGCCTTCTGGGTGGATCACTGTGTTTAAACGTCCACACGAGCAGAAAAAAAACAAACTGTAAAACAAGAAAACGCCTTACATGCAATGAAAGATCAAACAATGGCTTCCTCAAGGAGCCACTGTTCTTTCTGACGATAACTCTGGGATGAACTTTCGAAAAAATACAAGAACATGAAATGAAACACCATAAAGAATGAAAAGGAGCAGTATCTGTCAGCTAATAAGTGTCAGGCCAGGACTGGTTTAAAAAAAAAAAAAAAACCTGTCAACTAATCACATGAAGGGACCGATATGAACACTGTTTTTCCTCTCCGTGTTTGTTGACTTTCCCAACCTGTCTGTGGCTGACAAATCCAAGGCCATTTGTTCTTCCTACTGAAGACATAAAAAGCAGAAGTCACAAATATATGTGTGATTTCATTAAAAAAGGCTAAAAAAGGCAAAACAAAAGAAGAGCTGAGAGCTGTAGGTGTCATCAGTTCTTTGTCACAAGAATAAATACTTATTTTGTTGAAATCCATATTCAGTAGTACCAAATACATCAATGTTTTGTTGATTAATATAAGATTTAATCAGATCTTATATTAATTATTATATTAAAATCTTGAAGCTCTAGTAAACACTAAAGCCAACAAGGAACTGGCTCAGCCCAAACTACAGTATACATATTGGCAAAATGCAGACCATTCAAGATGATTAAGTAATCCGATTACACCTATTTCCATTCATCTCCATAAAAAACTGCTGGATGAAGCCGATGTGCCATATTTCTGTCTCTGCATGGTTGGAGGTGTGGTCTTAGCTGACGTCGTCACCGTGACATCAAACACTGTTTTATGAGATTCTGCTTTGAAAGAGTTCAGCATCTGTCCGTCAGCATCTTTTTTTTTCTTCACAGAGCCAGATATGGCCATATTTGGATGATGTTCCTTCTGCTCGTTGAGGTTTGAAGGCCTATATTTACGCGCAGATCTCTTAAGGGCCTGCCGAAGTATTTTAACTGAACCACTGGAACATCATACATTTCATGTTAGGTTGGAGATCTGCAAGTGTGATGATCCAATTAGAGTCAACATTTAGCTGGGAGAAGATGCACAATGCCCAGATTGTCACTGCAAAACAAAAACCCATATCAACACCCTTCCACCACCGTGCTTGCCAGTTGGTACGGGGCGACCCTCCTGATATGCTGTTGTTAGTTTTCTTTAAACTTGGTTCTGTTTGTTCTTTATGGAGAAATATCTCCAGTTTAATCTTGTCTATCCAAACGACACTGTTCTACAAGTGTTGCTTTGTTTTTTTTTCCTTGAAACTTGGCAAACCTAAGATAAGCTACAATATTCGTCATAGAGAGTCGAAGCTTTCTTATGGCAGCCCTCCGAAACAAGTGAAACTTGTTCCGTCTTTCTTATAATTGTACTGCCTTGAAATTTAATATTTGACATGCTAACCGAGGCCTGTAGGGTCCAAGACGTAGTTGTTATGATTTTTGTATTTTCTGTGAGCATTGCGTGGTCTAACCTTGGGCTGAACTTGCTAAATGTCCTCTCCTGGGAAGAAGAGATCTTCGCTAAGTTCAGTGCTGAGTCTTTTCTTCCTCAACATTGTGTTTTCACCGGGGTTGAAAGAAGGTTTTATTTCTTGCCGGAACCACCACAGCCATTTTGTTTGTCTTAGCTTCAGATGTCAAAATAAAATAAATAAATGAATATGTGCACACTGAAGTCTCACAGAACTGGAAACAGGAGGAACCAGAACTCACTTTAGCTACGAACGGCCGTGGCATGGACTCAAACATCTAAGAGGTCATTTATGATGCTATAATGTTAGTAGGAGTGTTTTCTTGAAGAAAATGCTACCGTGTTTGTCTATTTTAGCTTTAAAATTACTTTGAATGTCCAGGAAATGTTTAGAGGAACTTCACTGCGGCAGCTGCAGGATACACATCGTATGCCTGTACGCATTTTATTATCAGGTGAAAACAAATCACAGGATAATAGGAGGAAAAAAAAGTTAAGATCATCAATCTTTATTGAAGAACTCTATAAAAAGTAGCATGATAAATGAGTGGTACGACCCAAAATTCCCCAGAGTTGCAGCTTGATGGTGATTGAAGTCACTTTTTCTGAGCATTCCTGCTCCATTATAGGCTTTCCCTTTGATCCTATCTGTCTTTAGAGCCATAGCTCAGCCTAATGTGACCACAGTGACACTTCAAGCAGAGGGATATACGTCAGTGTCCTGAGCCTGCGACTATGGTGGCTAATCAGAGGTGCAGCTAGATCTGTCCCACATGCTGTGGTTCAAAGTGGTTAACCCCACTAGAAACCACATGTGCTCGCTCAATCAGGGGAGAGGTTCCTGCGGTGAACGCAACTGCTTGGTCACTGGTTTGACCAGGGACTTTTTTTCTTTGATTTTCTCAGACCTCAGTAAAAATTTTCCTTCACACTTGGGCAGTGCTGCAGAGGAGAATGGGCGTCATCATGAAATGTTTCTGAGTTCATACAACGAGGAGAAAAATGTCTAAGATGGCGCTCAACATAAACCACTTAATTTCTACATCCCCAAAGTAGGAAAATGTGTCAAAACTTTTACCACTTCATGATGCTGCCATTCCTTCTCACAAAACTTCAAAGATGTTCTGGCACTGAGGACTCAAGTGTTTTAAGTGTTATTTAGTTCCTCCCTGCAGTACAAACACTTTTTTTTTACGATTTGACAAGTGTTTTTGAGAAATACAAGACTATACCTAGAAAATAATGATAATAACAGTGTCTTGAAGGGAGAATAGGTTGGTCAAAGCTCTGACCGGAATTATGTTCATTCATTTAAATTTTAAATCTTTGCCGAGGCCATTTACATAACCCATATTAGGATGTTTAATCAATTTTATTTTCCTGAAGAATTAGAGAGCACTTGCAAATAAAGGGGATAAGCTTGGAATAAAATGATGGGTTTCACAGAGATGTTGCTGCAGAAGCATATTACAGACTGCAACACCTCTCCATCCAAGTGTCAGACTGCAAACAGAGTGGCAAAAGTGAAGGCGGTGGGATTACAGTGTTTGTTAATGACAAATGCTGTTATCCAGGACTTGCCACTATGACGAAGTTTCTCTGTTCTCCAGATGCTGAACTGTCAGCTGGGAGTTTTCGCCCATTTTATACAAAGAGGGCGTCATTGGTAAAGATGTTTATTCTGCTTTCAGCTCAGTTGTTGATAGACCACAAACACAGCCTGCAATTAATTCATGGCAATCTTTTGAGATTTCAACCATGCTTCTGTGTGGAGAACACACAGTTAACAGGATAGTGAGGTGTTTCCCTACAACAAGCCCTGGATCACCAGTGACTGAAGAGAATGAGGAGGTTTACAGGGAAAAGCTGAAAAGCAAACTCTAGCACTATAAAGATTAAAAATATCACTGATCTCAAGCAGAAAGGGGATTAGACTGAACAAAGCCTGGACAGAATCAATGAACTAAATGTTTTGTTTTTTTTAGCTTCACTTAAAACATAGACAAACGAATGCAGGTGGATGCCTCTACAACCACCTAAACTTTAGACTTTCTGATAATCAGACCACAGGTTATTTGACAGGGTGACAGCTCAGACCTCCTGTACATTTTCTAATACAGCTGGAGATGACAGAGTTCCACCATCTCCATCAACAAGAAAACTGGCAGTCTTCTTTGGTAGAATGATATGGAGAATATTCCCTCACCTTGAATGAACAAGTCAGCGAAGACAACTGTGGGAAAAGAGTCGGTAGAAGACTACAGATATCTGGGTATTGAGCTGCACAAAAGCCTGAACTGATGGTGCAGCACTGAGGACGTCTGCAGGAAGGGACAGAGAAAACTGTACTTCTTGAGGAAACCGAAAGTGTGTGCAGCAGGATGTTTCATATCTTCTATATACTGTACATCTGCTGAAACTGAAAAAAAAAAAAAAAACGAAAGAAGGATGGCTCTGTGAGGGGGACTGCTCTGGAGCTTCTGGGGTTAACTGTACAAAAAGAAAATTCACAAGTTGCCAAGTATACAATGAACTTCTTCAGGTTCATTGCAGAGCAGACAGAAAATAATTCCAACCAAATGCTATAACTCTAAAAGCATTCCTTGAATTGCTTTTAATACTCCATATTTCATGACTGACTCATTACAATTTTTCTTTGAGGATTATTAAAGTACAATTTAAATTAATTTAACAAAATTACAACATTTAATTAATTTAATCTCACGACTATTGACAAACTAAAGACCCTCCGCCCATCCTTCCTCCACAAAGATTCAGCTTTTCATCGATGGCATTTTCAACATCTCGAGCCAGTTTGTGAACTTTCCGTTAAAGCCATTAGGTCTTTTATGTTTATTCAGGCTTTAAATTTTCTGTATTATGTAGACTGTTCAAATTACACAGCAGAAGGGAATTGCCAATTTTTTAACATATTTATGATTATAGTACAGGAAAAAGTATTTACGACCTTGTCGAAAAACAAAATATACCATCTTTTATCCCAATTTTACTGGAATAAAAGTCTAAACATTTTAACGATGAAATAAAATTCAGAAATTAAGTTCATGGATAGCCTAAGCAGTATTGGAAAAAGAAAAAAAAAGGACAATAGTTATCTTTTGGCGTCATGTCTTATCCAGTATAAGTAAGTGATGGTGTCTTCTCATTGCTTCTTAAAATGCTGTGCTTAAGAGAATTTAGGCCTAAACTGTGTGGGCAGCAGCCAATGACAGCATGTGAGTGTTCGAGACAATAGTAACAGCAATCAGTTGAAATCACATCTTCATCTCTCTGCATCTCTGTTTGTCTCTCTGCCACATCAGTGCTACTCACATTCAAGTTCCCGTCAAAAGAATGAGGATTTTCACAGAAAATCTGCCGATGCAGCACCATCAACCCGTGTGGCCGTGTGGAGGCGTGTTTACTTCTGCTTTAGAACCCAACTGCTGTGAAGCAATCTGTATAACATTTTATCTTGTTTTACGTACTTATTTTATCTATTTCATTCCATCACTCTATGACCCACTTCAGATACAGTTCATTTTCTTCAACACTCCCGTTGGCAGTACTGAAAGATATTGCTAATGGCTAATATATTTACATGAGAGCATATTATTAATACCTATAGATAACTGAAAAAGTCAGATTTTATGATTATTGCTTGAGAGATGGACCAAATTCAAATTTATGCTTTAAATGGATTTAAATAAGTGTAAACTTAAGCGCCAGGCCTCAGAAAATTAAAACAGTAACAAAAAGTGCAAGTACAGCTCACAGCAAAATTCCTTCAATACAATTAAGTAGTTAGTTATTAGCTGCCTATTATTATCGTAGCAGTTCAGCAGTTGATGGTTGCTAGCTGCTAGCATACCTAGCTAAAGTTGTTACAGCTGCATCACATGCACCGCATCACTGTTATCATGTAGATTTTATAACATGCCCTGTGTGTTTATCAAAGCAAGCTGTAGCTACCAGCTCCTTCAGCCAATCCCCGCAAAAATAGCTGCAAAGCTGCCAGAAGACGTTTACAGCGAAATATTCCATTTCACATGTTGATTCAATGGTGAAATAAGAAATCACTACTGTTTGTACAAACTGCTGAGTGTTTTAGTAAATTTAGTAGGATGATGATAATGGATAAAGAAGTGATAGCAGCCAGCCACTGACTGAGCCAACTGTCAATCAGTGATATTAGAAATAAATGTTATATATAAATTGTCCTAATGTGGTACAAAAGAAATTCGTCCTCCTCAGAGTTGTCATGGACAAAATTCAACAATTGAAACCAAAACAGTGTTCTGAACCAGTCTGTAAGTATGTTTATTTCTGCTCTAAAGTTAAAACATTTTAGCATGGGAGTCAATGACGGTTGACTTGATTTTGGAGCCAGCCTCCAGTGGCCAGTCAAAGAACTGCAACGAACTTAATTCCACATGAGCCTCAACACAGGAGTTTGGTGGTCAGCGCTTGAGTCCAACTTGTGTAATATATACTTTGTTTGCTCGGTTGCTATGTCTGATCTACATAGAGGAAGTAAACAAAAGGGAAGCTTGGCACTGTGTGTTATGGTAATGCAGAAACACAACCTACACTGCCACCTAGTGGTTATTGGTGTAATTACAGAGCCAAAGACAGACGTATAAACGCTAGAGATAGCGTAGCAGCTACATAAAAGCATAAACACCGCTAAAGTGTTATAATCATGATTTATAGCCCTGAAACAACTGAAGTTTAGAAAGTGTAATCTCTTAATTACCTTCCAGTCCATTAAAGTAACTTAAAATCAACTTAGGTGCCGCAGTCAAGTGAAACTAGTTAGTAACTCCTCAGTTCTGTGTTGAAGCGAGTTGCAAAATATAGAGGCGGGAATTGGTTTGTTTTGTATCATGCTTGTAACAGACTAAAGCCCAGTTGAAAGTGATTTCTGAGGCTGACTCAGACTTGGGCTTCCTGTGTAAAGTCTTGAGTTTATGCAGCGAAATATCGTTGCATAACACTTATCTTTACACCACACCCTGGGACTGGGAAGGGAAGGCCAAACCAGTAACAGTCTGTCTGGCTCTCTGCACTCTCACATCCAAGTTTCACTATGAAACCACTCCTCTTTTAACAGAATATACTTGTCCAAATAGCATGGCTGCGGCGTTTTATATAGCGCTAGCACAAGTTTGTGTCAGCATAGTGGAATTTCACGTATCAAAACAGCCCAAAAAATGCTTTGGAACAATAAATTTTTGAGAGTTACAGTTCTCGTTTACGATCATTTTTATTAAGGAAATCAATTTGGCTCACTCTGATTTTATATGGAAAAGTTAATGGCTTATAAAGATGCTGTAAACTAAATTCACTCCATCTTACAATAAAATGTTCTTTCAGTATCTTTGTCATGTGGTGAAAACGCAGCAGTATTAAAACACGGAAACAAGCAATAGTGGTATAAAAGTCCTACATGTTAAGATATCATATCTGTAACCAAATTCATATATTAAAACTTTGAAGGCCTGCGTTAATGGCATGAAAACAAATCCTAATAAAATCTATCATATATTACCCAAAACTCTATCTTCAAAATAAACTAAAATGTGAAATAATTTGTTTTTTCTTCACTAACTCTGTGGTCAAATTATGAATGATGAAAAATGAGGAACACAATTTCGTCTATATATGAACTTATCTGTTTATGATAGTGAGGTGCTGGTGTACATCTGCTTTGTTGTTAGAGATGCTACAGATCCTATGCTGTATGCAGTAGCTTGACGCTGAAACATTTGCATAAACAAATGATTAGATAACATTATGTGTAATGAAATTGTTGTCTTGCCAAATAATTTTCAAGGAAAGCTGCAACAAGACGGCTGTTGTTTCTTTATTATCCATCTATCCACCCTTCCATTTCCTATACCCACTTCGTCCTCTTCAGGGTTGTAGGCTATGCCAGCCGTCATTGAATGAGAAATGCTGTTTTTATTATTGCTGTTCTTATTATCGTATATTCTTATGTCAGAAAATCATTTTTCATTTATGCCACAATGTGCAACCTTTTCTGTGCAGCTGCTTTCACTAAGTGGATGCAGTGTTTAAAATGTGCATGTTAACTGTAAGAGCATAACTAGTTAAATACACAAAAAAAGGCTAAATCATGAAATGGCATATGACGATGAAATATAGTTTGCAGAGCGGATAAAAATAATCAGGTCCAGACTTTCTGCACTGCTTATCCATTTTTCCCTCATTCAAGCCGTTGGCTCTGGGACAGCTGTGTGCAGAGATGAAGAGCATCTTCAGGACGCCTGTCAGACAACTCTGAGAAGCAAAGTCTACGTCCAGCTCCGACAAGGCTGATGTTTAGTGAGCAAGATGTTCCTTCCCTGCGACACACAGATGAAAAATGCACATGAGAGGAAAGGGGAAAAGACCACTTCTTGAAGTGCCCTCCTTCTGGCAGAGAGTCAAGGGCAAGCTGCCAAGGTACTACTTTTCACTTTCCTGACATGAAGCTGAGGCAGGAAAGGGGAGAGGTGGGGGGGCTGCCGTTGGCTGTGTGCGTCAGCGGGTCCGCCTGGGACTCCCTTGCCAGGAGGTGGGAAGAGCATGTGGTTCTTATCTTATCTATGGGATGGCTGAACCCCAGCCTCCAACTCTGACATTCAGTGAGTGGCAAACAGCGAACACTAAAAATGAAAGTGCTTGAACTCCTGCTACACCTCTCACTCCCTCACCGCGTGTGCGCAAAGGACCCTGACGATGTGCATTTGCAGGCAAATGCACAAACACATCCCCGGTGCTCACAGCTTCACAGCGGCTAAGGGTGAAGTCACCTGTGAAGCTAAATCAAGACGTCAGCCAGTGAAAAGGTGTCAAATGGAGAAAATGCTGTTTCACTATAGTCTTTAGCTGCTGTCCCATCGCTATAAGGAACATGAGCAGATTTCCCTGTGAAAAACTTGCAAGCTCACACATGACACTTGTTACACACACACACACTGAGGGAGACTTCCATGGAAATATAATTTACATTATTTCCACCTGCATGGTTCAGGTCATAAGGCGCAAAGGGTAGAGGCTATAAATGGCAGAATGAGATGGAGATAAGGCATGTCTCTTGATCTAAATGCTAATAGTGAGGTCATAGTCAAGCTCTGCAGCTATAGTTACAGACACATGGCTGATTCCCTTCCCCTCAAACAAGCCTTCTTGGGCTTTTCCTTGAGGAAATTTAAGCTGAAGACCCACCGATGCCAGTCAATCATTCATAAAATGGCGCTGATAATGAGCATTAACAGTAAAGCTGCAGTTATTGCTGCCTTTGATTGCCGCAACCGGTGGTTTAATGTAGAACTCTCCGCCTCCTGCTTCCCCAGAACTACATCAGTAATCGTGGGTCATGTTCTCCATTCCACATCTGGTCTGATGCTGAACTCTGCAGCCGCTCCTCAGAGAGGCCTGAGGGGACCCAATAATGAGAACCACAGATCCTTGCTTCTTTTCCAGAACCGTGCTCTTTTATGAGCCTTGACACAAGGACAAGTTGTGAAGAAAATCTTCGTGCATGTGGCCTTTTCGCCATCCTCTCAGATACCAACCCATGACAAGCTGACAAGGGGTCACCGGACGGCTTGAGGAGAATGTCATTTGTTTCACCGCTCACAGTGTGTCCTGATACTGGTCCCAGTACAGGGCTCAAATGACCAAACAAATTAACTTGAATTTTCTGACACATCAAATGAACACTGAAGACAAGTCACAATAAGAATCTTTTTGGCCTATGTGTTTCACAGCTGGAAATAATTCAGTTATTACAATCTCAATTTCAATTTTTAATCATCATGTTCCAATCATATCAAAAACTCCACAATCCATTTTTTTTACAAACCCTACATGTATTACAATTTCATGACAATGCTGGGAGAAGTGCTCGCTGTGTCAGAGCATGTGGTGAGGCAGGAAATGTCTAATGTGAGCGCTTCCTGCCTGACAATGCACCCTTCTTCACCGACTTCACCAAGTCGATGACAACCAATCGCGTTTGAAAGTGCCTGAGAGATCGGATTAGGGCTGACCCCGCCTGACCTCTCAATCTGACCAGAGTCATCCAAAAAAACAACACACGTACAGATTTTACTAAACGGCTAAAAACCAGCCACCATATCTCATTGTTTTGAAATATAACAACAAACTGAGAGAGACCAAGTGGAGTGTTTCTCTGAAGTGAACTGGGTTTACTGGACACTCCAGCAGCTTGTCCTCTGACAGAGATGATCATGAAAGGAGGATAAAAATCTCTGACTGATAACTAAAAAAATTCAAACTAAAAATATGCCATGTAGAAAGCTGTCCACTGCGTATACTGACACATTTAGGATGATCTGTTGCATTTGTAATATTTTCACAAAATATTTAAGAGCTCAAAAACATATTGAACCGATGATGGTGTGTTTTTAGTGACTGTTTTTTTTTTCTTTTTTTTTAATCATTGAACATTGTATAATCAAATTATGCTCTCATCCAAAAACAATCACAAAGGAAACAAGGGATAAGGAAAACAGCGTACTGAGTTAATCCGACGTTTAACCCAGATTAACTGAAAGCTGGACAGCATTAAAGCTAAGGAGCATGTTTGTGGGCAATGATACTCACACAAACAGCTACTGCAGATGCGTAATTGACCAGTTGATGATCAGCTTTCTCTCACTTGATTTTGTGAATGACTCATTCATTAAAAAAAAAAAAAAAAGCAAAGGATATTTAGTGTCATAACGCAGCTCTTCCTACAGCAGTTTTTACTTCATGGCACTTGACTCCCAGCAGCCGCAGCCACCCATATCTACTGTTGTTTAGTAAATTTAAAAAAAAAAAAAAAACAGGGCGTAAGCTTTGTGAAATCTGGCATTCTTGCCCTTTTTTGGTAAGTGTGAGGGCAGGATACATACATAGTGTATCTCAATAATATATTCCATGACTGCACTTTTCTGCCATGTGTGTGCTTTGGCATAATACAGTATCCCAAGGCCCAAACTGTCAACTTGTTATTATAGGGCTGCCACTAAAGGTCACTTGAAGTCCCACAAAAACAGCTGCAACCACTGACATTATTCATCTGCCACACAAACAGTGCAAGTTACAATCAGGATGAATAAACAAATAAATCACAATAACTCCTGCGCTGCACTTTCCCAACTATTTCATGAGGAGGACGTGCCTTCAGAATAACATGTATGTCCAGTGCTACGTTGCACTGGCATGCTCAGACAAATGTGCAAATCTAAGGTATTTACCATGAAAAAATTATAAATGTATTCATTAAGCCTTCTTCATTTTTTTCTGACTTCAACCAAATTATAATTTGTGATTTTTTTTCTTCAACTGTAAGTCATTTTAAACTATTGACACACATATTAAAAATCATATTGTGTTTAAAAATGCACAAAATAATCACAAGAACTGCCGTGAAAACGTTTATGAATTTTAAAACAGAAATTATCAATCAAATGTAAGGGATGGCAGAAAGTGAATTATGTTAGTATTATTTATGATGATGATAATAAATCAGTAACTACCTGATTCTCTACCCTGAACTTACATTTCTTTAAGAGTACTATTCGTCTATATTTTTCTCTGCTGCAACCTCAGCAGTGCTGCTTTTGCACTTTTTCTTATTTTGTGTCGCTGTTTTGAAGCCATGCCTTCTTGCGGAACTGCTGGCTGTCCCCTCCATGACAGAGAAGCTCAAATCCGAGATGGGATCCCTAACCATGTTCCGTCAATTATCTGAAAACTCTGTGGAGACACAGCAGTTATTTTTTGAAATTAAGACCTCCCTGACCCTCCAACGGGGTCCCCACCCATGTTCGTCTTCTATCAAATTGTCATTCATAAAGTTGGATAGACAAATGAGGAAAAATAACGTAGCGCCGCTTGCAACATCCCAAGTGAGCCCGCGTTTTCAGCTTTATACTTTTTGCGTAAACCCCTCTATGATTTATGTTTTTTATGCTTGCAAGAAATACGTACTTGCGCCCAAGAAACAGTCCGTTAACCTTCTGAAACAGCTTGTTGAAGACGGACCATCTTCCATGTCGGATTGTGAGCGCAGAAGGAGAGAAGAGCCTCGGAGAAAAGTGCGCCTCTGCAGCTGCAACTTGGTGCGTCTGGGCAAGGAAAAAAAATAAAGACAAAAAAAAAAAAAGAAAAGAAAAGAAAAGAAAAGAAAAAATATAGAAAAAAGAAGAAAAAACTATTCCGGGACGTGCTGGGGTGATAGTGTCCTTAATAGTTGCGGCTGTGCACGGTTTTAGGGAGGGCAACAAGGAGAGCAGTGTGCCGCCGCCCCCCGTCCTCCTCCACCGCTGTGACCCAGCACCGCTGGCCGAGGCTGGCTACGATCGGTCCGCCTCCTCGGCGTGGTGGTTCCGCTGTGGATGTGCAGCAGCAGACTGAGCGCAGCTGAGACGTCGACTCGTAGACACGGAGAAAAGGGAGTAAACACACGCACACATACACGAGGAGAGAAGGCAGATCGCCAACGCCGATCCACGAAGGACGATCCTTCGTCATTTTCAAAATAAAAGCCCAAACACTGCAGGGCGCATAAGCGCATCCGAAATCAGTAATGCCACCCTTTGAAATTCAACTCCGCACCACCACCATTCCAAATGGCAAATTTCACATTTGACTATTTGAATTCTTAAAATAACAATTCGTTCAGGGAAAAGCGTTTTTTCCACAAATCAACAATTTGAAATAAAAAATGTCCTCACTTCCTGTATTTTTGTGCATTTGACGCTCCAGCTCGCTCTTGACGTCTCCGAGCTGCTGTTCCTGTTCCTGAATCTGGCTGCGTAAAATATGCCCAGCTCCCCACACACGCGTCGCTCTTTCTTGATCCATCGGCGAAGAGGGAAACAGCGTCGGGCTTCACATGTTCAGCGAGCCAGGACGCACAAATGTAGTCCTCATAAGGTAGCATTTTCTAACTGAAAAAAGGTGCCACGCTGAAAAATTTGCAGGGCATCTCTTTCATTTCTGCTATTGAAGTCATGACGACTCTGACCTCTGGCCTTGAAAGAAGTGAGAAGCAAAGTCAAACATCAATCTGATGAGTTACTTTTCCAAAAAATTTAACTTTCTGCACACCCAGAAAGCTTTTGACCTAAAGTCATTTCGGAAATAAAGAAGAGCAGTCTGATACTCATAAACTGATTTAAAAAATACATAGAAAAGAAGCAGCTTTTCAAATTTGAGGTTTTATCTTTTTTTTTTGTGTCTGAAATCAGTCATATTTGTCTACATGTGTTTTGGTGCAGATTACTAAATGTATTTAAGCTTTTAACTTCAAAATATTTGCAGATTTGCATTTCCCAAAGGAACCATTCCTGTCCAACTGGCTCTCTACATTTGCAAACATTAAAATTGAAAATATTGAATGCAGTTGGCCTGTTTTTATACTTGCCATCGTTTCTTTAGCAATGATTTGCATTGTAATAGCCGCTATATAAACAAAACTGAATTGAACTGAATTACAACAAATCAGTGTAGCATCAAGGCTACACTCTCCAAATCTCCGCAAATGTTTCGTGTCTGCCACTGAAATATGCTTTATACAGTCCTGGGGCCGATTCTGTAATGATATAGACCAACACCATTGTGCCAGTAATAAAACAATCAAATTATTTTCAAATTTAGGTCAGGCAGAGGAACATTTGGCATTTTGAAATTACTGGAGAAGACTGGATAAAAAAAAAAAAAACAGCACACTCATTTAGCTTCTACTGTACCATGTTAAAATTAGTAAATGGCACAATTAAGGTGTGAAAGCCCTGGAGACAGTGCAATGCTGGATCTTTTACCTCATTGCAATACTTTTTATTTCCATTTTTTAAAAGCCACCAAAAGAAATGCAATGTCTCTGTTTCCACTATTAATACAAAAGAAACATTTAATTAAACAGAAAAAAAAAACAATCCATGCAATAAATCTAATCTGTCTTTCAGGTAGGTTTGTTGAGGCAGGGAAACAACATCAGAGCCCAAATGAAGTGAGCTTCCTATCTCTACAACCTTTGCAGATGTGTGTTGGTGCCATCAGCCCCCAGAGCAGCTGAACGGTTTTGACTCTGCAACATGATACAGCATAAAGTGTGCCAGACTCTCTCTGGGCTGCACCATCACGTACAGATCATATCGAGACAGAGGGAGGTGACAGCTTACGTCAGCAAGTGTATCTGACTATCAATTACTGGCATGCCTACACTTGTGAGCAGCTGGCCCATTCACAGGTCACCAACAACATGACGAATTCTCTCTGATGCACGCTGCGGCTTTCACTTTCATGTTAGCCCCGTTCGAAAAACTCTTAAATGTAGAAATGACACATTGCTTAAAGTGTCATCTATGGCGCTAGCTTGTCATAGTTCCTAAAATTAAACATGTGTCTGCTGATCCAAAATGCTAATATAGTATTACTTTCAAGTTGCAAGGAATCCAGGAATTGAATACAGTTGGTGGTAAAAGGGGAACTAAGTACTTTCAGCCATTTTACTTAAAACAGGAAAAGAAACAATGCAACAGCAACACCAACAGTTTATTATAGTCTATAACATTGTAGAGACTTTAAATCCCAATAAAGCATGTGCAGCATAAATTAATCTAAATACATGCTTATAAATGTTTTTCAGTTTCCTTATGAACCCCGTATATCTCAACCTTTGTGTCTTTAACTTGATTTCACTTGTTAAAATACATGCTTTTTTGCATTTCAGGCCTGCAAAACACTGCAAAGAAATTTGGGGACAGGCAATTTAGCGCTGGTAATCAGGAAAATGAAATAAATAATGATGATGCTGATTGTAATGAGGATTGTATATAAAACCATAAAAATGCAGAAACTTTTAGGATAAGAGATGGGTGGAGAATCTCTCTTTTATCAGCAAATGGATAAAGAAAATAACTGAAATGTTTTTAAAAACCAATGTTCCTCAAAGAAAAATGGGAAGGGATTTATACACACACACATATGTGTGTGTGTGTATGTGTATAGCGTTCTGGTGTACGTTGTGATTAAATGGATCCAGGAATCTGAGGAATTCCAACATGCAAACGTACAGGCACACAAACCTAAGCTTGATGCCCGTAATTGTAAATTCCTTAGGCGTCACTGCATCGAGACGTGTCATTTATCAATAGCTGATATAAGCACATGAACAAGGGATGACTCTGGAAAACCTTTATCGAGCAGTGGAATAGTGACTTACATTCACATATGCTGCTCAAAACTTTCCTGTCCATTAAAGAAGCCTTATGTTAACGTTATCTAGTGGTACTGTTGACATCTCTGGGCCCGGAGGCAGCTGGGATGGAAACATCTACTGCGGCCAGACAAATCAATACTTCAGATCTTTTTTTATTTTTATTTTTTTTCACAGAACAGGAATGGGAGTTGTGTAGTCCAGACAAAGAGGAAAAGGACCATTCCGACTGTTATCAGAAGATTATTTAAACATCTTGGAAGAAATTAAGAAAAGTTAAATGAGATTTTAAAAGCTGCCTTCAAGATGACATTGTTACCAGTTTTTTTTCTTTTTTAAATTAGACAATGCAAAACTCTATCTTCATAGCTTACAATGACAAAGCTGCAAAAGAATACGTTAAGGGTGCAGGCAACCTTGACCTAGAAGTTGTGGAGCACTTTTAAACAAACATGAGTCTAATGTGAATTTGACAGAAGAAAGGGGCAAAAGGACCACTGGTATGCGTCACAGCTTAGTATCTTCAACGTCAAATGCCTTATACGCGTCATTAGAATGAATGACAACATTAAAAAAATGGGAAAAGCTTTACTGTTCAAATGGTTTTTCTTTTCTTTTCTTTTTTGCAGGTCTGCAATTAGACAAATGAAGCTGAAATGAAGAAACATGTAAAATCTCTGGTTTGAAACTTTAGTTTGTAAAAGATAAAAAATAAACTAAACGTTAGAATGACTACTTTTTTTTTTTTAAATGTAATTTTCTCTACCATGCCAACATTTACGGGTTTGAGGCTGGTATAACACATAATTTGAATATTTAAACATAACCATGATGTTACATTAAACTAGAAAGTCAGTATAAGACAAGTTCACTTTGTTACACAAATTTTCTCAATGTAATAAAGAATCTGTTCTGATTTAATTCAAAGAAACACTAAGACAAGTAAAACGATGTATTATTAATAACAAAATGGCAAAAATATAAAAGATGCCATACAATCTTATCTTATCTTATCTTATCTTATCTTATCTTATCTTATCTTATCTTATCTTATC
>JAOWBL010000007.1:13890504-13920521 GCA_028564865.1 Zenarchopterus dispar | reverse complement strand
CATTAAACAGACACACCACACACACACACACACACACACACACACACACACACACACACACACACACACACACACACTGACCTACCAGAATTGTCCTGGCCAAAAGGAGACCTTTAAACAAACACACAGTTGGACTGTTACGTATACACAGCCTGTCAGTGTGTATCCTTGCGACAATGTAAAATGAGTGTGTGTGTTTGAGGGTGTGTGTGAAGTGAGGCACATACAACTGACAGTTTGACTTTGCTTCTTGTGCAAGCATGATCTTAATGAAACAACGCAGTTCACATAGCTTCCAAAATTATATTTATATTGTAATTTATCTTTATATTGTAATTTATCTGGTGCTATTCAACACATGATTTTTATTGTCATTTAAAAACAGAGAAGAGGCCTTGTTTTCCCCTTATTGTGATGTTTCTGTAATTAAAAACAAATTAAGATTTAGTTGAAACAACAGTTTTCACTGTAATAAAAAAAATCAAAATCAAAATTATTTTCTAATTAAAAAGAAAATCCTTTGTATTTTTTACCTGTCATTTTATTCAATTACTTTCAGTGTTCTTAAATTGATATGGTTTATAAAATGCACAAAATAGTTCTAAAAAAAAACTTCCATTCTTTCTGAGTCATTATCAATCAACTTCTACCTAAAAAGCTATAAACTATTAAAAAAAGAAGAAAGAAAAGTGGAGAAAAAATAGGCTATCGTTACGAGTCAGCTGTAACTGGCTGCCTGCAGCTCTCGTCAGAAACCAAACAAAGTCAGAATTAATCACAGATGAGAAATATTTGTGCTGACGTGCAGGACCGTCAATCCCTCTGCACAGCAGACAGGGGCAGGCAGCTGAGCAGCCGGATGTCAGGACTGACTCTTTACTGGACTTAACTTGCTTACACACACACACACTCACACACACACACGCATGAAATCACTCTTTTACTCTTCCTTCAGGCTGAAATTATTTATGTTTTAATTAATTGTTGATTCAAAATTTGAATCAACAATTAATTAAAGTTGTTCACCTCTGCATTAAAACAAACCTCTAAACTCAGTGTTATGTGACAACAAGGTTGTTTTTTTTTTCTGTGTTCTGCTAGTTTGCCAAGATACTAAAATCTCCTTTGAAAATGGAAGGATATTAAAATAATCATTTTACGGCAGTCTCACCAAGTCTGTAAATGCTTAAAATGACAAAAGAACTACAGTATTCCCAAGTTGCTGTTCGTCTGCAGTGTGTTGAACTCTTCTGAGCTGCTTGTCTGCATTTTTATACTTTAGCCCCACCTAATGTCTGCTTGTACTTCAACATGGATGAAAGCGTTTGTAAGCTGTTAACAAATAAAAGAAAGGTCAAAGGTCAGCATTGCAAAAACATAATGAATTTTTCCTAACCTGGGAAAATACTAATATTATTACATTAATAAATACTGGTGTCTTTCCATACATAAATCAGCCATTTCATGGTGACCTGCAATACACATTATGACCACTATGTGGTGTAATTGTACAAGTTGAGCTCGTTCCAAACTGTCTGCAGAGTCAGCCCTGTAAAACAGAAGCTGCGGGCTGCTATTCGTTTTCCTCTGATGGGAATAGCATAAATATGTGCATGTGTGTGACGTCAAAGGCAGTCTCTCCTCTAAATGCTCTTTGGCGTCACTGTGATGCACTTCCACGCTCTATTAGCAAAGTGGGCAGTTTATGACGGTGATTATCAGCCTCAGTTGAATCCATGAGGACACACCAGTCAACATGATGGCCAACGTCATCTCAGCAGCATTAATCCATTAAACTGCTTGGCCAAGCCTTCATTGGTAATCAGATATTTTTCTTCTTGAAGGTGGAAGATATTTTGCAATGTTCTTTATGTTGTTAACAACAGGGACAATTTGTGACAAACATTATCTCTAAAGGCTGTGATGCAGCATCGCATTAGAGCGGATGAAATAGCACGAAATATAATATTTGAAAAAGGTATGTACGATTATTTAGTCATCCAGTTAAGAAATGGTTTTAATTACATAGAAATGCTAATATGAACTGTATGAAATGATCAGTGCCCAGAAAATGCCTTTTTTTGTTTGTTTGTTTGTTTGTTTGTTTGTTTATTTGTTTTATCTTATCCAAAAAATTACTGTAGTGTTACAGTTGCTGGCTCCCTTTGCCCTCACTTAATGGGTTCGAACCAAAGGCACACAGATTTCTTTTAATTTTTTTTTTAACGCAAAATTATGATCAAACATTAAAATGTGTTTGCAGGTAGCTGGTGGTGAATAGCATTTGGAAAACTGACCGAAACCAAAACAAAGGTAAATGTTTGTGTGACTGCTGGGCTTACATTATTGATATTAATTGCAGCGAAAATAAATGTTACTGCTGTTGACCATCCACTAGATGTTCAAACAATAAACCCTTTGTAAATATCATTATGCCAGTGACGTGGTGGCTCAAATTCACAGACAGTCTTTGTTCTCAAAATTTGTAAAAGCAGAAATTTGCTTGGTAAAACGACACATAGATAATTAATCCAATATTTTTCTGCTTTTTTCTAAAAACATCCTATTCGGTTTGAGTTTACAGGCTGCTTTGCTGTGGAGGAATGTTATACTATTATCTCCATCATATTTTCATTTCTAGGACAGGTTTTTGATATTTTTAAATTTTTAGACAAATCTATATGATGAACCAAGTAGAACAGCCAGAGAGTAATTTCTGTCACCCTGGATGTTGCTCTTATAATAATACGAGAGTGGAGGTTTTGAAAGGGCTAGTATGTGCACTTGTGTTTGATCCCATCTTGATTTTGGAAGCTTGGACATGTATTTTATATTTACTATGATGCCTTCCTTCCACAATTGCAGGTGACAATTAGCTGGTAGCTAAATCTGGCATCATGCATCTCTTACATACCATTAAATAATAAATAAAGCAACACATAAACTTTTAAATGTAGGTACTTTTTATTTATGCATCATAACATATCATGGTATGGGTTTTTTTTCTTCTCCTTTTTTAGGGGGAAATAAGCACTCATCAGAGTTCAGTTCTGCTGTTAAAGTGTAATTGAATGAGCAGGTTATTTGCCCAGCTGAGGGCTGTTGACATGTTGTGGTGGTGGTAGATGTGTGACGGGGCTGGAGTGGGCACCCAGTAGTGGGCCTCTAGGGTTCAGACTACATAAAGTCCTTTTGGGTCCTGACATGAATCTCCAGGCCTTTGCTTCTACACATCCTCTCCTGGACTCCCTGTAGATTTCTAAATAAACAAAAATGATCTCCACAGTAAAACAAAAGCCCAGAAGCTCAAAAAAGGGGGGTGGGGGGTGGGGGGGTGGGGGGGTGTGAATGAAACAGTAGGAGCTCCTTAATGTTCGGCTGCTGTTCTAGATGCACAGACACATTATATCCAGCCATCTCTTATGTTTTTGGTTAGTGTGAGAAAAACTCCAAATTATCTTAGGCAGGTTTATTTAGGCATTTAGGAGACTGAAAACAGTTAAGAGGCAGATCTAATTTGTGGCACTGCATTCTCGGGTTGCTTCCCAAACAACAACCCCATATTAACAAAAACCCGGACATTTGCATTCAGCTTCAATTCTCAAATTGCTTTAAAAGTGCGCTTGTATCAGTGTTCTTCACCCACATCAAAGCATTCAAGATGGTAAAATATTGAGCGGGAGGGGTTCAGTGGGTGTGTACCCCCTAAGTAGTCACAGATGCCAGGCACAGTTGGACAAGGAAGCTCCCGGCTCTCTTCCGTGTTAGTCAGGGGAAACTCTCATTTGGGCATGGCCCCAATAAAATACAGAGCCAAAGACTGCACTGTAAACAGGTTGTATCATCGGTGGAACTCTCCGGGCACGAGAGAGCATCACGTTTACATTTGCTATGGGTCAGTTCACTTTGTTTATAAATTTGAATCATTAGTTCACTTCATCACAAAAAGGTACCCGAGCAGAGGCGCAGAACATTTAAAGACCGAGTGCAGAAAATTAAAAGTCTAATCAGAATTCCACAATGATGTTGAGCTATCTCATGACAGCTCATAATTACTGGCATATATAAATAATCCACAAATTGGTGTCCTCAAAAATAACTGTTTTAAAGTATTTTGATTACATGCTCCAAAAAAAAAAAAAAAAGAAAGAAAGAAAAGAAAGGCTACATTAGGAGGTTGGAAATGATGGCAAGGGTGAAAATTTATACATGGCCTGAGTTCATCACCTGTCACAAAAAGTAATATTTCAATTTTGTTTCATTTCACCCCTCCATCCAATTTTACTAAATTTTTACTTAAAAAAGAAAAACAACCCCACACTGTTGCATCCTAATATTGGTCATTGGAGTCATTAAAGATACACAAAAAAGTTTTGGACAGTTGTAAAAATATTGAACTGACTGACTCTTTATAGCCGTTTGATCCTCTATGACGATCACAAGCTATTTTCAGACGTTATATTGGATAGAAAATCTGTCTTCTAAAGTGGTGGCCTTCAGTGATTCATTCACTGGTCACATTTCCATAGATGTTCCTCCTACGTCACTTAAACATGCTTGTGAAAGTTACAGGAAGAACCACAGCACATGTGCAGTCTCTGGCATGCACAAGTAATTCAATAATAAGTCAAATTTGTATATCATTTAAGTGACCAAGGTCTCAGTTTTTGACATATTGACATGGCACTTCACTTTAGTGTGCCAAGTTTGCAGTATTTATGCAAAATATAATGGAAGCAGCTAAAAATATGTCATTTAAAAATGTCATGTCATTCAGACATGACACCAACTAATTCGATCGTAGTTTGATTAAAGGAAAGTAGTGCATGTCAGAAAGGTGATGACAAACAATTTGTGCTATGACTGGATCAACTAAAAACATAGGTCGTGTTAAATGTTCTTCTTTACATAGAGTAAAGCAGGTTTCCTGTCCTTATCAGAATGACACTTTTTCCTCCATTAAACTGTGGTTAAAATGTTTGCTAGTTCAGCTGTTGAAGTTGACTGTGTCTGCATGTGACTATCAACATCTAAAATGATCACAACTCCCTAAAGACATATATGAGGAAGAGACATATATGTATGCAACATATGGATACCATGTGACAGTTCCTTACACCGCCATGTTAAATAACATGGCAGTGTAATCCAGTTATTCAAATATGTAGGAGAGCTATATCTGATCAGAGAAATACAACATCAGTAGGGTTGCCTTTTATTTTCTGCGCTGTTCTCTATTGTCCTGATTCTCTGACACTTGAGTAAATAAAAAGGCACTTAATGTAACAATGTGTTGACATATTGCACAAGCAGGTATCACACCCAAGTATGACTGAGACTGGAGTAATATAGGGAAATCAGTTGGAAGGGTTGATCATATCTGGGTTCTGCATGTACCACTTCAGTTCAAACTTCCTTATACTAGCTAAGCAACCCAACAGATTGCATTGAATCTTCAATTGTGGGTGCAGTTTATGGACTCTGAAGTGGACTCGCCCATAACTAGGAGTGAGGTCATCAAGGTAGTTCAAAAGCTCCAGGGGTGGATGAAGTCCCTCCTGAGCTACTTAAGGGTATGGACATTGTGAGGCTCTCTTGGTTGTCGCACCTCTACAATATACATCTGAGACAATGGCTTTAGACTAGCAAACTGGGTTGACCCTTTTTAGGAAGGGGAACTGGAGGGTGTGCTCAAACTACAGGGGAATCCCACACCTCAGTCTCCCTGATATGCAGATTCTTGAAGAAGAGAATCCACTCAGAAGTTGAACCTCACATTCAGGAGGAACAATATGGGTTCCATCCCAGTCAGGAATATGGGGTACTGGGCTTCTTGCCATACAAGCGAGGCAAGAGTTTGCCAGTAGTAAGTCTGATTTGTTTTAAATGGGAACTGCGCTCAATCAGGGCTGCCCGTTGACACCGAGTCCATCCATAACCTCTATAAACATAGTTTCTCTGTGCAGACAGAGGTGGAGAAGATCTGCTTTGGCTGTCTCAGTATTACATCTCAGCCTTTCTCGAATGATGCGGTCCTGTTGGTTTCATTCTAGGTCTTGATCTTCAGATCGCATTGGAGTGGTTCACAAGTGTGAAGGGGCAGGAATGAGAATCAACACTTCCAAAACTGAGACGATGGCTCTCAACCAGAAAAGGCTGGTATGCCCTCTTCATGTTGAGGATGAGGTACTGCCTCATGTAGAGAAGTTTAAGTATCTCTGGATCTTATTCGTGCGGCATTTGTAGTAACAACAACTGTAACAGTCTGTTGAGGCCAAGAGAAAACTGAGCCAAAAGCAAGTTTCTCTGTTTAGCAATTCCATTAAAGAAGGAAACCCTGACAGTGGTCACTGAACTCATTTGAAACTGACAAAAGTAATGATCAATATTAATTTAGTGAACACTGCATAAAGTTTTAATTCAGTCTTTTCTAGGTGTGTAAACTAATTTGTCCAGGGTAATTTAATTAACTTGATTTTTTAAACAATTAGGTTGAACCATAATTTAAAAGCATTTGATAATGTTCAGTACATTGTTATTTATTGCGTTTGTCAATTTTGTGTTACGTCAGTGACCATTGTGTTGTGTTTTTTTTTTTTTTTGCATCTCTTTAATGGAAGCATATCAACAAATTTGTCTACTTGTCCATAGTCACAAACTGTTTGTAGTGACAGAAGGAGCAAGACAATGAAACAAAAGCAGCCGAAATAAGTTTCCTCTGCAAAGTGGCTGCACTCTCCTTTGAAAATAGAGAGAGAAGTTCTGTCATTCTGGATAGACTTGGAGTAAAGTTGTTGCTCAACCAGAGTCAGTTGATGTGGTTTGGACATCTCTTTAGGATGCCTCCTGGACCCCTCTCTATGAAGGTGTTTAAGACATGTCCAACTGGGCGGAAACCCCTGGGCAGACCCAGGACATGCTGAAAATGCTACATTTCCTTCTTGGGAATGCCTCAGTTTTCCCAACAACCAGAACTTAAGGAGGTGTCCTTAAGTTCTTATCTAAACATAATACATTGAATACACATTTAATCTATTAATAATGTGGAATATTATCAGAAAATGACATGAGCAGGCTGTAAGGCACCTCTTACCCTAGGAAAGTTGGAAGCACCTCAAGTCACCTTCTGGCCATGAACAACATGAAGCGAGTATAGAAAATTATCCAATGAATGATCAGAAATGTTAAAACTAACCAATATCATATAAACAAATAAGTTTTTTCCTCCCAAAAGTTATTTTCACTGCACTATTCATGCAAGCAGGCACAACTCTCAGCGTGAAGGTGATCCTGTTCTTGGTCTTGAACTTACAACTCTTGCCTTGCTTTTACCAGCATAATAGCAGCCACACTGCAGATGGCGATAACTCCAAAGCTTCCACTTGAAAAGGAGGAATCCTTAAACTTTGAACAGAAGGATAAAAAGAAACAATATTTTCAGCTACATAAAACAGGCCAGTTATACATATCCAGTTATACTCTGGCCATGTGAAATGGGATCAAAGGTAATTTCAGCAGAATAAGCTACAATATTTTTAAATACAGGATAGCTTTTTATTAAGATTGGCTTTTGTGCTCATGCAACAGATTTATACTCTCATGCTAAGTCTCTGTGATCATCTACATGTCTGGATAAAGATTTTCACATGCCACATGGCGATTAATAATCTCAAAGAGACCTGAACCTGCAACAGCACAGTTTGTTTAAGCAGCGGGCTTGCTTCGAGTGTGTTGTTGGGTTTGTGCGATACAACGATATGACCTTGGAGGATTTTGAGTGAGTTCTGCATGTCAGGTAATCCTGGGTTTATCTGACAGCCTGGAATTTTCCAATCTTTGACCAAAATGAAATAAAACAGCACAATAAGTTCACTGTAAGCAAGTCAAATAAGGCTTCTAAACTTCTCCCTTTAGGTGTGAAGGTGAAGTGGCTTTTACGACACAGTCAAAATTTACTCTTGTTTGGTCTCTTAATCAGCTGCACTTTCATTTTCTCCTGTGGCATTACTTTCTTGAGGCTAGTCTCCTCTGCCCATATAACTGGGAGGGATACTAAGGACATGTCCTTAACAAATATCTAGCAACTATTTAATTGTCCCTACCCATAATTTTGGGCAGGAAAAAAAATCCTCTATCAGACATGATATGTCAATGTTGAGGTACTCAGAGGGTTGACATTAGACTCATTTGAGTCCCATTTCCAAAACAGATGACATTAATGTTACTGGGTTTGTCTTTGTCGGCTCACAGACTGACTCTGGTTGTAAATTAACACAGAAGACCATCGATTAACTGAACCAACTGCCGAAGTGAACTGAGCTGTTCAGTTTTGTCTGTGTCTGTGGAGATGGCAGCCAAGACGGGGAATATGGACAGAAGGAGCTATCTTTATATGGAAAAGTGTGAGTCACTTGAAGAAAAAAAAAAATCTCAGTTGCAGATGAGTCCACAGTAATGGCAACAGAGCTCTGGATCATGTCTGGTTCTGACATCTGATCATCAAAGGTTCTGCATTTCTGCACAAGAAGACAAGTTGCCTTGATTCAACCCTTTGAGAGTTTGACATTGCGATGACCTGAATGACAGAGAGTGTACAGGTACGATGGAAAGACATGCCAATGGCAGGTGTAAAAAACCTCAAAAAAATTCTCAATGGAGCCTTCGGGAACCCACAGCATCCACAGCTTCTCTCATTTCTCTGTTCAACCATAAATGTGAAAAGCATTAAAAGCATTACTCAGGTAATGAAAAAAAAAAGCTGAGTTGCTTTTGGAGAGAAGTAACCATTGGCACACTCTTCCACTGGTTTAAGTTGAGGTCTAAGCTACTTCATACAAATAAGGAACTTCTTACACATAATTTTAAATTACCGAGTTATAGTGAGCAGAACTGAGAGGAAATTATCAATCTAAGGGACCATATTTGTGCATGTAACCCAGTTTCTGAATTAACAGGTGCTTATGTGTCAATGATGACAACTATGGTGCTGACCAGGCCGAGTTCATCCGCACTCTTTGACTCTGATGACACACTTTGGATTTATGATTCATTCTGTAACTAGAAATATAAGTTCGTCCTGCCACCAGGGCTACTTTCTCACATATGTGACTCCACTGGGGGAATAAAAGGAGATTATAAAATGTAATCCTCAGCAACGCAAATTGTTTTCTAAGAATTAATACACTGATAATACTTTACAGTAAATGACACATTTCCACAATAACAACAAATACATTATTAATAATCTGATGTATCTTCACAAGTGTTTCAGTAATCCTATTAATAGATTATTAACTTGTTAATTCATGATTACTTCATCATTACCAATAAAGTGAGAAAACATTCCCTCCCTTAAGTTGCATTTTAATCATTGTTTTCAAATCACACTAAAATATTTACTCTCAGGTTCATTTTAATGAAGAATGTGAGAGTTTGAGACATTTATTGATAATGTTGGATCTATCAACAACTAGTGGAGCACCAACAGCCCTGTAGATCATAACCATTATCTAAAACACAGACCTAGATTGGGAGTTATTAAAGAACTAAAATGTCAACATGTAAAATGTCACCAACATGCCTGAAAAGACTGATAAAATAGGGCCATGCTACTGTACTGTATTTGTGGAGTTAATGGTGCAGCAACTCAGCATCCTGATACTGTATGATCATCTATGACTTTGCAGTGAAACTACCCAGAAATACTCCAGAAACATCTGGACACACATATGAATTCATCAAACCCTGACATACAGTATATGCCCTCTGGTAGCAGTTAAGCTTCACGGTGTCGTTTCTGAGCTGACTCCTACCTGGTTCACTGCTTCGTGCAGGGGGAGATTCTTCTAAGTCCCGGTCGTGAGGAGTTTTCCGTTTCTTCGACATTTGCTGCTCCCTGTTCGGGTGATTGATCTATCCACCGCTCAATCGATATCTGCTGATAACGTTAGAGACCTTCAACCGGCGGGATATAAAACACATTCAACAGTCTGTGGGAGGCGAAGAGAGAAATGCGAATAAATTTCAGCCCAATTCATTCAGATCCCGTCTCTACTGCTTGCCTTTTCCAGGGTACAGCGTGCGCAAAGTTACCATGTGGCGGCCAACCGAGCATCTGGAGGCGCAGCGAGGCATGGAGCCGGTCTGCTCTGGATTCCCGCCGTAATCAGACAAGATGAGATTCCACGAATCTCCGGGACTTATTTTTCTTGACAAATGAGAAATATTTGCTGCTGAAGTGATTTGTCGATCACGTGTGGCGCGGATTACGCTTGAACTCCTCTCAGATGGAAATTACGCACTGACGGCAACTTGTTGATCCACACAAAAATGTGATTTTCGTCACTCCATTTGTTTGAAGAACAAAAAAAAAAAAAAAACATGTTAGATTTTCATAATTCTGTCAGGTGTTTTGCTTGAACGTTGCTCGGCGACGTCAGCCTTCAAGTCTAATCAGGAATGGATGACGCACGGGCGACACAACGGGAACTCTTGGGTATCTTCGAGAGTGTAAACGGAGATTATCAGGACGTAGTCCGCCCGTTAAACCAAACCATGTGTCCATTTGGCAACCTTTGAGCCCCACTCTAAGTTGCGGGTACAACACAGTCCTCGGCAGCATTTGTTAAGAGTGGGAAGCTTGCTCCCTTTGGTGAAATGGGAATATTATATATTAACGAAATACTAAAGAGGCTGTGCGCAGCACTTCTTTTATATCAGTCCAACGATGAGGGGGAAAGCGCTCACATCTTTCACAAGCAATCCTAATCCAATATGAGGGTAACATAAACAGAACAAAAACACATTGCTTATGAGGACCAGTCTTGCTTTCTCACAAATGTGCGAGAAAGCAACTCCAGAATAAAGACTGAATAAATGGGGCAGGAGAGTGTGGGCATTGCGCGCAGCAAAAAGGAGCCAATGACGCCACTACTCTGCCTTTTACAAACTGCTTGATGGTAGTTTTCCTCCCTCAGAGATTTCTTTAGCTACGCAGCAACAAGGGGCCGTGCTCGTCTGGATCATTTTGCTGAAAAGCACCTGGACATACGTTCTTAGATTATCGCTGACTTTCTATTTTGTCACTTTATTTTCCCTGTCAGGAGAGCCACAGACGGATGCGTGAGCCCAGCTGAGTAAAAAGCTCCCCCCCTGCACGCCTCATTCTCCCATATGCTGATTTATTTATGAACACTCCAGGGTCAGGGGATCATGTTCCATTTACTACATCTGGTTTAGATTTTCAGTGCAGCACCTACACCGTTTCGCTAAAATTGTGAATAAGAGGATTTCACCGGCGAATACAGCACAAACGGAGCGTCGCTCCGCTGCAACGGGCTGCAGTTGCATTTCATATATTTTTGACGCTGGGATTTCGTTGTATTTTCTGTAGGTAAACACGCCTTTCTGTCTCTCCCCCAACCCTCCTCCCCTCCATCCCTCATTCACTGCAGCTACTGACGTCAAGACATGCTTGCGTCAATGCTCCCCGCTTTGACAGCGAGCTTTTTTTTCCTTTTTTTTTCATCGGGATCATAATGGGATTATTAGGCTTAGAGAAATACCCTGCCTTCTGGCTTTTATGGATTCTTTTTTTTGATAAATGCTCTGTTTTCTTTTCTTGGTTTGAATATTATTTCTTATTATAAGAACAAAACGTAGGACATAAAATGGCTCTTACAGCAAAGACTGAGTGACGTCCGTGTGTGATGATTATGTTTCCCTTGACTTTTGACAGCAGTAAACTTTAATCTAAAACAAAGATACTAATATAACTCTTTTTGTTTAAGAAACAATAGCAAGGCAATATGATAGGGTAAGATAAAAAAATATATCTTTTAAAATCAAGAGAGTTACAGGTAATGCCCTGGTAAGACTGAACAGATTGAGATTATTTCAGTTGATCTGGGCTGACAGTGAGTCTCAGACACAAGTGAATCATTGAATTGTTTATTTGATTTTGCAGATTAGATGTCTGCTCTGTCCTTTAGTTTGTGGTTATTGCTTGCATGAGGAGGAGGAAGATGTCATGATGTCCTTATGTGTTGACCTTGAGCCCCTGGGCTGAATGGGCTCTTGTGCCGCTTGGCTGGGCTCACGTGACTTCCGTCATAATGCTGCTTTTCATTTTTTTCAGCTCTCTAAATTGTTCTGCATTTCTTTTCTTCTCTCTTTCTTTCTTTTTTGTCTCTGCAGGCATTGGTGTTGTCTCATTTTCCCATAAAAACTGTTTGTGCTATATAAACCAGAAAAACAGAAAAAAAACATACATTGCAGTTTGAAAACAAAACATTCACTTCACATCAGTAGTCTTAAAAAAGATTAAATTAGGTTGGGATAAAAGCATGAATACATATATTTGACACCTCATCTGCCACCAAAATTTGGTTAGTAGAAAAGCCAACCAAAGTCAATTTCTCACATTAATATAAAACAAACACTGCATTTATAATGTAAAAAAACATTAGTTGTTGGTTTGCCACTATATATTGGTTTCCCTTAGCAGTGATTTTACAGGGCCTCTGTCATCAGCATGTCGCCAATACCACAAATGTCTTCAGAAATTAGGTTTTTCAGAAACTTCTATGGGGCTAGACCATCTGTCCCTTGGGTTTTATGAACACAATCGGCCTGGTGTGTGTTTAGAAAATTCAGCTTATGCAGTATGACAGAGATAACGGAGGTTACCAGAGCAAGGAATGAACCTACGGCTGTATCGCATGACTCTACAGAAAGTGGAAACAAGGCCCTAACCCCGAACTATTCTATATTAGATCCAGGACATTACAAGTCAAATGCTTCAGTTTTATGTTAAATGAATCACATGCAAAATACAATGTTTCCATTGTGTGCACCTTAGAAAAGCAAATTCTCTGAGGCTACGTCCACTTTTGCTACAGTTGGGGTGGGCACTACCTGGCCCAGCATGAATAACCATAACCCTTAAAAACAAAACAAAACAAAAAAAAAAACATTTTCTTTTCATAAGTTTGGAATGAAACTGGACAAGCTACAAGTGTAAGCTGTTAGTTAGAAACTGGAGAATCAGTTTCTTTCCCGTGAGTCGATGTTAGCAACTTTAGCATAATTAGCACTAGCATTGAGCCAGCCCATCCATACAGAACTGTACTTCTTTGTGTTGAACATCAGGGTTATGAACCATACTTCAGGGTTTGTTTGTCAGAAACAGCTGCAGACACTAGTTGGCTGAGTTCTGCTTTAAATTCACTGTGTGAATACAAACTACTCTCCACTTTCATGTAAATCTAAATGTTTAAAGGTGCCTGTTTCACAGCAGTTCATCTACATAACTGGTTCACTCCTCCACAACCATACTGGAACATCTCCACCTGCAGACTCGTTTGTCTGTAATCAGTGGAGCCATGCATCTTCTACATGATGTTCTCTTGGAGACAACACTGGCATTTATTTAATAGATGACTTCTAAGAAATTATTCTCTGCAGCTCAATGAGTGTAGTCCTGATGTTGTCTTAAAATGGAAGTTAGTTACTATTCCTATCTGTATCAAAAGAGAAAAGAAAACTTCAGCATGTTTGGATGTTGGCTCCAAGATTCTGTGGATCTCCATTTCAAGTCAGACAATGAGGTAAGAAATTGAGCTGAAGTTTTGGTTGTTTTGGAGAAGGAAGCTGGAACTGAGAGAAGGTGCTAGGTGTGAGCTTTTGGTCACAGCTTTGGAGATTCTCAGCATCTAAGGATAATCTGTGGAAGTTTCTCATGTAATTCAGTTTTTGACCCAGCTTCAACAGAGTGCAAGACCAGTTTATTCAGGATTGGCGTCAATAAGATCTGGGGTCATTAAAGTTTCCTCCAGTTTATTCTCCTGTCTGTAGGAAGAACTAAACAATCATCACAATTTTTGTTAGTGCTAAATCTTAATCACTTAAGATCTAGAATATCATTTTTTAAAATCAATTTTTATTCTGAAAAACTATAAATGTGTAACAGTGGTTTCAGTTACATTGGTTAATCATCTTTGAAATGTGTTCCTAGGTCAGTTTTGTGTCTTCATGACTCATACTTCTGACCTAATCAGTACACACGTCAGCATGATGCCACAAGTCTGAGAAGACATTTAACTTGTACATCGAACACAAAAGGCACAGCTTTTTAAATTTGCGATCATACACTATTATCTACAAGATGTATTCTTTTATACAAGTGAAAAGAAGGCAAATTATTTTTTTTAATGCTGAATTTGTGAGTGTTTCAAGCTACAATTTCTCTGTTTGAACATTTGTGAAGATTAGTTTGTAACCAGTTAAGAGAATGCCAAATCAATGTCTGAATACAAAAACTAAATGACTTGTTCAGACTAAAGATAGATGAAAGCATATGTAATTTGGGAGGTTTAATAATGAAATGAAATAATTAAAGATGTTATCTGATACTTGTTTGAAAAAAAATTGTAAAGGATTTTAAAGTAAGCTTAACACTTTAAGCCAAACAGTGTGATGTCTTGTTGGGAAAACCTGCATCCAGCCTCCTCCATCATTGTGTCAGTGGGGAAGACACAAAAACAGTTTGGTACAAACTTTAGCAAACATGACAAAAACATGTTCACCCTGCCTCCAAACTCCCCAAATACCAATCTGATGGGATCTGATAGCATCAACAAACCTAAGTTACAGCTAACTCAGCTTCAGACACTTTAGGACATCTTCAGATGTCCTTTGTCCAAATTCTGATCAGTCAGAGCTTCTTTGTTGGAACGAAGAGGACCAACTTAATGTTGTCACTAATCTGTGTATTTCAAAATGAAAAAGACAAATATCAAATTGCTTCAATTGTCACTGATCACTGTTTTGTCACTGATTAAGATTCTTAACTAAACAAATAACTCAAATAAAAAATCCAAATCCTTTTGTTGCTAAAGACTTGCCATTAAACTGTTAAACATCCGACTGGAGGCCACATATTTAAGGATGAATAATGGGACACAAAACAGCAGTCTGGCTTATTACTAACTGAATTACATATAAAGTTAATATCCTTGTTGTAGTGGATTTTCTGTGGATGCACAGCTCTGTAAGATGAAAGAAATCCAGATGTGGACAACATAAACACTGAGAGGAGTGCAGTGAGCAGCAGGAATAAAAGGGTACTGAAATGAGACATGAGACTTTGTTTTTATTGACATATAGAAAGTTGTATATCTTCTATGGGACAGCAAAACATTAACATTATATATCCATTTCCCTTTCATGTTCAAAGATACAATCTCAAACGGCAATATTGCATACAAAAAGCTTAATTTATCTATTTACAGTTAATAAACATTACTTGCTTTCTCATTTACACTATGGACAACTGTAAAAACATTTTCCTGATGTACATCATTATAACTCCTCTGAATTGTGTGAATGTTTGCTTAATATAAGCAGATCAAAATGAATAAAAAATATTTTAAAAAATGCATTTATTTAAACACTAATTCAAGCCTCTGCTTCTTCTCATTAGGCACTTGCTGAAAAGTGGATGAATCTTGGAACGCAAGCATCCTGAATAAATCCAAACTGAACAAAACTAAAGAAACTTTTATCTGTCACATCAAATCAGACATCCTCTCCTATCGGACACATCTGCTCATCAGAGGGACGGGGGTGTCACAGGGGTCCAGGCTGATGATGGCAACCGACCATGAGGAGAGATATCATACTGACCAGGGTCGTGTAACTCAGTGGCTGAGCTGCTGTCGTACATGGGAGAGCCAGAAGGGGGCACTGTGACGTGGTGAGACAGGCTGGGATAGTGGCTGCTGGACCCTCGGAGGAACTGGGAGCCAAGGCAGCTGTTTATCCCCCCATTTTGGGACACTGAGGTCAAGGCTGAGTTACTCACAGACCACAGGCTCGTGTACTGACTGTACAGATAGACAGAAAAACGTCTTACTCAGACATTTGAAAATGATGTGCAAATGTAAACTTTAAACTTTGTGCCCTTAAAACATTCCATATAATTTGTGCAACATCTTAACAATTCAAAGTACATTACAATAAGAATATAAAAACAATAATTATTTAAAAAAACTGTAACTGAAGGTACAATTTAAAGGTTTAATGTTTTTAAATAAAGAAACATACACAAACTATACTTCAGAGTCAACATAGCCTCACTTAAAGAGTTTAAGAATTTTATCTTTTATGTTTGAAGGAAATGTAAAAATCTTTTTTACAAGAAGGACAAACAAAAAGCACAAACTTTTGTTTTAAAAGAAACTTCTTAATGATTAAGTTCACTTAAAAAGAAGATATACATGAAACTGATCTGTATTTTTATTTAATCTTGTATGTGAGACGTAAGTGGGGAGAAATTAACACTTCCAATTATTACTACTATTATTATCTTGTTTTTTAATTCTTTTGACTTTCTCAATTGCCTCAGTGGAAACACACACACAAAAAAATAGACATTATCCGTAATACAAACCTTGAGTTGGCACCAGAGGTGGAGTTGTGAGCCATGGGCATCATGCTGGAGTGTGCCTGCATTTGAAGCCCTGACCAGTTATCGTGGTTGGGGAGCATCGATAGACAGGGTGATGAGTTTTCTGAGTAACCTGCTGCAACACACACAATAACAGTGAGAATAAGTGCTTTCAGTTCTTCTTGATAGAAAATCAAATCGCTTCATTTCTTGTCCTCTAAGACGCTGCAGGACAACACTTTAGTATCATTGTGACAGTTAGTCTTATGCAGTCGCTGTCTGAAGCCATACTGTTTACTGCACTGTGGCTCCATTCACACAAAAGCAAAGGAATGCAAAACATTCCCCTCTGAGCAACATTTGTTTGAGTTTCTTCTTAATGGCCAGTGAGAAGAAACTGGTGCCATTACTGGAGGTATAGGAACAAAAATGTGGAGGTTAAAAACTCACTGGGTGAGTTGGTCCGATGGGTGTACGGGCTGGAGTAAGGGGTAGAACGATGGTTCCTCAGGGTGGAGTAACGCTCGCAGCCGTGGGATGGAGAAAGAGAGATGGGACTCCCAAACTGGCTGTGAGGACTGGCAGGAGAGCAGAGGGCGCCTGTGCCTGGAATAAACCAGCTCCCCACTGCTTCCACAGACAACACAAGACACAAAAAGAGCAGATGAGCACTATAAAAACTTACCAGTCTGAGAAGAAATGATACAAATTAAATGTTATCCAAACTTACATTGAGAGTAACCAGACTGGTGGTTTTCATTGGTATCTTCCCTTGGGTCTTTGTTATCACTCCTGCAGAGATAAAATATAAATATGTAAACTGGATACATTGTCAAGGTTTCATTCATGTTAAATGAAGATTTACATTTCATGTTTTCCTACCTCTCCTTTGCATCCAGAAAGGCCTTTGCGAATGGATTGTACTTTATCTTCAGAGCTGTTATCTGAAATAACAGAAAAACAAAATGAAAATACACAACAAACAGGGAGTATAAACTAAACCCTAAATAAGTAGGCTGGTGCTTAGATTCTATGCATTTTTTGTGCATAGAGACACAAGTTTGGTGGCATGTGTCTGGCAGGAGAAGACATTTGTTTTTAATCATTTATAGGACTAGACTTTGCTTACCTCTTCGTTTTGGTACGCTGTTACTGCAATGAACTGCGTTTCTGGGAAGGAGTGGCTGGTGATCATCCTCCGTGGGCCTCCAACCCGCACGATGTGGATGCGTGGCTCGTACTTGTGCAAGGAGTTTAACATGATCTTAAAAGAGGAAGAAGAAAAAAAGGCCAGCACCAGTTAACTGACTCGACTGAGTCGTAATGTTTAGGGGGGAATAAAAGAACAAAGGGCCCACGCCAAACACCCCGTTTTACCTGACCTCCGCCGTTGAGTTTATTGGTGAGTTTGACTTTGCTGAAGGAGACGGGGGCTTTCATCCAGTGCGCCCCGAAGTTTGGAGAGTCTGGGTGGATGTACACGCAGCTGGGGGTCTGGGGTTCGGGTTTGCCTCCGGGCACCCACTCCCCGTTCACGTATTTCCACCTGTGGTTATCCGCTGATGTGAAGTCCAGCAAAAACGAGTACATGGCGTTGGGGTCCAAACCAGACACGTTCACTTTCAGAACCGGAAACATGCGCCTTGAGGGAAACAACACACAAACAACTGGAGCCCACTTTATAGCCAAATAGTACTTTCTGAATATTTATCTAAGCTCCTCTATGTGCTGCCTAACATTTGACACCGTTTACGTGCATTCCAGCTCACCTGCCATTTTTTGTGACTATCATTTCATTTGTGAGATCCTTAAACTTTTGCCAGAGCACGCTGTCATCCAGCGACACTTTGAGCTCCCTCTCGGTGGGGTCACCCTTCTCGCTGCCGGCCTGCAGCTCGCTCTCCACGGCGCTGAGGAGGTGGTCCACCCGGTACTGAGCGGCCTTACTGGGGCACTCGCCGGCGCCTGTCGCCATCGTGTTCAGCAGGTCCAGGGCTTCACGGCGTTGTCAATATGACGTTAAAAGTACTGAACCTCTGCTCCTACCGGACTTCTCTCTTTAGACTAACTCACTAAACCCAACTGCTTTAAACCGAACTTGTCTGCGGGTAGCGGCATATAAAGGCTGGAGGTGAGGTCCAGCTCGGGATGGCTGCTTGGGGCTCAGACGGTTGGCTCGTCCTCGCTTTGATCTTTGCGGGCTTGTCAGTGATTGGCTGGGAGCGGCCGTATCGTTAAACCCCACAGGATGACAGTGATTTGAATAAAGCAGTTTAACCTTCTTTATTACATCAACCTGTAAATATTGACACTTAGATCAAAGCCACACCTGCAGAAGCCAGGCCACTGTAGACTGACCAGAGCTGGTCCCCAGCCGATCAAGGGCACTTTAGTTCGGATTTGTTTCTTACTGTCTCAGCTTTTTTTTTTAATGAAAAACGTGGCTTCTCTTATGGTAGATTTATACAATGATTTGACATCTGCGATCTAGTTTGTTTGATAAGGTGTAACAACTATACTCTTAATAACTTTATAACAACTATGTTTCTGATAAAATAAAAATAAAAATCCGGTTCTAAATAATGAACACTGTCTTTGTCAAAACTGATGTAGTCTTAACAAATTTCAGAAGGTGCTAAAGTCCCCTAGTTTTGTCAAAGTTTTAATGAAATCCATATTGATTCTCTAAATTGTTTAAGATACAGACAGAAAATAAATAAACCTGGTTTTCTTCAACCTAAAAGCTAAGCCTTAAACATCAGTATGGGTGTTCATTAAAACTTTGATCAAACCACAAGACTAGGGGTGACTAGGACTTTTACAGTACTATATAAAAAGGACTTTGAGGTATGTTAAGTTCAATTTTCTATTTAGCACATAGTGATTAAATTACAGTGATACTGTATTAATAATCAAATACAGTTTAGCTGTAATTCTGAATAGAGGTATAAAAATGAAAGAAGTTAACAAAAAGCAAAGTGGGGAAAAAAGTTATAAAAAGAGAATATGACTTTTTTTCTTTTTCTTTTTCTATTTTTTTAATTAATTTATTTATTTTTTTGAAGAAGCAGATCGTTTGTGTCCAAAAACTTGATACTGTAGATAATTGACAAAAGAAAAGAAGAAGAAAAGTACTGAGGATATTTCCTATCAAGAAATTCAAAGTTGTGATGTGTTAATTGTTCACAAAACTCCATCTGCAGCTAAGAAAACACCCCCATGTGCATAAAAGCATATAACAAACATTTGTCTGCAATGAAATTATAAAAAATAATATTAAAAAAGAGGGGAAAAATAACCACATATAATATTTACATCCAGCAGCAGTATCACTTTAACTAATAACCACTGTATGTTTGTGACTATGTTGCCATGGTGGCTCCCAAAAAACTAAAAACCAAAAACAAACATTAAAAGCAGGTAATGTGTGGCAGCTATGTGTCAGCTTCCGTAGAGCTCTGTGCTGTTGTGTTGTGGCCCGTTTGTGTTACTAACCAAAACCTGGACGCCTCGTTTCTCCTGCCAGCACAGTGAGTCTGTCTCTCTCTGTCCAGCAGTCTGGACCAGAGTTCACAGCAAGCAGAGAAAAACAAACCCAACTCCGTTTAAAGAGCAGTTGAAAGATTTTCTATCTTCTTATTGGTACGAAATGTTTCTAAGAGAAGATTTTAGAGAAACTGATGGGAAACTATTCATATCAATGCATTATTTCCTTTAATAATCTGTGTGGTAGCTGGATTAACCTTGGTAATAGAAGGATCATAGTTTTATCGCAGATGTTTCAAGGTTTCGAGTAAATCTCTGCTTTGCTACATTACTCAGGAATTTCCGGGATTATCTGAATATTTAGAGCACTGTACATCATTGTTTCCTTCTATCATCTGTGCACTGCCACATCCTACCTGACTTATCGAATCAGATATCTTGCTCTTTAATATTCTGATAAAGTTCAAGTGGAGGGTTGCAAATGTGGAACTTTCATTTGTGGGTGGCACCTTCTTTCATTTATTTATTATTTCCTAATCCATCATTTTGTAATTTCAAAAGACACTTCTTCTTTTATGCGAGCTGAGGTAACTGTGGTGTAAAAGACAGGGTGACGTTACCAGTGTCATTTTCCACAGTCCTAGTGTCCCATTTGGTACCTACATCTTCTCCCTCAACACCCCACCTAGTGCTAACTGTCACACCAGGCCACTTCCTGATGTGGGTTTGTAGCTCTGTGAATTAACGTCATTCATCTATATGGTGCTATAGCTCTCCCGGGCCTTTCACCATGTCCTCAAAGGATAAGATGCAGCTCAAATAAAGCTCAGACAACACATTCAAGCTTGTATTGACTCAGCTTTGAGCAGTTTTAAAGTTCAAAGCGTAACATGTTTTTATCCACTATGAATCAATTGGCAGACTTCAACACTTTTTACCAAAAAAAAAAAAGAAGAAAGTTAGGATGTGTGTAAAGTGTGAATAAAACAGAAAATAATGATGAAAAATGAACATATTTATTTTTTAAATATGTATCAAATTTTAAAAGTGAAAGAAATTTTTTTTTAAACTTTGCTCTTCTTGGATTGCATGCCAGCAACACATTGCGTAAATGAAATTAATTTGCAGTATGTCAATAGGAAAGTAGTGTTAGAGAAAAGCTGATTCTTTCAGGAATAAAACTCACCAATCATCAAAAGACTGCACTAGAAAAAGTCAAATATTCCATAAATCTAGTCAAAACTATCTTGTTTCAATCAAAAATATTTTTGGCAAGAAAAATTTTCTTTACTAGAAATCATAAAACTAGCAAAATAGCCTTATAATTTTATTTATTTATTTGAAACAAGGCTTTTTTACTTAGAAATTAGTGTTTCCAGTGTTTGTGTAAAAACATCCATCTGTTACCCATTTACTTCTATTAAGGGCAGGAGCCTGTACTAGATGTCTCTGGGCAAAAGTTAGGGTTGACACTGGAGAGGTCGCCGGTCCATTATAAGGCCACACTTCAGACTGTGGGAGGAAACCAGAGTAGCAGGAGAACACACATACAAGCACATGGGGAACATACAAACTTCACACAGAAAGGCCCCAGCTTGAATGGTTAATGGTGCATTATGGGTTGCATGTATCTGCATCAGTTTCTCCCCCTATGCAGAGTGGAGGACTGTGGGTATTTGAACACTTCAGGTTTGTGTGGAGTCCTCCAAAAGGCCCTGCTGCTCTCAGAGGTAATATGGGGCAAAAGTAGGGTGATTGGTTTCATAATTAGAACTTTGTAATTTCATTGCAAAGAGGAAGAAACACCAAAAACAATTTTAAAAAACAAGGAGCACATATAATAGACGGTTTATCATTTTAAAACTCAGATTCACTTCACCATTGAGCAGAACTTTGTCCACTTTGACTTATTTCTTTTCCATAGCAGAATTAGACTAATAGATTATGAGCAGCATAACACACCCAAGGGTAGCTTACTCCTCAGTGGTTCCACAGACTGTTCTTCTGAGATGTAAAACAGATGTACAGGTGTATGGGTTAGCCTGTGTTACTATGAACTACACAAAAGATTGTAAAAGGGCCTCATCAGTGAGAGCTGTTATACTGGGAGCAGCACTGTTATTGCCACATAGCAAGAGGGTTCAAAACTTCTGTGTAGTCTGGATGCTCTCCCAGGATCTGCATGAGCTTTCTCTGGGTGCTCTGGCTAACTCACAGAGTCCAAGGACATGTGCACTGTTGATTGCTGACTCTAAATTGACCATAGAGGTGAGAGTGAGTGTGCATGGTTGTTTGTCTCTGTGTGGCCCTGCGATGGACATGCAGCATGTCCATAGTGTCCCCCACCTCCCACCTAGACGTGACAGGCTCCAGTCTCCAGACGAATTACGATTTTTAAATATCTTTGTTATTAGCTTGTAACAAGCTGAGGCACATAAGGTACCATATACTAGGCTTAACCCAAAGATGCAAGGAACACATTTATATATAGATCTGTGGTGAATAATGCTCCTGTAAGCCTGTTGCTGCTGACCAGTCTGTTTGCCTTCCCCAGCTCTCTTTCCAGCCAGGTTCATCCTGTGTTTGTTCAGGCACATTTTGACACAGAGGTGACAGAAAAAATGAGTCCACATGCTTGTCTGTATATGCTCATCTCAGCACCTGAGCATAACTTGTTTTTCAGGATTCTTTACCAGCCTATCTTATGGTTTTTCTGATGTAAATATGCAAATATATGAAATAATGTCCTCCAATAATGCTGGAATGTCCAGTATTGTTTTTCTGTTGTCTTTGAAATATTTTCAGACCTGCACATCTCTTTTTGTCTTTTGGAATTATGTCAGTAATGCCTAAACTCCATCCATCCATCCATCCATCCATCCATCCATCCATCCATCCATCCATCCATCCATCCATCCATCCATCCATCCATTCATCCATCCATCCATCCATCCATCCATTCATCCATTTTTAAACACATAAATTAATAAAATCAACATTTTACATCACTGTCATATGGTTACAAAGACTTAATAAAATATAGACTATACAGTACATGAAACCATGTAGTACATCCAACTCATCATAACCAACCAGAATAAAATGTTGATCTTGTTTGGACAAAAACAATAAAATCACATTTTTGCTTTGAAAATCAGAGCGAATCCTGCAAAAACCTGGTTATGTTCTGCAGAATGTGACTCCGTGTCTGTTGGTGTTCAACTCTGATGCCACCCACAGCTAGAAGCAAGACAGATTCCACTTTATTTAACTCCTGTGTGTGACTGTGGACATGAAGTATGAGGGACCAGTTTCTCTAAATCTTTACAGAAAACCAAAGCAACAAGTTGGAGACTCACTTGTTCCATGAAGTTGCTGAAATGACCCTTTAAACCTCCTCACTATTTCCTCCAGCCTGCTTCCAGTCAGACCAGTTTGATCCCAGCTCCAATTTGTGCTAAAGTGAATGTGTGTGTATGTCTGTGTGTGTGTGTGTGTGTGTGTGTGTGTGTGTGTGTGTGTGTGTGTGCGTGATGTATGTGCGTGTGTGTGAGAAAGTGAGATGTCCTGAGTCAGCACCTCTCCAGATGGGATCGCTCTGTGTGTCTGGAACACAGCACCGATGATGTCATCAACCACAAACAGTGGCTGTAATTTGATTGGTTCTCTGCGAGTGAGTCAGATGGTGTCGATAGATGAGAGAAGGACACACGTGTGGGACGAGAAGTCGTCAGGGCCATGGACGGTGAGCTGGGATACTGAAACATAACTCCAGCATCATCTGTTTTTTTTTTTTAAACTTTAAAATTAAAACAATTTAACAATGAAAAGCAAAAGATATGCGAAAATGATGGCGATAAAAACATCTGCTTGCTCAAAGATCTTTTAAACTATTTTCATGTGTAGTGAAATCTTTTATTTAATGTTTTTTTGATAGATTTTTATTCATTTTGGCAAAGCAACTTTGTACCCACTCCCCATCCCCCCCATCCCCCCCCACCCCCCCCACCCCACCCCACACACACACCTACTGGTTGAACTTTTTAAAAGTTATTTCCAGAAGGTGAATTTAGCTTACAAATGTATTTATTTTTTTATACTCTGTTGCCTTATAAAGTTGGAATATATACACATATTTTTTTTATAACTTCTCATGAAATGATAGTAAATTTAAAAAAAATGTTTTTAAAAGCAAAATTAATCCAACTTTATAGGCAACCATGTAAAAAATTTTCCTCCGAATATTTTTCATTTAGATTTTTTTTTTTGCTCTAGATGAAAGAATTTGCTTGCCTGTTTTTTATGTTTTGTTCCTCTTCACGTGTTATTTATTTTTTATGGTGTCAAAAAATTGACATGTTAAAAAAAAATTTCTACGTAATTTTTCTTATGGTCCCATAAAATGAAGAGCTTTATCCTCTCTGTGAAATGAGTCTGAAAATGCTTTTAAGCAGAATTTCCTTTTAGCAATTTCTTGATGTTATTCTCATGTAATGAGGAAAAAGATTTTCCTGGAAGACCAAAAACAAAAACTTGAAGACTGACCAGGCTCTGTCAGCTCGGTTCATGCGTCTGCCGTCTGCCTCTATCATTACTGTAACTCAGTTTATTTGGGACATGAAGTAACAACCCCTTATAAAGAGTTGAGTGAACTTTGGGTCAGTTTAGAAGACGATGTTTTTGTTACCTCTCTTAAACCAGAAGTCTTTGTGATTCAGGTTTCCTTCACCCGGGCTGAAGAAAATGAAAGAAATGCAGGAGAATTTACCATCACGTGTGGAGGATTTACCGTTGCTCAGCTCACTGACTAAACTGACAAGTTTGTGTACGCAGGCATTCAAGGTCTTCCTCAGTTTCCTCTGGAGGCGAGAGTGATTTGTTTCTACATCTTTTCGCCAAGTGTTGTGCGCATGTGTGAGAGGTGCAGCCTTGAGTGTTTAATAGGAGGAAAAGCTTATTGTTATCGCCGTGGAAACAGCCAGGAGACTCGGTCAGTTGAACAGAAATGAGCAGTGAGAAGTGAAACTGAGCGAGGCGACACAGACACAGACAGCCGCTGTGTCACTTTTGAGGCATTGAGTTGCATTTGTGTCGTTGCTATTCAGTCACTGTCTCTTAATGAGAAGGAGCCTCCTAAAAGAGAATACTTCATGCACATGTGTGTGTGTGATGCCTAGAAAGCTCTCTCTCTCTCTCTCTCTGTGTGTGTGTTTGTGTGTGTGTGTGTATGGTTGTGCGAGAGCAGTGTGTGGTTTGTGTTGGAGGAGTGATGGATGTGGTTTTCCTCTGCAGGGGAAACTGGAGCTGAGGCCATTACAGGGAGAGAGAGAGAGAGAGAGAGAGTATGTGTGTGTGTGTGTGTATGAAAGAGAGAGAGGGGCTCAGAGAGGAAACATGTTCAGCTTGTGGTTTTGAACAATGCATGAAGGTTATATTTTGAAATAATAAGACAAACATGAATTATGTATGTTGAATGCGAGAAACTTGGCTGAGCTGAGGCACCGCTGATGACGTCACGCCGTGGTAACGTCACACCAACTGAACCTACAGGAGCTCATTGTGAACTTTTTTGAAAGTTGTCCTGATGTGTTGATTTTTTTTTTCTTTGCTTGTAATATCACAGAGCTACACTTAGAGCCATGTCTTGTCATCTGACGCCATAGACTGGAGTTAGACGCTTGGCCCGGCAAGCCTGAGCAGCTCACCGGATGACTTATTTTCTGACTTAAGTCGACCATGCAGTGGACAAATTTGAATGTTGGGAAGTTCTGCAGAGTACTGTGACATCACAGACCCAGGTTAGAGCAGAATTACCCAGCCCCCTCTGTCTCCATCTCCACCCAACTTTACATCATGCTGCCTTTTTTTGTATGTCAGAAGACGGTGCTTCAAAGTTTCTACACAAATCTCAAAAGATCCACACCACAGAAGAGAAGGGTAGATGCAACAAATGCACGCTTAAAGGCAAGATACCCTTGCCATCGAAATGCCCAACCTTGCCATTATTCACAGTTGCGTACTTCTAATTTAAATGTTTGACAGCAACCACCTTAAATTTTTATATACCCACTGTGATTTTTAAAGAGCCCTTTTTTACCACTGGAAAAAGTTAACAGTAAAAATAATTTAAAAAGGTTAAAATAAAGGCCAAGTAGGTATTTAAGACATGTTCACTGAATGCAATAAAAGTGTTAGAAATCACTAAGAATGAACTTGTAACCTGTATTACCTTGATCAACCAATACTCTACAGCAGGTTAATCTTCTTACCTTTTGTTTTCATTAAGGAAGTTCCACAAAATTGTTTGAGGAAAAGGAAAAGGAAGGATTTTTTTAATGCGTAAGAATAACTTCTTTTTTTTTTACGGTGTATTCTGATACATCTGATTTAATCTAATGGTCATCATCAGCTTGTCATCCGGTTAATGACACAGTCATATCTGTCAGGGTGGGAAGAAGCAGAGAAACATCTGAAGCCTGCAGGACAGTGTTTCTCAGAAAACAAGGTTGGAAAACACTGGTCTAAAGCGTTTGATGTCATATAGATTTGACCAATGATTGGGTTGGGGAAGGGGACTCTGTTTACGCAGCTACAACCTACAGACAAATGCTCCTGTTGGCTGTTGACACTAATTATGTCAGGGAAAAATAAAGTTATTCATGAACAAATATTGAAGAATTACTGTAATAATGATCATATTTGATTTTGTTGTAACGTCAAGAGTGCCTCTGAACTTGCATCTGACAGTTACCATCATGGGAGCGCATCACAAACACAGGCTGTATAAAGAAAACTGGACATGTTTTTAGGTTTCTCATGAGTTTGAGCTCAGCAGGGCATGAAGTTTAAGTTAGCTTATCTCCTGACTAATATTAACCTATTTGTATTCTGATCTGATCCATCTCATCGCTCCAGATCCTGCTGCCTTACAACAGTGAGAAAGATACCATGAGCTTTCCTTGTAAGAAAAGATTTTATTTGTGAAGAGCTCATAAAGTCATCAGGAGTGAACGTTAAAGACATCATGGCCCAACAGACGGAGGGGTTTTAGTCAGCCAGGCTGTTCTGGACAGTGCTGGAAAGAAACCCAGGGTTGCTCTTTTTCTGTTTGATTAATGATGAATAATAAGCGGTTCTAGCTTTGCAAAGAGCGTTTCCATGTGTCAGAGCCACATAAATGGTATGAAGGATAGATTGTTTACATCAGTGTGCATTTGAAGACGGGTCAGTTGATATAGAAGTTTTAGGCTTCGAGTTGACAAGAATGTTACGATCTCCCACTATAATGACTTTAACTGTACTCAGTATAAAAACAAAAATCAAATAATTCAGACAGACTAAAAGCCCGATGGATGATAAACCTGAAGAAATAGAAGTTGTGTTGATTTTGACATAACTTTGAGCCAAACTGACAATCGATTATTCAAAAGACGTGAAACTGAGGCTAGGTCGGGGCCTTATAAATAACCTGAGAGGCAGATTGTCACTCCTCCTCCCTAATCTGCACTTTGAGGAATGCGAAAAATTCAAAGAATTTGGAGAATGTTGCTGGTTGATGGATGAGATTATGTTTTGTTTTAATCCATTTCATATTTAACTCTTGTGAGTTGATTTGGTTCTTGAAGCTCAAGGGGTGTGAACTCACAGGAATTAACTTGTTTCTGCACTTATCATAAAATGAGATCTGGTCTTCATGTAAATCACATTAATGGACAAACACAATGGACAGTAACCCCCACCTCCCAACACACACACACACACACACACACACAAACACACAAGTATTAATTAGTGTCAGTAGTTTGCATCCCTGAAGTCTGGATATGAAATGTGTTTAAGAGCTACTTTATGGATAAAATGCACTCAAACATTTTATTGCTGTTCTTAAATCACCCAGCCTCTTGGGTGATTTAAGAACAGGAGGCTGGGTGACATGACCCAGCCAGACATGAACTATGTCTTGCAAAAAGATCAGCGACTCATCAAGACTAGTTGATCTGCATAAGTTTAAAAAAAGGATACAAAATCAGCTTAGTGTTTAGTCATCCATCGGTCCACAGCAGAAGTGAGAATCCAAACGCTTATCATAGTGTTTGTCTCTGTGCGAATGTTTATCTGAAATCAGCAGACAAAGTTTTTCCTAAAGGAGACAAATAAAATTGACTTTGACTTTGGTAACATGTAAGATAGAGCATTTATTTTGATGTTGTGTGTAACTGAAGTGGAGGAACTGCTCTAACCTGCAGAACTGTTTCGTAATTGAGTGTTGATCAAATTTAGTTTTGATTTTGAGACAGTAAAGCTGCTGTGTCGAGGTTACACACCTGCAGGGTCTGTTTCCTCATTTAAACTTTGTCTGTAATTCAAAAGGTATAAAAAACGAGATTGCTAAGCGAAATCAATAATGGCATCTGTATAACTAAATTCTTATTAATTTCCATCTCTGACCTCCACTTAGATAAACTGTATATAAATGTGCAGACTATAGTTTTATGGTATAAGATAAAATATTCTTTGTTATTGTCAGTACATATCTTATGAAACATACTGAAATTTGTCCTCTGCTTTTAACGCATCACTAGTTACACTAGGAGCAGTGGGCTGCTGCCGCAGCACCCGGCGAGCATATGGGGATTAAGGGCCTTGCTTAAGGGTCCACAATGGCTCAACCCACACTGGCTCACCTCTGTTAACCCAGGGAATTGAAGCTGGGTCCTCCATGCCCAAACCCACTTCTGTAACCACTAGACTACCACTCCTTGGTAGTCTCCCTACCATATCTCTTTTGTACAAGTAGGGCCTGAGTCCAGATGACTTCAAATACACTAATTAAATACTCAATGAGTATTTAGATATGAAAAAACACCTTACAGTTTAAAGACTTGTATGTTAAGTGTACTTACCTTAATATCCTCCAACTTGGGTGATGGAGTACGAGGTCTTTAGTCTGAGTCCAGACCTTAACTCCTCAGAGATGCTGTGGAATGATCTCAACAGAGCCGTTCAGACGTCTTACAAGAGGACCTGAGCTGAAGCAGTTCTGTTATATTCAGAATCTCTGTCAAATGTTTTGGAGGTCTCAGCTGCTGGTCGAGAGATACTGAAAGCACTTGCTTCTAATCTTAGCCGCCAAAACAGCTTTGATCCTCTCCAAGGGTTCAATTACTTCTTGTGACTGTTTCTGTTCAGTCAAGAAGCAAGAAATTGTAATAGTTTGTGTATTATAAGCTGTTTTAGTCTTGACTTGCATAAAGATAAGGTTCCTTTTTATTGTAAATTAATGCCGATAGCCAGTTAATTCATAAGGGTTTTACATACTTTTTCTTGGATCCATATCTCCTGACCGTAAGCCAACTTCTCCCTCAGTCCAAAATTACACAATTCCTTGAGATTGCATGTTAACATCAGGTGTAAATACAGGCCAGCTGTGCGTGTTTAACACCCGAATTACATTATTTAAGGATGTTATTTCTGAAAGTTTTGCAGTAGGGGCTTCACTGTCAACATAATTCACTTCTTTCTGGTTGAACATTTGTCTCCTCAGGTGTTTCTGCTTTACATGTCACCGTCAAAGCTGTGTGGGTTGAAATATCTTCTGTTTTGAAACTTGATGCCCAGAGCTCAGTCAGGGCTTGAACACATGCAGTAATAGATATAAACAGCTGATGCAACCAGATCCCGCCGGTTTATGTATACTAACATGACTCGACGACAGGCATCACATCGATCAGACAATTACAGCATCATTACCTGATGATCGGACAGTAACTGCTCAGCTGAAGCTTTGGGAGTTCAAACTTCCCACGCTTGAATCTCTCTGAGTGAGATTTAATGTTAAATATCCAGCCTGATGGCTTGTGTTTCCATGGTAATGAGTGAGCTGCAGCAGCCGGCTGCGGTTACAGCTGTTACTGGGGCACAGACAGCCTCACCTGTTGCCTTCTGAACACGCTTAGACATGCGCATGTCTTGCATGTGCAGAACTGTGATACAGGCTTTTCACACACACTTACTCACACACACACACACACACACACACACACACACACACACACACACACACACACACACACACAGCAGTTTA
>JAOWBL010000007.1:13837144-13890404 GCA_028564865.1 Zenarchopterus dispar | reverse complement strand
TATTAACGCATTCAAGATATACACACACAATGTGCCCACTCTACTACACTGCATTGATCTGTTGCTGAAATGTGCTGAAATTCTCAGAAAACTTAGTCTAAAAAAGTCTTTCATTCTTGTGTCTGGTAGCTCTAGTACTTTGGCCATCCTGTCTTTTATGGAAAGAATCAGTGCACACAAGCATGAGTGTGTGAAAGAGGAAAACAGAGAGACAAGGTGCTGTGAGTGGGGTCAATGTTTTATTGGGAATATACTGAAGCTTGTAAGCCAGTGATCATCAGCTGAATTGAACTTTGAAGCACTTCAGTATTGGTTTCAAGTCGGATAGTTTATGGCATCATTTATTTTGTTAAACAATTGATAAGCTGAGATCATTTTCCATCAACCAGAGGTTGCCAGACAACCACTGAAAACCAAAGGAAAAGCAGAAGCTGTACATTTTATGTCTTGATCAAAAAAAAAAAAAAAGAACAAAATACAGTGTTTTAGATTGTCAGTTCATGAGGTACAGTATGTTCTGTGGAGCAACTTCTTAGTTTCATGCTAAGTGCATGAAGGGAAATCCTACAATTTGGCATCAGTCTCCTCAAAGGCAAAAGAGAAAATAGTGATATCATCCAAACTGTCAAGCTAATGTGCACATGCAATATTTCCGTGGGCAAATATAACTTACTCTGAGAGTAAATTGACACAGAGTAAAATAAACAGGGCATAATTTGTCCCACAGTGAGACATTTGAGTGATAAATGTGCATGAATGAGGGCAGGTTAATGCCACTGTGTTTGCCCCTCACTGTCCTTGTTAAGTGGAGCCTCTGTGGTCTCTGCATTAAACACGATGAACATTTTTCTTCTGGTTTCCACAACCTTAAAGCAGCTGCTTTCACAAGCATTGTACACATGCATACATATAAACAGAGTAAGAATTAAACTTTAAGAAAAGTTGTGCATCCCTTTACAAATGATAACATCTTTCAGCTTGTTACTGTGATGTGTGACCTGCTCACAAAAAGTTGTGTTGCTAATATATTCCTAATGGTGTGCTACTTCTCAAGAGTCGCCATAGTATGGTTCAGCTCACACCCGATAACACTGCACACTCGGGTGACAACACACTTTGTCTGCTGGGTGTAAACTGGCTGCAGAGAGGACTCCTTAGCGAAGTAGCGTTTACTCACAAGACTGTGCAGCAGGTAACAGATCTATACAAACCCCATCAGCTGTAGAGGATGCAGGTGCAGGAACCCAGATGTGGACCTGTGCATTCCGGCATGTTCGATAATAGTTGCTGGCATGTAGTGAATGTGGAGAAACATGAATATGAAAAACTCCAACAATTAAAATGTTTCCTTTATGGATCCTACAAAATAAAAGGGAGTCTGGCCTGCCCTGTGCCATGTACATTTTCCACTCGTTGAGGTCAGTTAATAGTAGCAGATGTGGTATGCCCTGGTTAATCTAATCTTGCAGAGCTGTAATGCATACTTGTGAAATTCAACATGTTAAAATGACGATGACCAGATGGCCACAAAGATAGCAAATAACTGCATCGACTGTCCAATAAATCATAGCAGCTAATAGTGGACATAAAAATAGCAATAAACCCAGGAAGGTTGGATGAACTGGCTCATTATTTAAAAACATAACCAAGGACTATGCTGACTCCATATTTAGCTTCATCTCTAATTGCTTTTATTTTGGGTATTTCTCGTGGACGTGGGGAATGTGCTTATGGCACAGTCAGGCTGTGGAGGCAGCAGGAGGGGCCACCGTCTCGTCGTGTTTGTCTGTGGGGGCGATGGGATTTCTCACCGATGGAAAACGTCATTTCAGACTTTTAGTTTTGTTAAAAAAAAGGTGTACTGTCTCACTGTGGCAGTCAAACCTCACAGTACACTGATTTCATCCCTGATTAACAACAAGCTTACAAGCTTAATGCTCATGCAAAAAAAAAAAAGAAAGAAAAAAAGGTGTAACTTCTTTAAGTTTCTAGACTATATTAGATAAGTTAGGTATATGGATAATACTTGTATAACTAACAAGAAGTGAAACATCATGACAGCCTTGCAGATGATCTTCTCCACTTTTGGTAAATGGAGCTCTGTTTGCCTGAGAGCCCATAAAGCTTTAAAAGAGAAGAAACTCTCCAAACAATTGAACATCTGCTCACTCTGCTGGCATGAAGTGACACCACTGGCCCAACTGCTTTCTCCTTTTGTAGAGGACATAATTACAACATTTTCTCCCAGATGATGTTTGTCAGAGTCAAAGTGACTGTCAAAGCAGCTGAGCTTCCACAACAGAGGGGTCAGGCTGTGTTTGACCGTCTCACTTTTACGTGAGTTATCAGCTCTCTCTCTCAGGAGGGTCCATGTGGAACAAGCCCACATCAGGACCTTCTGTTTACTCTTGGATGCAGCACAAACAAAGATCCAGAAAGCCCTGTTTAGCCTAGAAACACTGAACTGTATATATGCCAGTCTCCAGAAATAGAGAATATACGTCAGTTGTGTCCGATTAACTTAATGACGATGTAAAAGTCCTTCAAGTTTTGGTAAGTTTCAAAGAACCACAGAAGAAAAGACTAATGTTGATCCCACTGACTTTAAGTGTTAAAACACGATGCTGGTGCAAAATCCACCAGGTTCCAGCTGCTTCTGGGAGGAGATTTCAGGTGTGAGTCATTGGACTGCAGCTTAGAGAAGGCCAATGTCTTTTGTTTCTGACCAAAGAAGACAGGAGACAATGGCAGACAGACAGTCGGAGAAGGCCAGAGACAGAGAGTTGTGGGAATAAAGATTTAAAGTGAGCCTGCCTTGTTTCAGGGGCTGGGAAACAGAGCTTACAGAACAAATGAGAAGTAAACATGCAGCCACAGGAAGCCATTAACTGCAGCGGGGGCCAATTAGGCCCCAGCAGGTGTTCTTGCCTTGGCCTGCTTTGGTCCTGCCTCACCTCCTTCTGACAGAGCCCCGATCTGAGCTGAGGAAACAACAGGCAGTTTCATTTGCTCAGCAATTTGAAGCGAAGTATTCCTACTGGAGGGTCCCTAAAGTCCTTTATTGTGCTCTCTTTGTCACCCCTTACCCACCCCTCCCAAGTGCAAGTCATTAGAGAGGACAATTACATCCTCCCCATTTTACAGGAGGGGAAGATAAGACAGGATCTCTCTCATGTTGGACCCCCTCTATGCAGACCCTCTCTGAAGTATTGCTCTTTTCACACCCAGACAGAGGCGAGACAGGATGGTCAAAATCAAAGTCAATCGCGGGGCGGGGGGGATAATACACAAAGCCAGGTATCTGTGTCTTCTCAAAAGTGAAGGAATATCAGGGAAATATGAGTGGCCACGAGGACTCGTGTGAACTGGAAACAGATGGAACGTTTTAGTGAAGTTGTTCAATTTTAGTCATTCATTTTAAATTCAAACCAAGTTAAGGACCACAGTGGAAAGAGTTCAATCAGGCAAGTTCAGGAGAAAAACCAGAGAATAAACCAAAAACACCTTCACGTTACTTTTATAAAGCCGACTTCATCTGCAGGTAACATTTGACTACATTTAAGAGGTTCACAGTGGAGGTGTACCAATGTTTTTTCAGTAGTTTTTGATTATGATCATTTCTTTATTCTTTATTCATTTTACTTTCTGTTGGGATTGTGATAATAATGCCAGCTTCTCTCATCTGTCTTTGGTCACAGAAATCTGATTGTGAAAATCTGAGAGTTCATGCAGCTTAGGACACAGAAACTCTCAGGATCTCGTAGCCAGCTGTAATTGTGATAATGACATGCACATCACCTGAGGAGTGATGAAGAAAGTGAGGGGAAAAGTGAAGGCTTGCTTGTGTATTTTAGCCCAGACAAGAGTGACTTGAAGTGTTAGGCAAACAGTGCTCTGTATGTGGGCCATTCCAACCCCCGCCCTTCCCTGTCCCCTCCTCAAGATTGATGTTGATACAAATGTTAATAAACCCTTGTCACATGAAAAAATGTCCATGTGTGAAAACTGCCTTTCAAAATGAAACTACAATCAATTTAACTACAAAAAGCTGCTTGTGGTTTGGCTTTTTAAAACAAAAAAAACAGAGTCAGGGGATTTGTAACTCTAAAATCATCCACCTGTAAACCACAACTGATCAGAACTCTGGATCTCGTATCATCACCAGAACCCCCTCCATAAATTTCATCACTCCTGTCCTCTACCAGCTACATTTGCTCCCAGTCAAATGCCATATTCACTTTAAGAATCTGCCCCTCTCCTTTCAGACCACTTAACCTTGCTCCCCTTTACCTCTCTCAACTTCTGCACGCTAGCACACCCACTTGCACTCTTTCATCTTCAGATCTCGTCTCCAAACATTTCTCTTTAAACTTGCTTTATCAGTTCAGTTTCTCTTTGCTATTTTATTGATTTTCTGCATTTTGATTCTTTTTTTTATGACTTTACGATTTTATATTTTTAACTTGTTTCATAGAAAACTGTTATTTGATTGCACTGTTTTAATTTCTGCTTTGTAAATGGAAAAATGCCCATAAATAAAATATATTATTACTATTATATAAATTTTAACCTCCTAAAGAAAAAAAATCACAGATGCTCAAATTCACTCCCACAGACACGTGAGAACCACTAACGAAACTCATTCATAGATGTTTTTGGACTGGGGGAGGAAGCCAGAGTATCTGAAGAAAACCCACACAGACATTGGGAGAACTTTTAAACTCCAGGCAAGAAAAAAACTCCAGCTGGGATTCAAACCAAGAACCTTCTTGCTGCAAGATTGCATAATTTATGTTATCTTTCATCCTGGGATCACTAAAAATAAATGTGTTTTTTAAAATCACCACAAACTATAAGACACAAACCTACAGTCAAGTAGTATAACTTTTGTTAACTCACATTGTTCTCTTTAGAGTGAAATATGGCTCAGAAATAATCTAAATCAAACAACAAACTGAGGGGAAAAAAAGACAAAATATTACAGGAAAAAGATTTAATGAACATTAACAATGACAGTACTAATTCTTTCAAGATTTGAATACAAACCAAAACAATCTAGTAGTTAATATCTCTACAAAAAAAGAAACATTTTTCATCTGTAACAGTTAAAAATGGATACCAGTTTTAAAAGTTGAATCTGCAGATTTAATTATGAATGTGTTCTGTGTTTTTCTGCAGTTGCTATAGTCTCTGAAAAGATCTTATTGAGGTAGGTTGGCATCAGAGGTGATGCAGGTTCATTTATGCCTCTAGATGGCGCCAGAGGATCAACAATAGAAGGTAACAACTCCAGGAAAACAGAAAAAATGAGCCACTTTAAACAAGAAGGCAGAGTTAAGAATTAGCAACTGATCTGGAAATGGTGAAATTATTAATGAGAGCACTCTCCTCCTGCAGTACATTGTGTCATCTCCACCTGTATCAGAATATGGGTCTTAGTGACTATTTAATGTGCTGAACATTAGAGTGCTGCTAGAATATTTATCAGCCTGCTGTTTGAGCCTGATGCCAGTCCTTTCAGTGTCCTCCTCTGCAGCTCAGCTTTGACTTCATCATCTGCTTATAAAAAAATAAATAAATTAGATGTTGTGGGAGTGAATCAGTCAGCTGCTTGAGAATTCAAGAAGGATTTTTTAGGGATCTCTTTAGTCTGCCGAGAGCATCCTCCCACACAACAACCATCTTCTTCTGTTCTTCCAAACCAAAAAAAAAAAAAAAAAAAGACTTAAAATAAAAATCAGGAGGAGTATGTCCACCTCCTCTCCTCCAAAGACTTCATCTTATTCCCTGATCTTCTACACACCTCTATAGAGGCAGCTGGGACCCAAGGAACAGTATCTCCGGATTCTGGTGGTAAATGAAACCTCGCTGATATTTAGCAAAGATTTAAGGACACCGTTCTTCTAAAACATCTTGAAGCAAATATATAAAACCTGAGATGAAAATGAATGCAAATATGTGGTGAATGGTTGCTAAAAGAAAAGAAAAAGTAAGGCTAATGTGAGTAGAAGCAAGCACACCAGTGAAAAGGCATAGGCTTGTTTTTCCTTTTACAACCTATAAATGAAGATGAGTCCATGCTTGAACTTTTATGGGAAGACTGTGCTCTCTGATCTAAGTCTTTCTGAGGTTGGTCAGTCCATGGGAAATACCTCGTTCACTGAACAACCACATCACAGAAGTTTATGGGCTGAGCCTGTCCAGGAAGTACCTGCTTTGTCTTTTCTCACAAAAGCTGCTGGAGACGCAGGAGTTATCAGTTCTGTGTTCCACGGACATTAATACCATCAAGTTCTTTGCTCTCACTGCTGTGTGCAAAGTGTTGCCAGTGTTGACGGCAGCATCCATCTGTGCTCCCTGCCACTACGAATCAGCTCTGGATAATGTTGTGGTCCTGAACAGTGATTGAGGTCGATGGAAGCCTGCAGCCATCTCTTTTTTACTTTTCATCCAAAAAGAGAGCAGTGGATTGGATTAGCATTGCATATAAAACTAGAAAATAAAAACTTGAGATACTGCAAAACAGTTTGTGTCAGAGAATGAAAAATCAGAGCCTGCATCGGTTCTGCTTTTCTCACTCAGTACAAGTATTTCAGCTCCTACAGACATAGTAATGCAGCTCTAAACCACGGGACAGACACAATCATGAATAGCCTGGCTTCTTGCCTAAATCAGGCAGCAATGAATCCCTGAGAGAAGCACTTAAACAAGGCAGTTATTGAAATGGCACAATAGAAGATGGGGTTACATAACTTTTGGACACTGAGCCAGTTGATAATGTCAGTACAAGAGCCACGGAGAACCTGCTAGATCTTGGTACACACTGTATTGACCCAGCTAGGATCTCTGTCATCACCAGGCAACAATAAAACCCTTTGTGGTGCTAAACTGGAGCATCTATCCAGGACAAGATGCTTTATTGTAGCAGCTTGTTTGATTTCCCACATGGCACAAATGAGAAAACTGGTAATTTCATATACTGCACCACGTTATTTATAAATTCACGTTATGAAACATATTTGACGCCTTATTTTCGTTTTCTTTGTCAGGACAATAAAAAACAAAGTGGGAAATCCTGTCTGCAGAGGAGCGTGTGCAAACACCTTTCTGACACCAACAGGTGAGGCTTGCATGGAAAAACCCACTACCGAGTACTTATTGTTAAAATAGGCCTTAAAAAGTCCTTGAGAACATTAATACAGAAAACACTTTCTTTCATTTTCCACAAAAACAGGCTGGGGTATGTGACCTGACAATACCTGACTATTTGCAGTAGCTAAGTTGTGAGCCGTTTAAACACCCCAATCTGTAACTTATCCAGTGTGATCGATCACAGTATACTTCACTCTGCAAAACCAAGAATAAAAGAAAAGCCCCTACAATGTACAAACAAACCAAACACATGCTTTGCTGATCTTAGAGTTAGTTCCCGTAGTTGCTGCTGGACGTGTTTGATGATCTAGGTTGTGTGAGGGTGAAATGAATCAACACAGAGGCCAACAGTCCTTTCATGGCTTTAATTCTCTTTTATTGTGATGTTTGGTTGTATTTTGCCATTTTGCTAAAAGACATCATGTTATCGTTTCCCATCATGCTCTTTTTCCCTGAGCAGTGTCATTAAACAACAAAAACCTATTTCCTTGTAGTCCAGTGAGTCCCAGGACAGTTTGAAAATGCCAAGACTTAACTGTCAGAAAAGTCATCTATGCAGCACAGAATACAGGTGCGGTATTTTGACTGAAAATATTGGCCACATCTTGGTGTGAACAGTTGCTTGTAGCGTTCTGCATTGTTTTGTTTGACATGATAGTGAAGTACAGTAGTTTGCAGGTGTTTCCTGAAGGGGTCATGCACCTGGGTGCAGCAGTACACTGGTCAACCCTGATTAACAGGAAATCTAAGAAGCTTAGTACTAATGCCCAAATGGTCCCAGGAAGCTCTACTGAAGAACCAAGGAGTCCTTAAAATGATGTGGGAGCTGGTCACAAGTAAAGAAAAAAAAATTGTGACAGTAAATCAGGAAAAGAACTATGTTAGATGCACATCATAAATTCACTTTTAAATGATTCAAAAGCCTCTCTGATTATTATTATTTTAACCCAAAATAGATCAAACTCATCAGCTGAGAACAAGCCAACAGCAAAAATAATCATTAAATATTAAATATTGTACATAAACTCAGACAAAGGATTTATCCCTCTTACAAGAAAGAAAAGAAAGAGTCCAGTTTGGTTTCAGTAGCAGGCGAAGAAAGCCCTGTTGTCCACAGTTTATTGTTCTCCCGCACAAAGGAACGGTTACGCGTGCCTTTACGCAGACTCCCCTGCCAATCCACAGACTCGCCACTGAAAACAAAGGCCATGTGCAAAGGATGACTATATAAGGTGAAATTACAACTAAAACCAACATTGAATTGGCGTTTCTGTTGCAAACACTCTCTTTAAGAGTGTGCATTGCAAACACTGCTGAATGAAGGAGACCCAGACTGCAATTAATCAACAACAGTTGAGGCTGGTGAATGATCTCATCTCATTTCTTCGTCACGTGACACTTGCAAATCAGCATTAGGCCTATTTAGTCGCAGCATAAATTGACATTCAACGTGGAGTGGATATACAACTCATTTCCAAAACAGACCGACATCAATGAAATGTGTGTCTTCTTCACTAGTCCAAGTTTAAAAACTAAAAGATTGACATCTGGTGTTAACAGCCTTTAAGGTGCGGAAGCGCGTTAAGTTTGTCCACCTTTCCCAGAGCAGCAGCGTTTTCCACTCCTTTCAGCCACTCTTTACATTTCCTTACAACAGTCTCATCCACATCCCCGTCCTCCTCCTCGTACTCCACATCGTCGTACTTGTATTGATCGTTCAGCAGCGATATTTTGACAATGGCGCTGATGTCCTGCTCCGGGCTCTCCACTTTGGCGCCAGGAGCGCAGCCCTTGGACCCTCCGTGGGCCTTTTTGGATGGGAAAACTCTCCGGTGCCGAAAGTCTGCGGAAGCGCAGCACTTCTGCTGCTTCGCCATCATCTGCTTTTCTAAATTCCGTTTCTGGATGACGAGAATGGCCTCGGGGGTGAGGCTGAGGGTGAACTGAATCTCCTTCTGCCCGTCTTCTTTTCCGTGGAGGTGTCTGGTGGAGTCCATCGAGCTGGAGCGCCTGACTCCTTTGGAGTGATCCTGCGGTTTAGGCGCCGACAGCCAGGAGCACTTTCCCTGAGTCTCTTCCCCAGCGCCGGACTTCTGGGGATGGCTTTTCTGCTTCTCTTGCTGCGTCCTTCGACCCAGATTCCTCAAATTCGCCGATGCCCACGAAGTGGCCTGCTTTTCTTTTTCGGAGCCCGCTTTCTCTCTGCCACATTTTCCGGTCTGTTCCGTCTGAGGAGGCACGGCGTTGGCTTTCTTTTTCCCGAACAGTTCCCTTCCAGGCGAGGAGATCCGCTGCGGGAGGCTGATGGGAGGAAAAGGCATCTTTGTGGCTGGAAGCAATCAGGACATGGAAACCTGAAAGAGTCCCGAGTGGAGACGAGGAAGCCCTGCGCAGACGGACGAGCGGCGCTCTGTGCGCATTATCCAGCCGAGCGGGGCTGAGGCTGCCGTGCACCTGTTGTCCTCACGGACTGGAGTTGAACTGATGCACAGACGCGCACGCAGGCTTGCTTTATGATCGACTGAAGGGGAGGGCGTGGCCACGAGACGCACCAGACAAGGCCGCGGAGACGAGAGTGATGTCATTTCATCCTTTAGCTCAACTTCTTGAACCAGAGAGCCAGAAAGTCCAGAAACTCTTCACTAGAACCGGACTCATACACATAAAGGTCGATTTTGTTTAATGAATTAAAATGAATGGTAAAACGTTGTGGTAGCACACACTTAGCAGTTAGTGTGGTCCTGCCCTTATTTCTATTCCAAGAAATAAGTCTAACCCTAGATTTGAAGGAGGAATATCAATTGGAGACGATATCAAACCCTCAAAATCTTCTTATAACCGCTCCTATGTATTATTAAACCCCTTGCACGTAAATTCTTGGAAATTTAAATTTAAATACAACATATGTATTTAAAACTAACGTATCTCGTGCGTAGATGGCCATTTTTCATCAGGCCCTGTCTCCTACAGGGGAAAAAACCTACAGAGACTGAAATATTGATTTTTCTTTGTTTCTGCTGTTTTTTCTTCACCCAAACAGCTGTACAACTGTTGTTTTATCCACTATGTGTAGAGTGTAAGAATATATTCTTCTTCTCCAAATTTAAACATATTGCATCTTTGCATACCCTTGATATTTAAGTTTCTTTTTGCTCTCCTTTAGTCTACTCTTAAGAAAAACAAGTCATACTAATTTATACAACAGGGTTGGTTATTTCTTGAATCAATGTGACAATTTAAAAAAAAAAAAAAATCACCCAGGCCAAGTTATTTATTTTTGGAAGAAGACGTGGGGTGTTAAGCTGAAGAGAAATAATAATCGTCTGTAATTTCAGCATTTGCTGGAGCGTGGGATCCCTCTTCTCCATGACATAACAGATTAGATGTGATGAGGATGCAAACAGATTGCCGAGGTCAGGGTACTTCCCCTTCAGCCTCAAACTTTGGCATAATCCAAAAACAGCAGGCGTAGAAAAGCAGTCACAAAAACAAGCACCCTCCTCCCATTCAAAAGAATTATTTCATCCCCAAGATTACTTTGAGGGATTTGCTGCGTCTCTGCCAAGTTAATAGAACAAGAAGAACTGAAAGAAGATTTTGTCCATGCTAATCCATCACAAACAAACATCTAATAACTATGTGGGTGCAGTAGAACAAGAAAATGAATGTAGTTATTTAGCAACATCAAGCGTGAACAGAACCTAGGGGCATGCTTTGGAGAAAAATTCTACAATTAAAAGTGATAGAGACATCTGGTGCTAGTAGATTCAAAAAATGTTGATATTTTAAAAAGTGTTGGTCTGGGAATTCCTTAAAATGAAAAGCACCTTGCCATAACATGAACATCTGCTCTACAAACAAGAGTAGGAAGAGGCAATGCATCAACCAGGGAAGGTTGCCATGACAACCACATCCTCAAAGGCTACATGCCAGGCAATATATAGAACACGATGCAAGATGGGTTATTAGGTCACGTCAGAATCACAATGCTCAGGAAACCGTAATTAACTGGGTCACTGCTACATATGGCAGGAAATCAAATTTAAACAGAAGCATTTGCCTTTTTTTTTTTTTTTTTTTTTAAAAAGGTATGGGTGGGGGTGCAATTATATTTGAATGTGCACTTAAGACTGTCAGTCCAGATACAACAGCTGCATTTTTAATCTTGTTAGCTGAAGAAAAAAAAAAAAATCTTCAAAAGACGTGGGTATTTTTCATCCCAGAGCATTAGCAGTGATGCATTGGTTCAACCATGAAAGGAAAAACAATCTTATAAGCATTTCATAATATCTGAGAAACTCCTCATACATTTACAACACATAATTTTAAAAAACCCAACATTTTAAGATTGCTTTCTTGTAAGAAGCCAAGTCAAATTAAAATTTAGACAAAAATCAAAGTTCATGGTGCTTAAAATGTAAATATGAGTGTTTGGTCAAAATATCAACAGATATCTCTGTTATTTATGCTCCAATGGCACTTCTGTTGTAAATTACTTGGCATAATAAAGTCAAAATTTTCCCTGCACATAAGTTGCATAAAATCCTCAGAAAATATAGGAACATCTTGAGTCAATCTTAAATATATTAAGGATAATAGGAATTTATGACAAAAGCAAAAGACTGGTGCTACAGTCTGATTAACACTTTTAGCTATGCTTGAAAAGCAAGAATTCACATTTTAATACAACCAAAGTCATAATTTGAAAGAATAGTGTACAAACAATATAAATGTATATTTTACAAAGTTCTTCTTGCTGTAGTCTGGATCTTTCGACCAGTCTTAAACAGCAACAGGAGGCTCCAGAGCTTTAACTCAGGCAGGTTGTGAAGCACTTGATCACTGCGTCCCTGTCGAAACAAAACAATCAGGGTAAATAAAACACATTCAGCACGTCAGTTCAAAAGATTTCTATAAAACATATAATTAAAATCCATTTTTAAAATGTGGAATGAATGACAAGTGAAATAGAAGAAAAATAAATCAAATTCTGCTTGAGAATGATCTCTGTGATCAGAAACAAATCAAAAACAGCCATAACTTGATTCTCTCGTGCATATAACATTTTAAGTGACCAAAAAAACAAACAAACAAAAAAAAAAAACATAAATGTCCTTTGTTATAATGATTTGGGCTGGGCTGGGCTGATCATGAATAAGTCAGTATGTTTTGTCGGAGAAGCACCGCGTGCTCACAGTGACGGGAGCTCCCTTTCTTCAGGTACAGTTGCATTGAAGGATGATGCAATGTGAGCAATCACCATGACAACCACAGATCGTTGCCTACTCTTTTTCTCTTAACACAGTTTGCCCTTGCCATCTGTGTGTTGCTATGCAGACTTTGCCTGCAGCCACTGTCCAAATGTAAAGGAGTAGGTGTGAAACCTGTCAAGGTTAAAAGCGGTAGAGGTCTGAGTGGGAGGAGAGGAGGTCAGAGGATGGACATGAGATTTGCTCCTTTAAAAAGGCTACGCTTCTTTTCACTGGCCTACAACAAAAATCAGCGCCAGAACCCTCTCATTTCTGCTTTTTTCAGTCTTAAAGAAAATGCTTGATACTATTTTTGCTTCTCTAAAAGCTGCATGAATAAATGATCAGTGTGAAGAGGCTTCCCCCATTTCTGATTAAACATCTGAGCAACAGTAGACTGACAGCTCTGTGGGAAGTGCACATGCAGCAGGTTTTAGTGCCTTGCTCCACAGGCGTTAGAGGTTATAAACGGCAACGAGGCAAAATACATTAAAGGATCAAGTCTAATGACCATGTGGTGTCATGGCGAGACAGGTATAAGTTATTTTGACCACAGATGGGGCTGGGAAAGACTACAGTTTATGTTTTTTAACGTGTCACCCAAAGTAGATCAGGATATACATCATCTCTATAACACTGTGAAAACACAGAGCTAAAAGATCAAATCTGAATTAAATGAAGAAAAAAAATTAAAATAAGAGGCTTAAGGGGATAAAAAAAAAAAATGTTTTTGGCAAATGTATAAAATGCAGAGACAAGGGAGTGACAAATAAATAACTGATTGCTGGGATTTAAATGGTGGGATCAGAACCTGGAAATCAAATTTGCATTTCTTCAGGGGAATTAGATTTTTTTTTTTTTTTTTTTTTTAAGGATAAGAACATAGTTTAAAAAAAAAATCCTTTGTCTCAGCTTTGTTGTTTTGGTAGCGTTTAGGTTGGGGGAGGGGGAACTCGGGGTGGTTACAGGACGTCTCTCAGCTGTCAGGACGGATTACGGGGTCACCCACACACACTGAAGGTGGAGCTGCATGGGGGTGTCACCACATGAGATGTAACCCCACTTACAGCTGGACTAACAAAATGGCATCGCACCTCACGCTTCACTCTGTAAAGATGGAGGTGGCGCTCCACCTAAGACACTTTGAAAAGTAAAAGTATTTTATTTACCTTAAAATACATATCTGTGATGGCAAACTACAACTACAAACTGAATAATTTTAAAGTTAAAAGCTGGCATGTTTTTTCCCATGTTAAAATTTTGATTGTTTAATTAAAAATAAAGAAAAAAATAAAGTATAAAGCAAATGATGGAGTCATTTACACTCATCTTTTATACACTTTTATATTATTGAATCCCCATCTAATCAAAAATGTACATTGAGCCTATAGAGCTTACCATAAGCTCATTACAGTGAATAGAAAAGCTAGATTGAAGAAAATTATTATAATAAATCTTACTGAAAGAGCACTAAAAGAGCATTATTCCACAATAAATCATTTCATCTTAATATTAAAGATAAAGCAAATACTATCACAGGGCTAATACTCGGATGAGAAAGAAACAACCAGCTGCCACTGGCTCGACACCGAGTGCAAACACTCGTCATAGGGGATTACAGCCATATGGTGGAGGCAAACAGTGTTAAGAGGTAAATAAAAACATGTTTTCAAATCGACGGGTCACTCATGCAAGGGTTTTTTTTTTTTTTGGTGAGGAATTTAGTGTCAATGTTGCTCTTTATTGAGATTGAGAATGGGGGTGAAAATATGCTGAAGGTCTTGGTGGTTTTCATAAAGCCACTTAAGGGAATGATGTGGGTTTAAAAGACAAACTGAAGTCAGAAAGCAAAAAAATTCAGCTGAACATAAAGCACATATGAATTCCACAATATGATTAATAGCATGTATGTTGACTTACCTGGCAAATGGAATGTAAGAGATGCTATACCTGAAATAAAAAAGATAATTACTGGTTACGTCTCGTTACATCAACTCCACTTCTAGAGGATATGATCATGATAAAAATGTACAAGTCTCTTGTTATGAAAGAGTGCAGACTCTCCCTTAGGTTGTTTAACACTTTTTCAGGTTGGTTTAAAAGAAATAAGGATCACAGAAGTCCTATATTATAGCATTGCGGGAATCACAAAGTAGAATTTATTCAATAAAAAAAAAAACAAACAAAAGAAAAGAAAAACAAAAAACAACCAGCCTTATAAATCCCAGTTGAACAACTTGTGTCATACATGACAAAAGTCTCACATAAACCAGAAACATGTTGCTGAACGATGAGACACTAGTGCTCCAGCGTGGCTCAAGAAAACAACAAAATATAAAACTACATCATTTAAAAGGCATACAACACTTTTACCACTATTGCAGTTGGAATAAAACATAAAAGCTGAGGTTTCCTAACTTATGTTCCAATGTTTATCATTACAGTAAATTATCACCAGAGCAGCAACAGTTTTCATCCATTTCTAGTAAAGCTTATTTGCATATCTTGTGTTTATAAAGATGTGAGAAGATTTCAGAGCGGAAAACTGTCCTGAAAAAAAAAAAAAAAGAAAAAAAAAAGAAAGAAGAAGACATAATTAAACACTAGGAAGTACTATGTGGTGAGTCACACGGCAACATTTAAAATGTGCTCCATCGAGTAGTGAATACTGGACTCACTTTCATTAAGGATCACTCAAATGTGATTGTGAATTAATCAGACACACTAATCTTTGCATTAATAACTCGGGACAGATGGGCTGCGACAGAAAATATAGGATATATTTTCTGTTGGATAATGAGGATAATGATGAGATCTGAACTTCAGCTGGCTTTTGACAGAAAAAAAAGATTATTCAATGAAGTTGAATGATTAAATGGAAACACAACTATAGCTATATGGCCCAAAAAAAGTAAAAAAAAACAAAAACAAAACAAATCAATGCAAATGCTGTTCCAATAATTTAAATAAAGTTTCATTCATTTTTCAAAAAACATGTCAGTGCTGTTTCAAACTTCCTTCTGCCAATTGTGCGATTGTTAAGTTTGTGTCATTCAGTTACAGTTTAGTAGCAGAGAGTCACTTAAGCTTTCAGCCCGAGAACTGGACTTTGATCACGTCTGTGTAGGTCACTGGTAAAATCTTCTAACATAATCAACTTCACACAGACATCCCAGCGTCTGCGTGGGAGTGCATTATACCAGTCTGCTGAGAATGAGCCTAGAATGTGTGACTTGTCGTTGCCATGGCAATGCGTTGGAAAGGACAGAGAGGATGGAAATTTAAAAAAAAAAAAAAAAAATGACGAGGCTAATACCATCATGCTGAGTGAGGCACTGTAGTCGTCCGTTATCTAGTGGTCCCTCAGCTGAACATGTGAATATTGATGTAAAAGAGGTTAAGGACTCTTAAATGTGCATAATTAGCTGGGTTTGCTTGTCATTAGTAATTAATTAGTAGTAAGGTTTAGAGAACCACATATAAAGTCTGAGCAAGATGAATTTAGAAAATAATTGTTTGAAATAATTTAAGAAACTGAGAACTATGTTGGACTGCTTTATGCCATTAGACTGCTGAACATTTTTGTACGACTTTGCTGGTGGACCAAAAATTCTTATTTAATGATGCAGCAGAGTCAGTATTTGAGCCGACCTTGCTTCAACACTGCAGTGCTCTTAACAGACCTGCTGCAGTGCATTACCCCACATTAGTGGACTATGACATTCAGCTAGCTAAGTAACTCATGAAAATGTGCCTTCTGGATGTTGAAAAATGAAGACAAATTGTGGTTGTGTACTTAAAAATAATACAAGTAACAGGATTTGTTTTAGAAAACTGAAGCTAAAGCACAACTTCACAAACTTCAAGAGAACTTAAGTTGATTAAAGGCCAACGTAACAACTTCTTCAGAAATATCATTTCACCAGAGGTTAGTGGGCTATGCACCCCCTCAGATGTCTCACAGTGGACTTATTTTGTGCAGATGTATGCTGATGGAAAGCTCAAGATCAATAACTCCCGTCTCATTTTTCTACTAGGAGTTTGTCAAATCTTGACAAAGACATCTGATTATAGCAGGACTAACTCTCCCTGTCCTGTTAAATTTCTTACATCACGTCAGCATCTACCCAGGCTTTGTTGTTCGCAGGATACAGTCACCATGTGAGTGTAGGTTGCAGGTGTCCAAAGTATATTTTCATTTAAAACCATAAAATTTCTGTTATAGTTACACCTGCCATCCACACTACACCACCGACATATATATTTCTTTGTTGTCTTTGGTATCAGCTGTCATGCAGTCAAAGTCTGTACTTAACATTGCAGCTGCCTACATGCTTAGCAGGAAAGCCATTATGCGAAAAATCAGTAGAGAATCTATTTCCAGCCGAGGTTTCTGCACTCCCCACCCCTAATTGTACATGCATCCCCAGTGAGCATGGATGGCTCTCTGGAATTTATGGTGGCGTCATATGGACAGAGATCTTTTCTGATACAAAGCAGAATTACTAGCAAGGATGTGGATTGATTTTGTTTTGCTGTGGCATTTTGAACCCAATCTGGCTCAGCGTTGACACATGTCTACAGCATACAACTTTTTAAAATGACCCAAAAATCTTCTGGATATAGCTGTAAAAGATGCATCATTAACTCATTGCACCAAATATTTCAGAACAAACAAAAACCAGGCCTTTATCTTACATATTTTTAAACATTAAATAATAATTCATTGGTACCATGCACTCTGTGGCAAAACTTCCTCTTGAGAACAGTGAAATAAGTTAATCTTCATTTGCCAAAATGAACCATGTCCTCACACGGATCCTGGGACTTCCTCTTTGTTTACTGGCCAAATATATACTGACCTACTATGACACCTGGCAACTGGCCTATTAGTCTTCTTACAAGACCAATGGCTCAGCCTCATTTCAACAGAGGTCACTGTCTGCACCGGTAAACTACAGCTCATACAAAACCATGGCTCATATGTGGACATGTTCTTTGCAGACCGAACTTTATGAAGAAGCAGAAAAAAAAGAAAAAAAAAAATCGGAATCCACAGTATGACAATGATCATATAATGACAGCAGTTACAGTTTCAGCCAAGCAAATGCCTACAGCAGAATAATCCACTCGACTCAATGACATCCAGCTCAAGTCAAAGCACCTGGAGCAAAGCTCTCTATTGTTAAGAGGCGGCCTCATCCCAGTCAGTGTGAATAACTGGTTGTCAATTGCACTACACAGGAGGCCCACACTTACCATGTCATTGCCAAGAACTGCAGAATACAGAAGATGATAGCCAATCCCTTTTTATGCCACTGTTGAAATACAAAAAAAAAAAAAAATTTAAATTGCTGAAAATACTGTCAAAAACAATAGATTTTATTTGCCTTTTGGATCTGTGACTTACACACTTACCCAAAACACTGCACAAAGTGTCAAGGCAAGACAGAGCTGGTGGACAGAAACACAGAAATGCTTTTAATTTTTTTTTTTTTAAGCTATATGCGTACATGTGGCATTTAATAAGTGACAACAGATTTATTAAAGTTTTTGATAGAAAACGTGAACTTAGATCAGAAAAACACGAACATATACGCACATGGACAAATATGTTGGTACCCAAAGACAGAAAAATCCAGTTTGGTCACTAAAATAACTTTTGAGGCAAATTTCTTGTGCAATACAACATTTTTTGGGGTATTTAAAGTGATGTGTTTTTGGTTGGAGGACCTGTGACGGACACCAAGCTTTCAGACACTGGACAACCCATTTCACTCCAGAGTGTCTTGAGATTCAAGTGTACCTGCACAGATTCAAGACATCCTGTGGCAGATGCAGCAAAGCAGCACCAGAACATAACCGAGACTCCTCCATGTTATACAGTACCTACAATATGTTTTTTTTTTTTTTTTTTAAACCTTTATGGCTTGTTAATATGCATTTTAACAAATTTGAGTTTGGCTCTTGTGTGATTTGCTTTCAACATTGGACGACTCCTCAGTCGTCTTCCATTAAGTTCATTTTGGCTAAAACAGCGATGGATGATGTGATCTGACATTGATAGACCTTCACCATAGACCTGACATTGAATCTCTGCGGGTTCTTCTGGACTCCTTGGTTTCTATTCATATTATCTGTATCCTAAATTTATCATCACGTTTCTTCTTCTTGTCACATCTAAGGAGGTGGAGGTTGGAACCTAAACGTCTTTATGAAATTTGCAGCTGCAGTCACAGGAACATCAAGCTACTTGCAGATTATCTTTATAGTCTTTAACATTGCTTGTCTATAATTTTCTTTTTATGGATAAATCTCTCCTGTGCTTTCTCTAGTCCATGTTCAGCTTGGTGAATACCAAGCAGAACGAAGAAACCTGTCGTGCTAACTTGAATCACAATTCAAAAGCAATTTCTGATTTCCATTAGTCAATTTTTACTATTATGACTTTTGTCAGTTTCAAGTTATTTCAGTGACTTATGATTGTTTTCTTTATTTAATGGAAGGGTACCAACAAATCTGTCTGCATGTACACTATGAATTTTAAACATACTGGTGTAGCAGAAACCAATTGATATGCAAGTCCTTCAAAGATCACAAGGTGATGACTGTCGGGTCTTTTACAGATTTAAACAACTACTTTACCAAAGTATAAATGACATTCTAATGTAACATTAGTGTAAAATGAATCATCTAGCTGGAATGAGGAAATTCAACAGTGAAATCGTATTTACCAGCATAACAATGGTGGCTATGAGTCTCGTTGGTTCAAACATGCGCTTCAGTTGTTTCAGCGGTCCCATTAGGAAGCATGTGCTTTGGAGGGAGAAGAAAAAAAAAAAAAAAAAAGAGACAAATTACAATGCTTGCAGAGTTTACTTAGAGATTAAGCTATTTGTTAATTTAACCAACTATCATCATTATATTTTACTTTCTTTCAAGTGTATTTTATCTTTTTTTTTTTCCTCTCCAGTGATCACATAACAGAATACACATTCAATATAGGTTCTGTCTTGGCCTCTGTTCATTATACTACCCACCACAAGACTCAATCATCAACATATCCTCCCATCTTATTGGTCCACTGTAACATATAACAGAAACTTTGCAATGATCAACACCATAACCACACATTTGCAGGCTTGTGAAAAAATCACTTATTATGCCAGTGAAGCTAAGCACACAAAGGCTTTCCCAGCCAGCGAGGCACACAGCTCTTTGCTCAGCACAGCTGAGTGGGTACAGAGAGTGTGTGGGCTGGCACATCTGTTAGATGAGACACAAGAGTAGTGTGTGTTGACGTAGACTCTTCCTACTGATCTGATGAGAGGGATTTTTCTTTTTTTAAGACCAGCTGCTCAACGTCACAGAAAAAAACACGATGTCCACGCACAGGCTGCTTCCGCTAACTATGACGAAACACGCCTGTCAATTTGACCATTTCTGTGACCATAAAACCTAAGATGTCACTTGAATTAAATTATAATATATTTTTTCCCCCACAGTGAGGTTCAATTCAAGATGTTCGTCTGAACAATAAAAGGTGAAATGTCAAAAACACCCTATCCTAACTTACAGTAGGGGAAAAAAAAGAATTGATCAAAATGAACTGTCATATTATTTTAGAGAGAGATACATAAATAGGTGCTTCTCTTATCCCGCAATTGAAATTATCAATTTAACATATACATAAATATTAAACAATATAAATTATATTAACATGGTAAATTCTTATTTAGCATGTTATTGTGTCACAGACCACATAACATGTAGTAGAGATGCACTGAGCCACTATTTTTGGGTTTTAGTATGGGTTAAAGTAGCAACAGGATAAGTCAAGTACAGCTACTGTAACAGTAAAAGCTTTATGGTTTAGGTTCCAATTGATTTTTTTCCTCTGTGCTATTGTCCAATATCCAAATTATGAATGAATTAAATAAATTAAATTGACTAAATTTATCCCATCTCTAACATTTAGTTACACCGAATCCTACTAAGACAAAACTGAAATAATGGACTTTTTTGTATCCAGATACATTTAACCACATAGATGATTGTAAGTCGAAGTTTCTTACACATGACTTTTATAAACACTAACACAGTTAGAAATGTGGTGTTCAACAAATCTTTAACGCAGTTTGAAAGAACACTGAATGGCCTTTTTAACTCCTCTGGTGGTTAAGTATGAACAGCAATATCAAAGACAGCCACACAAGAGTGCCGTTTTGTGGGTAATAAGCCTTATCTTTGTGAAAACATATGGACTGCAACCACCATCTTTTTACTCCTAATCTTTTCCTTTTAACTGTTAAATCACAAGTTGTCATCCACCATATCACCAGGCATTACCACATCCATAATCAACTCACAGTAATCACTACCCAGTTAGTTTATTTTTTATATATATATATATATATATATATATATATATATATAAAAAATTATAAAACACAAATAAATACATACATACATAAACTGAGACAGATTAAATACAGGAGCCTTACCTGGCCAGAGCTGAGACATTTCCTAGTGTGTAGAAGACGGCAAAAAGCTTGATGCCCTTGGGGAGAAACAGCAGTGCTGAGCCCTGTTAAAGATGCAGTTTCTGTAAGCGTCACAAAATATCACCACACCTCAATAAGGAAATCAAACACAGCAAAAAATAAATTAAAAAAAGCCAAATGGTGCAGCAATATTAAATCATAGAATCTAATAAGAAATAAGATTTATTTAGTCCCCCCACCCCTTTCTCTTTTTTCCCCAATGAGAGAAATCCAAGGACTCTGTGTGCTGTCCTATGGTTCTCAAACACAGCTGGCTCCCTCTACTGCTAAAACACAAAAGGTCTTTATATAAAGATTACCGTTTGTATCTTATTACTACTGAATGTGCATCTTTACTATATTAATGGTGAGATGTCATTCATCTCTCCACAACGATTTAGAATGCTTACTGAGTGTTATGTTTATCTACAATAGGCTATCTGTACAACACCCATGCAGGACCAACCACTAAAATGGCTCATTTGGCTGGTTTGGGTGCTCTATTCTGTGCTCAAGCATAGTCTGGTTCCTAGTCTCTGGCATGGTTGGAAGAGGTGTGCTTCTAGTAATTGGTACGGTTCCACATGTATGTGGAGGAGAGGATGTAGACACAATGTACGCATGAGATAGAGATGGAAAAACTCAAAGAAAAATCCACAAGTCAATAGCATTTCCTCACACTTTCTGTGCTGATTATCTGAAACAAACAGGCATTTGACATAATGTCATGATGACATACTTACACTTAGCAATCATGATGAAGAATGATTAGATAAAATTCCATAAGTGGAGTCCGAGGGTTGACCATTGGTGGGACTCCATTACCAGCACCGAAATTGCCAAAGAAAATGGACAAAAAAAGGCCACCATCTCAATGTATATACACAAAAAATCTGCGAACCCCCTCAGCTCTTTTAATATTCATATCTTTGTCCTCATTCATTTTTTTTCTTATTGTCTCATTTTCTTTCACTGCAGGTAAGTAAACAGCAAAATTGGTGCACTATTTCTGCCAAGTGGAATGGAGTACTAGTTTGCTAAGCCAGTCGATCCCACAGGGTCCATCACTAAATGAGACAGACTGGCTGAAAGAACCAGGTAGGGGGTCGGTCCTGTTACAGTTCCAGCCTGCTAGGTTTTACCCTAAACACCTGCCAATGGAAATGGAAAATGTGGAAAATATGAGTCCAAGCCAGTAGGGGATACTGGGAAAAAGGGTCAAGCATGCCTGAGCATGACATGGTACGCTTTGCTTGTGTGAGATCTAATTGTTTTTAATAAAATACTACAACCAAATAGTGTTCATTATTATTATTCTAAGACTATGAGAGCATGCATAGTTTTATTAATGTATGTAAACTAGTGCAGTAATCAAAACATTTGAAACCTGAGTGGAGTGTTGAGTGGAAACTGTAATAAGGTATATGCATGTGTATTTTATCTGTCAAATGTGCAAAGATGTTTCAACTGTGAGTTTTACAACCCAGGCCAAAAAACAGAGACTGTGTTCAAGAGTCCGAGTGAATTATTACAGAAGCTTTAAAGTGCTGGTAACAAGTGTGTGCAGACGGGACAAAACTTCCTCCTGTCTTAATAATGACTTGCTGAAACCACTGCCGAATGCATAAACTGTATCAGAGGTTCTGCATGCTCCACATCACTACGGTCATCATAAAACCAGATGAAAGTGGGAGAGACACTCACGAGTATTGAGCACAGGATGCCTGAAGCAAAGCATATGACAAACCATTTCACCCTGGTACTGTAGCTGAGAGTACTGGAATCGAGGACCTGGTGAGAACAATAGGAGGATGTCATGAGACAAACCTAATGACCTGCAGAAGGACCCACAGGCTGGTTTCTGGCATTTCAACTATGTGTAGCCACAATGTTGCTTCAAACAGCAATCACAATCAGCACTCATTTATATATGTTAATCAACAAAGAATTACAAGATACAACTGCACAACACTGCCAAGAAAAAAAGAGCACAATATACAAACTTAAAGTGAGCACCTTACCTCATCAGATCCTTGTGAACGCGTGCAAAAGGTGTAAACAAATACAATTCGTTAAAATTTACAAATTACTGAGATTTCGTTTAGCGCTCTTCAAAAATAAACCCACTTGAGCCTTTTTTAAACGGCTGGTATCGAAAAAAACAAGTACCAATACAGAAAATGCAAGTAGAAGAGCCTTTTTGAGTAGTTGTATAAACTGTAGCGGTTTAACGGAGAGTTAGTTAGCATTAGCAGCTGTCATACACCACTAAGCTTACCTGTGCAGTGAGACCCAGCTCCTCGTTATCGTCTCGGCCGCTCAGCACACGACGAAGTTTGTCCATTGCTAAAGAGCAACCGGGCAAACTGGTCAGAAAACGTTCAAAAATAAGCCAAATTCGTAGATTACAACATGTACGTATTCCGCAACCGTCTACAAAATACTGGCCGCTGTAGCAGTAGGCTCGGCTTCCTACTAACTTCCTGAACGACGTTTTTCTCGTAAAAATGACTCGGAATCGGTTTAATCGCAGCAACTGTGTGGGTAATTATACTGACAACTGAGCTCAGATCAGCTCTAGATGTCCCCTTCCTCTGAAATGTAAATTGTCGCCTTCTGGTTGAAGTACAAGTTAAAAAAAATTACGGCATTACGAAACTTTCTACTACCGGACAGAATACCCGGAAGATTTTTTTTTACACATTTGCGACAAATACGATGTTTGCTCGTTACTTCAAATGGGGTGTTCGATAAAGCAGCAAATAAATAAATACACAAATAACAGCAAGAAGGTTTCTGGTTCGATTGGCCACCTGTCTAGCGTGTAACCCTGCCTTTTGCGTGTAAAGAGCTGGTGTTACAGGCCTCAGCAAACCCCCGTCAACCAAAGGGATGAATCAAAGACACAGCTTTAAACAGCGCACTCGCGTTTTTCTGTTGGTTTGTCGACACCTAGTGGACAATTTGAGGAATGCAGCGGCGTCAGAACTCGCAGATCTTAACCATTCTTGGTAATTGAGTAACTTGTTTTCGGTAGGGAGTGTTTTGACTACTTCTGTGTCTAACTCAAGCACTAATCAGTCTAACAAACAAAATAACAAATGAATTTATGTATGTATGTATGTGCATGTTTATTAAATCATTTTAATTATACATTTTACACATATCACGTGTGAAATGTTTCTAAGCACCTACATCCTGTGAAATGTATTTCTATTCAGAGGTATTTTAAAGGCTTGCATTACTATTAAAGGTTTTCATTAGTCATGTTGGTGCAAGTGTTGTGTTTTCATTTAACAATCAAATAATATTTTCCTACATAACACGCGTTAAAACATTGTCAAGGCTGTATAACATTGTTTTGCTTTTAACCACAATATAACTGGCGCCAAAAAAGATACAAATTATGGGAAGTTTTTTTTTTTTACTTTTGGGTCACACTGTTCTCCTGAGGGACACGATCACTGAGCTGGATGTTTGTGTGTCAGCTAAAATTTTAATTATCCTCAAATCCATGCCAATTACAGGCATAAGAGTTAACTAACGCAACAGGAAAAGAAAGCATAGAAAATGATCTTTGATGAAATCACTTGAGTATTTTTTTCCAAAACTTAAATATGGACAAACAATAGTAGTAGTAATTATAAGCTACAATCAAACTGAGCTGGTGAATTGAAGATGCACATAATTATCAAACAGAATTAAAAATATAGTGTACTGTTGATGTTGTAGACAATTTTCTGGATATGTTCACTTCTGTGTTATTGTCAATTATAAGGCTTGAGCTGTAGCTGACCGTGAGCAGGTGGTTCAGATTAGGTACTGCTCCTTGATGTAACAGCAAAAGAACCTGCTGCGCTCCAGGAGGGGAGACTTGGGACGTGGGACGGGTCAGATATCTGCAGCCACAGCAGCAGCAGGACGACCTATCTATCTCTGTGCACGTGTTCAGCGGTTCCCAGACTCCAGCTACAATGTGGACATCAATACTAGTATTCCTGCTCCTGTCAGTTTTATTTTTCTATGGGTGCACGAGCTTCGTGTGCCCGAGGATCTGTCGATGTTCCTCTGATACAATCAGATGCAGCGTTATAACAGAGGGGATGGAACAAAGAGATACAAGACTGTAAGTTCATCACATGTGTTTTAAGACTCTAAAGACTGTGTCATTGTGCGTGCATGCCGTTATAAATTCACAAGAAATATTTTAACAGCCCATTCTTTAACTATTATTGCCAGAACCATTGCGCGCGTATTTACGCACAGAGAGATGTCTCGCATGAAAGCGTCCTCTTGTTTCTGCACCGAAATGCGTTTTAGGCTTTTATTTTTCTCAATTGGATTCCGTTATTTTAACAAAGATTGGCTCCATTTTGATAAGAGGAACGATTTGTGTCGCCCTGGCGCATCTAAAACACATCCACGTTTCCATACATCCGTTTTCTTTACCTGTTTCTTCAATTCAGGAGATGTGGGGTATTTCTAGGGTTTTTAAACAGATCATGTGCCTGCAATCCTTATAGATATATTGGAGGTTTCTTAGCAACCAAAAGGTTTAAGAGTTACAATCTACTGAAATTTAATAGTCTGAATATTGTCCAGAAGTGTTTTACATGTAAGCATGGCTTTGACTAAGATGCACCACAACCAAATATTCTTAACGTCCTAAGACCTGTCCTACACATATGTGGACGTCACACATTTTGTTGTCTATGTCATAATACTTTTTTTTTTAATTGGGGCCCAAAGCAACAAGAAAAGAAAATGCACCAGGTCTTAGGAGGTTAAATATCCTTGGATTTCCCTTTTGTGTTCCTTCTTTTCACAACCAAACCAGTGACAGCCTTTGCTATTTTCATAATTTCATCATTTGAGTCTAGATTAAAAATTAGAATAGTTGCTTTATATAACAACATGGTTTATCCATCCACCTGCCCTGTTAGTATTAATGCACATATACATCTACTCCACAAACAAAAGCCTCAGCTTTAATTTATTTCCTTCTTTTTACTCTGTAGCTACTTTGCACACATTTGTTTTTTTTTCTTAAAGTCAGAACACTTTGGATTAAAATAACAATGAAATGAAAAAAATCTATTTAAAGTCGCCTCATTTAGCAAGGGTTTCACAGCATGTGTTCAGTTTAATTACCTGTAAAGAACATGTCAAGTTGGCCTTACAAGGTCAAGCACACAGAGCATCTTCTCAGCTTATATGACTCCTGCCTGGATCAGAACCCTCTCACAGAGGTTACCAGACTGTCAAAAGCCTTGAAGGTGGGAAATCTTGACCTCTGCTCTGGTAAATCACAGAACCTTGGGTCTCTACTGATAAGTTTTTGTGAAGTGCAAGTCTAGCTGCTTCATGATTACATCAAAAGCCACCAACACCTCTAAACATAGACTCTATACATGTGACGATGGCAAATTCTGAGACTATAGTGGCAATTTTACTCGTTAGTTTCTGGTAGTTACTGAACTCTTGACATCAAGACAAGTGCAATTAAAGCTCATTTGTTAACTAAAGGACTCACTGTATTTAAAAAAAAAAACCCTCATAAACAATGGTCCTCTTCCTGTCCTTTTTTAGGTTTCTTTATCACCTCTCTTTGAAAACTATTTCAAGCCACTCCTTTGAAGGTTTGAGAGGAGTCCAGAGGATGTATGTATTGTAATTCCTCCGCTGAGAAACACTCACTTTTAATTTGTTTCACCATAACAAATGGAGCACTGCCAGTTATCTAATAAATGTCATGAAATGCGATAAAATAGGGTTATTCACATTTTTACACCACATTTCTATTGCTTCTGTTGCATTTTGTAAATCAGAGATTAAGTTGCTGTCATAATACAGTTTCTCTTGAGCATCACTGTTTTTAAAGGCGTTGTTTGTTTCTGCTGTTTAAAGTGAGATTGCTCAGAGTATAACCCTGGAAATTATCGAGCCATTAGCATTCAACAACCTTCACAACCTGTCTGAAATGTAAGTCTTTTCTGTGAATGAATTACAGTCACAATTGCTATGGTGTAGCTCAGTATCCACTCACTCACATTTATTTTATTTTATTTTTGTCACACAGATCAATCCAGAATACGAGGAGTCTTATGCACATTGACAGAAGAGCATTTAACAACCTTCCAAGACTTCATTACCTGTGAGTAGATTTAAAATTTACACAAGAATGTATTTGTATTTCTCTGAATCTAGCATAAGATGCAAACATTGCCTAATAGTTTGATCTATGACAAACATTTCCTTTGCATTCTCATTTTCATTATAATGACACATTTTCCTTATTGCTGCAGGAGCATCTCAAACACCGGTATAACAGTTTTCCCTGATATCACATCAGTCAATTCTCTCGAATCAGAATTTATCCTGTAAGTCTGTCATTCAAGTTTTAGATAGTACTAAATATAAAGACAAATTATTTGCCAAGCTCATGTACATTTTGGCCATAAGCACTCTGTAATTATTCAGCTTGTTCAGTGTGAACTTTGTTATCCTTGCAGGGATATTTGTGACAACCTTTATCTACTTGAGGTACCTTCAAATGCTTTCATTGGGATGACTAAAGGATATGTTACAATGTAAGTGCAGCTGTAGATCTTTATTTTTTTTATCCGTTTTGCTCTTTTTGTTTTGTTAAGTATTTTTTCAAAAGACAAGTTCATAATCCTCAGACCCCTTCCTTTGTGACTTGTGTTTGTAGGAACCTGTACAACAACGGCATCAGAGAAATACATAATCATGCCTTCAATGGGACCAAGATAGATAAGCTGTATTTCACTGCTTTTTTAAATTAAATACCCTAGATTGAACACAAGTTCCAAGCATGTGATAATTCTCCTCACTCACCGTTCATTGTGTTGTCTTTAGGGTTTTGAAGAATAACAGAAACCTAGAAAACATTCATAACTATGCTTTTAAAGGAGCTATGGGCCCTGGAGTCTTGTAAGTTATATTGTATTTCTAAACCTCCAGAAAGTTTCATTATGTTGAATTTATTTGTTAAGATTCAAACTGCTGGAAGAAGAAAAATATGAATTAAATCACCAACAAAATTTAAGACATTCTCTGTCTAATAAATTAATTGTATTAAGTGTCTAGACATACTTATGTATTTCTAAAGCAAGTGGCTCCATTTACCAGCTTCTAGACAAAAAAACCCAAAACAAACAAACGAACAAAAACAAACAAGGACAATAAAACAGTATAATAGTCTTACAAAGGTCTTTACATCATATTGTTGTTGGTGTTGTTTCACAGGGACGTCTCTGCTACAGCTGTCACAAAGTTACCATCACAGGGGTTGGAGTCAGTTCTGGTGTTGTCGGCTCAGTCGGCATACGCTCTGAAAAGTTTACCTCCTCCTCAGGGACTGAAGAGCCTCCGAGAAGCTCATCTCACCTACAACAGCCACTGCTGTGCACTGCTGAGCTGGAACAGGTGAATTTCACTGTTCATTTTACAGCTTGACAAAGTACATACTTCCTCATGGATTTGATCTGCTCCACTTCTACACAACTTTGTTGCATTACTGTAAATGTTAAGTGAACCTTATTGGTATTTAATTTACACATACCTGCACACACATAAAATATCATGTAAAGTTGAATTTAAAAAAAAGAAGAAATGCACTAAAAATACTTGAACTAGCATTAGATGACACAATCTCATAAAAGGCATAAAGTTAAAGGCAGGGTAAGGGATTTCTGGATGATGTTATGTCTGTTGATATTCAAAACAAAACATCAACAAAACACAGAAAAAACTGTTGTAGCAAATGCTAATAACAGAGATCTAATGACACCAAACCTGTTATATTCTCTGAATCCCAATTCAACTGAATTTCAACCAAAACTTTTATGAGAGCAATTTAAATAGTATATTATCTGAAGTCTGACTGAAATATGACAAGGATGACATTCTTTTTAAAGAAGTCTTTGATTATAGGAAGAAAAAAAAACCTCCTTAGCAATCTTACTCATGAAGTGACGGTTGGAGGCTTGTGGTTACTTGTTAAAGCATCCAGGTTTGGACAGCTGCAGTTTTTAGAAACGCTGATAACAGCCCAGAGAGAGTCTAACAATTTGTAACATATCCTCACTTAATAAAAATGAAAAACATTGTTAAAGCCACTTGAATGCAGAGTATCTAAAGAGCAGGTTGCTGGAATCAGATGTTGAAAAATTTAATTCAAAATGTTGTTATTAAAGCACAGCTCTTGTTTGGTTTAATGTTCTCAACATTTTCATGAAAGAAATGCACAAATTTGTGACATTTTTCAACTAAGAGGAGCTCAACAGGTATTTACAGTGACAGATTTGTTTGCCTCTTTGCAGTGAAAACAAATTACATACAGGTATAAATGTTTATTTGGAAAAAAAAAATAAAGGTTCAAAATTCAATGGAAACAAGATGTGTCCAACTCTAAAAATGATGGTGGATCAACCATGATTTAGACTTGTATAACAGCCAGTGACCCAAAGAAGACTACTCTTAGTGGTAGTTAGAATTGATTAAATACTAACAAGATTTGGAAGCAAACTATAACTGCAGACCTGGAAGTCTTTTGCAGGTAGAAAAACTAAAAATACTTCAAACAAGACCTGGTGGATTCTTTGCTAAAAAAACAAGATGTAATTACAAGCTGTGGTATTTGCCAGAGGGGTTGTTAGTTAGTAAGAACTACTCAGATCTTTGCTTGGGCTATCTTTCTGTTTTCTTACATTAAAAGTGCAAAACTATATATATAATATGTATCCAAGTTTCTGCATTTTGGAATTTATCTTACCTGTTAATTGCTAAGTTTCTCAAAATAAAAAAGTTCATTAAACTATTACCTCCTAGGTGGTCAAATTTAAACAAGGATGGTGACACGTTTTTTAGTATTTTTCTTTCTATCCAGGGACTTTTCAGTCAGTCCGTCACCAAACAATAGCTACATATCTTGTGATGAGGAGGGTCCATCAGCAAGGTAAGGTTTTATTCATTTTTTTCCATTTCAAGTGATTATTTTGAAATATATATATTTTTTTCTTTTGGCTTGTTAGTTTAAGAAAGATTCATAGGAAATATCTTAAAGACAAGTCAGCCTGTTGAAACAAAAAGTGCTATCTTGAACAATCGGCTCAACAGTCTTTAATTTCCTCTGTTTTTGCTTCTGTCTCATTGAAAAACAGAGTTCAGCGTGTTATTGGAGAAGCAGCAGACACTACTCTTCTTATGGGCATGCCATTTCTCTCAGAAGCAGATGTATTTGTGGAGGATGACAGCTTTCTAGATCTGAATTTCCACTATCCAGAATTGGACTTATGTCACAATGGACCAACGTTAGTTTGCACACCTAAGGCAGATGCATTCAATCCCTGTGAGGACCTCGTAGGTTTCAGTTTTCTCAGGGTGGCTATATGGTTCATCAATATACTGGCCGTTACAGGTAACTTGATGGTACTCTTGGTTTTCTTTGCCAGCCGGAATAAGCTGACGGTGCCTCGCTTCTTCATGTGCCATCTAGCCTTTGCTGATCTCTGCATTGGGGTCTACCTTCTGGTGATAGCCACAGTAGACCTGCAAACACAGGGTCGCTACAGTCAGCATGCTATTGAATGGCAGACAGGGCCTGGCTGTAGCGCTGCAGGCTTCCTGTCTGTGTTTGGCAGCGAGCTGTCAGTTTACACACTTTCCACCATCACACTGGAGCGCTGGCATACCATCACGTATGCTCTGGAAGTAGAGCGCCACCTGGTCCTTTCACAAGCGGCAGGTATAATGGCAGCGGGTTGGTTCATCTGTCTGGGGATGGGCCTGTTGCCCCTGGTTGGTGTGAGCAGCTTCACAAAAGTCAGCATGTGCCTACCCATGGACATAGAAACCCCCCAAGCTCAGGTCTTCATCATAACTGTCCTTCTCTTCAATGTAAGCGCATTCATTGTCGTGTGCATTTGCTATGTGCTGATCTATCTAGCTGTAAAGAACCCTGAGTTTCCTGGAAGAAAGGCAGACACCAGGATCGCAAAACGGATGGCTGTGCTCATCTTCACTGATTTTCTCTGCATGGCACCCATCTCGTTCTTTGCCATCTCTGCTGCTTTTAAGTTTCCCCTCATTACGGTCACCAACTCCAAGATTCTGCTTGTCCTCTTCTTCCCCATCAATTCTTGCGCCAACCCCTTCCTCTATGCTATCTTCACCAAGGCTTTCAGAAAGGATGCTTATCAGCTCATGAGTGCCATGGGCTGCTGCAAAAGCAAGGCCAGTATTTATCACTTGAAGGCCTGTTCCTCAGAGAATGCAAGAAAGAGAAACTCTGGATCTCAGAATAAAGAATCTCAGACGGGAGTGAGTTTAGCTATCACATCACGTGAGAACCATGACCTCAAAGGGGAGGGAGAGCTGACTTGAAAGAACACATAAAATAAACTTTTAAGTTTGCAAAAATGAAACTGTGAAACTGATGAGGAAAAATTCATTTGAAGGAAATAGTTAGGTTGTAGTCACTGTGCTATCATTGTGAATAAGTTGCACTGTTTAACATTTTCCTGTCTGTCTTTCCCTTGAAAAAAAGCATAAACAAAAAACTTGAAAAAAAAAGTTAAAAATCGAAAAGTAGTCTTGTAACAAAAGTATGACATTGTAATGTCTGTCATAAGAACAAGTAATTTGTGGGAGACGTGTTCATAAACATAATTTATATATATATATATATATATATATATATATATATGTGTGTGTGTGTGTGTGTGTGTGTGTGTGTGTGTGTGTGTGTGTGTGTGTAATAAGGAACCTCAAAGGTGGCTGAGTTCAGTTTAGTGTCTTTTTAAATCTTAGAAACTGAATGTGACCATCATTAATCAGTCCACCAACAGCTTTCTATCTTTTTACATGTAAAACTGTGTGCTTGTGTGAAATAAAGTGTCTGAAACCCCCATAGAAGCTGTGGTATGAATTCCGAATAGAAATACCACTGTGGTCAGGTCATGTAAAGTATTTGTAAGCTGAAAACTAATCTTGGCCATTTAAAGCTCGATCAGTAACTAAACGTGGCCACGTGGTGGAGGAGTTGTGCTCATGATAAGACTTTAGACTGGTTGTATGAAGTAGTGGCTATTATCACTACATTACAATTTCTGTTTTTGTCACAAACAACAGAGAGCAAGAGAAGAAGAATCGATAGGACAAGAAGAATATATATATATATAAAACAACACAATATTTAGAATAACAGTTTTCTTGGGGGGCTCGGTGGCTCCATTTATCTCTAAACTTGCTGTGTTTAGACTGCTCGGTCCCGCCTTCGTGGGATCCCTCCTGCTACGTACCCAAACAGTCAACTTTATTTACTCAACTTTTGGTCAACAACGGAGCACAAGCTGCGTGGAAGGCGCTTTCGCCAGTCATGTTGCGTTTTTACGCGAGTGGTTGAGACGTCCACTTCGAGGCAACCAGCACATTTATACAACGTTTTCAGACTATTGAGTTTGTGAGACAAGAGAAGAAGCGAGGACTTGTTGTTTTAAGGACTGTCCACGGCAAAGATGCCAAACTCTGGCTTGTTTGGAGTTTTTCTCGCCACAGTGACCCTAATTCTTCTTGTGGGCAGTTCGTTCAGTGGTAAGTTTATTTTCTTGTGGGGGTTTGTGTTTTCCTGAACTATCTTCGTGTCCCTGAAAGTAGCAACTCGACCTCAGCTCGATTTATAGCTGAAATAAATTCTCATTTCTGCTGGAAGCGGTGTAAATGCTTGTTGAAATCGTTTTGTTTTTAAGTGAACGTCACTGGAAAAGTAACTGATGGAATTAATCAAAATGTATCTGTATAAAAGCATTCACAGTTCAGTGCAGTTCAGGGGATTTCAGGTCCCTGATAAACTGATAATGAGAGAATTTAAACTGTGGTAGAGCGATGTGAATCTACAAATAATATTCATATCTAAATTCCAAGTTAAAATAATAAGAAAAATGTCTCTAAATACTAATATAAAAGGCTGAAGATATGGATTCACAGAAAGTGGTATCAATATTCAAAAAGTAATAGTTTTTATTGGACTGGGGGCATAAAATAAAAATAATTTTGTAAAGAGATGTAATTCAGTTATCATGAAAAACTTAAAAAAAACAAACTATGGAGAATCATATCTGACAAAATGATTCACACAATAAATACGTAATTAATTATAGAGATTAACACATGATTATATTGATTTTTTTTGTTTGTTTGTTTTTTTTTGGTCTGTCTCACTCAGACTATCCAACCCAAGTCTTGTTGTTTTATCAAAGTTTTGAATATATTCATGTTTATTTTCCAGTCTTTTTAAGATACAAACAGAAAATACAGGAAACTGGCTCTCTTAAACTTCAACAGAGTAGAAATCTTAGTTAATAGATTCCGTTGTACAGATGCTGGGAGACTGTTTCCAAACATCTGTATGGGACAGTCTCCTTAAAAGATTTTAATCTGTGCTTGCTTCTGAAGGAGCTCACAATGAACACTGACTTTGGTATGTAGAATCATTTTGTTCTGAACATTGCAGGGTTTTATTTTGCATACGTGCTGTCTAGTAGTGAATCAGTTTAGGGTTTTCTATTGACAGGGGTGATTTTTGCAAATTTTCAGCTGATTAATCGGGTGTACCCTCTGCTGTTTCATAGAAACTTTGATAAAATAACAGTAATAAGATGTCTGACATCTAGAGCAGGTTTGGTCACCTGGGAGAAGCAGAGAGAAGCCTGAGTTTCTGACCAAGCTAAAGTCAGACTCCTGTAAACCTAGAGCTGCCAGTGGTCTCCAACCCAAAAGCATCCTTCCAGTCAAATCATGTGGATGTGGTGGTTGCTTCTGCTTGGTTCTCCCAGGTGACCAAACCTCCTTTAGATGTTGGTTAGAAACACCCACTTTACTACAAACAGATGCAGAAATACAGAAATGAGCTACCTAATGTAGAAGCACACACACACAATGTATAACCATATAAACCATACATAAATGAATGAAAAAATGGAAAAGTATTTATTTCTAGGGGTGCATAATGTAAGGAAAAGATGCAATATTGTTGAAAATGAAAACATGTCTTCAAGTATATGAACAGTTGTCATACTGTTAAGTTTGCTCTCTTTAAACATTTTCTGTAGTAGTGGGGAGGAATATAAGTAAAGATCAGTAAACAGTAGGGAAATTATCAAAAGAAAAAAACAACAGATAGGATGGATAGGAGTGTTCATCTGACTGGCCAAATACATAATTTATGTTCAAAGTGTGAAAGCATGGAACTCATATTAATATTGCACATGTTCAGTTTTTTTTAATTATTATTATTATTTTTTTTTTTTACATTTTGTGACATATTTATTAATGTATTTGTTTATTGATTTTTGGTTATTTGTGGTATGTGGCTTCATAATTCTTCTTTAGAAAAGTTGTTCAACTTAAAAGATTGAATCTATCTGAATAATGATCAAATAAATTTAATCATAGTTCCAGCTGGAAGAAAGAACTTACATTCATTGCAGAGTAAATGTGATTATGTTCATTTTTTTTTAACTTTTTCCTGACATATCTTAATATTGTCAGTTATCTGAAAAAGTATACGTTATGTCAGCTTCCATGTAGATTATCGTGTCAAAGTGCTGTGTCGATGAACACAGGATTATACATTCCGACTTCTCCCTCTTTAAACAGCTCAGCATTTCAAGAACTCCTTTCACCGACGAACCAGGACCTCAGAGCCTGTCGTGATACCTCGACACGTTTCCCGTGTTTATCTGAGCAAAGAGGAACTCAGACGGTTACACTTTAAGCCCACCATCTCATACATCCAACTATCAGAGGGTCATGAAGCTAAATTCAACTGCTCCATTGACATCCCCGATGCCAGGGTGGACCCCACCATCTTCTGGAAGAAGAATGGCGAGGACCTGCTAGCGAGCATTCATGTGGTGGTCAATGATCTCCGAACCATTGCGGATGGTTTCACGACTGTCCTTTCCACTGTCATGTATGTAGAATTCATATTTAAAGTTCATGACAAGCTGAACACGTGTAATGATGTGGATTTCTGTGTTACATCACAGCATTGATCAAGTGCAGAGGGTGGACGCTGGAGAGTATCACTGTGCTGTGAACATCAGCAATGAGGTCAAAGAGTCTCGGTCAATTACTCTTGAGGTAGAAGGTGAGTTTTAATAAGGTGATAGCATCAGAAACATTTTTGTTCATTCTTTTTGTGTGATCCTGCCACGTTTTTCCACCTGTCCCTAGGTCTGCCAGCATTTACACAACAACCAGAGGACATTAATATAACAAGAGACACACCTTTCACACTGTCGTGTAAGGCAGAAGGTCCTCCAGAACCCGTTCGCATCCGCTGGCTACGCGATGGCTTACCTGTTAGCGACCTTGATGAATCTCCAAGCAACTATACTGTGTCAGGTGAGACCCCCAACCACAGATCAGTCTGCTTTAATTCTGCTTATATCTCACACCTTTGGGAAACATTAGTTGTACCAAGGTTTACCTAATAACAGTCCCTTCTCTACCTATTCCTCTTAAAGGCTGAAAAGCTCTCAAGGGGAGTGTGATTTCTTACTGTTCTCCACCCACTTTATCTGAGACTGATAACAATATGAGCGCAGAAGTCTGAGTGACACTGTGAATCAATCAGAAGTAAACTGAAAATGGACTTTGTGGTTTATCACAAGCATACCATGTTCCTTTGTCACTTTGCCTTGATTTAGAGGACCTAAGGAAGCTATATGTTCTGTTAGATTTAATTTAAAATGCTTCTTGATTAAACCCTGTTTGTTGGACTGTCCCTTTAACACTAAGATAACTTTATATTGGATGAAATTAGTAACAGATCATAGAGTCAACATAACAAAAGCTTTACAATTGAATTAGCTATTTTTGCTTTCTCCTGAAACTGAAAATGGAAATATTTCTCAGCAGATACGATCGTGTTTTCTGGTTGAAGTATAGCGTTAGTGCGCTGCTATTTTGTCGGTAGTTTCTATTCTGCCTGGCCTCTGCTGCCTCAGCGTCCATACTTTGCTTACTGCAGTGAGATTTGTCAGCATTTTGAACTGCTGGGTGGTTACCAGCGGTCACCCATGCATGGTCACTGCTTTGTGTAACACGGCTTTGCTGTCTGTTTAGTGAACACAACGCAACAATGAAAAAAGCACAAAATGTGTAAATATAACACTTCCTGCAAGCTTTTGTAAAAGCTGTGGCCTAGTTCAGAACAGATACGTTTCTAGTGCAAGCAGGTGGTCAGACAATTTGTACTTGGATGTAGCCAAGAAAGACAGACAGATTGACTTTCTTTTTTTTTTGTGAGTTTCAGGTGTGCACTGGTTGCTCTGAACTTCAGTTTATGTTGACAAAGCAAGATGCACATTGATGTGTGAACTTAAGAGGCACCATATGATGGATGTTTTTGCTTTTGAAAGAAATAAGGCCAGACATATTTCCCCTGTCATAAAAATGAACTAAGCCTGAGGGTACAGCTCCTAAATTTAACAAAGGGATGTGGGAGGGGAAACCACTCATTTCTTTGCAAAAGAGCAAAATTTGCCAAAAATGTTACTGAAAAAAATTTCTACAGCGTGTGGTTGTTTTCATGATTTATCTAAGAAAACATTGAAACTTCCTTCCACAACAACCCCAAACTAAAATATATTAGTTTAATAATGTAGAAACTTGAGAAAACTAAGAGCAGTCTTGTGCTGAGAGCAGGTTTAATGAATGTGATCTGGAACACGAGTTTTTCTTTTTTTCATGCCGTCTCCTCAACACATGGCACTGAGTTCAGTCTGTCAGTTATTACAGACATGTCGGAGAAGTCCGAAATTTTTGCATTTGAGTTTACAGAACTAACTGTAACCATGACATAGCATTTGTATTTTGTATTACTTGTCAGCTCTTTCACCTTTACATGTATCGTTTCAATTTACAATAAAAGTGATATCAAGCCACTTTATACAGAAAACAAGATCGGTATAATCTAATCAAAGATAATAAAATTTCAATTCAAATGAATTGTAATTCAGTTAATCCAATTTGTTCCAATACAATAAAGATTCAAAGTTCATATAAAGTCAGTTCCTAATTTTAAGGAAGGGGAGAAAACAGCCTAACGAAGCAACCCTACAGATTGCATGGAATAATAACTTTGGTGCAATCCTCAATCCTGAGCAAGTACAAGGTGAAAGAAAACCTACTTAAGAAAGCTACAAAATGTCCTACAGGACAAGACTCTGCCTCGATTGGTTGAGAATCTGAGTTGACAGGAAAGAAAGACCAGCAAACGCAGAGGCATTGGTCCAGGGATCTCTGCTCATGAGACACAAAAGACAAATGCATAAAAAGAGAGTAAAGGAAACAGAGTGAGGAACGAGCCCAGGGTATCATGGGAGGTCCCGTAGCAGTCTAAGCCTACAGCAGCATAACTACAGGGATGGTTCAGTGGACTTCTACTCGCCATAACTATAATCACCATCAAAAAGAAAAGTTTTAAACCTGACCTTAAATGTAGAGAGGATGTCTCCATCCCAAACACTAACTGGGAACTGGTTCCACAAGAGAAGAGCCTGATAACTGAAGGCACTGCCTCCCATTCTCCTTTTGGTAACTATAAGAACCACAAGTAAGCCTTCAGTCTGAGAGTGAAGGCTCTGTTGAGATAATATGAGGTCTTAACAGTGAGAAGAGCTAGGCCTTTAACTGCTTTATATGTAAGGATAAGAATTTGAAATTATATCCTGGATTTGAAGAAAGCTAAGATTGGAGAGATATGAGGGGTTTTTCTGCATCACTCTGAGATAGGATTTTCTTCTTTATATTACTGTTGCAAAGGTAGAAGAAGACAATTCTAGACATAAATGCTCATCAAAAATAACTCCAAGGTTCCTCACAGTAGTACTAGATGCAAAAGTCATATGATCCAGAGTTAATGAATGACTATACAGTCTGATACTGAAGTGCTCAGGTCCAAAGACAATAACCTGAGTCTTATCTCAGTTTAGTGGCAGGGATTTAGCAGTGATGCAGGTCTTTATGTCATTAAAACATGTTTATTATTCAGGAGGCTTATTGGTCTCATCTGCCTTCATGGATGGATATACCTGAGTATCATCTGCATGGCAATGAACATATATGCCATATTGATTAATAGTACATATTTCTGCATTACAACATAAACCCAAAAGTAAATTGAAATATTTCTTGCAGCTATAGAAAATATAAAAGTTTAAACTGCCTCATATTATTATATTTTTGAAATGGCCGTCTCAAAGGCCACTTAAAAATAAACAATAGTTAAGTACTGATAATATAATGCAGTGTTAATGCAAGAAAAACAAATTCTCAGTGTTGTTAACCAGTCTGGTTTTGATGAAGCCCATTGGGACTATGAGTTGAGAGTACTGGCCACTTTAAAGAGTATTCCACAAAGTTTCAGTAATCAGTGTTAAATTGTGCAGAGAGACTCCAGCTTTACAGTGTTTGAAGACCACATGCTTTGTGTTTGTTGCTGCAGAGGAAACAAAGTCGCCATTTGTGAATGCAGCCGCTGTTTCCTCCTGTCCATCACCATTTCACCAGTTCTGAACTCCAGAGTGAATTAGCACCGATGAGCCTGGTCGCATATATGCAGAAATAGAATAGTTATTTCTTCAGCTGTTTTTGTCTTGTCATGGCCTGGCAGCACCTGAGACTCCCAGAGAGTCTTATCAATTACTACAGACTGAAAAGCCTTTTGATGGAAGTAGACACATCAGCGACTATTCACATCAAATAAAATGCAACATGAAGCACAGAGTGATGGAAATATGTACAAATAAGACACTTTGATGAGACATTGATAATGTGGCTGCAGTGAGTCTTTAATATAAGTTTGAATATACAAGACTGTGTCTACTTTTTGTTTTGAAAAGCCCCTTGGTGGGGTTCCTCTGTAGGTCATTGTATTAAGTCTTAAAAATAGAGCTAGCACAGGTGAAGCCAAGACAATATCTGTTTAAACGTAAGTTGGGTAAAAAGTATTCTGCCAGAGAAAATAAAATGAACTCTATTTTACTCCTGGGTTAATTTTGTCATTTTTAGGCCAGTGATTTTGGATAGTATTATTTGGCTGGGCTGGAGCTTTCTGACATGTACTGGAGCTTTCTTGCAAATGTGCATAGTTGAAGTAGATATTTTCCTTTTGTTGTCCCTTTTGATTCACAGTTATGTTTTGCCCCCCCCACCACCACCACCACGAATCATTCACACTAAGCTCTTATTCCCACCTCTTTTTGACACAAAATGATACTCTTGGATCATATTTCCTGTGAACATTCTCCGAAACATTGCATTCATTTCTAAAAGTAACTTTTCCCAACTGTATCCTCCTTTAATGGCCTCAGCTGCCCTCTTCCTGAGAGCAAACATTTCTTGTTAGATGCATAACCTTTGGTCTGTGTGCTCTAACCCTGCATTTTTAGTTTGCTGCAGTTTCTCACTTCTGTTGAGTGTCAATGCAGCCAGAAGCTGAGGGGGTTAAAGGTTCAAAGCTGTTCTTTGGTCCAGCATGTGCATGGGCACTGGCACTGAGGGGATGTGGGGGCTGCACAGGGAGTCTGTTCGGGGGTTGGATCTGCAGACAAAGGCTTCATTCACAGGACGGCCCACTGCTGAGCAGGGAGGGGATGGACACAGAGGCTAGCAGGCTGCAGCACTGTGCAGAACCAAATATTGGCATTACTGAATAGTGCAAACTCCCTTCTCTGCATGCTCACCTCAAGTACCTCAAGTATCTCAAGCATCTCATGAACTAATCATATTATTATACAGACATTATTGCAGGGAGGAATTATTGTTGCTTTGATTTTTATTAAACACATTAGCATGCACTTTTAATTTATTCTTTTAAATATTGTCTACCCACTGATTCTATCATCAATTTCTTTTTTTTTCACCATCAGAAATAGCCTTGCTCAATTTCACAAGCATGTGTGACAGCTTTTAGTTAACTGCTACAGTTAATTTGTGGTTGCTGGACTGTGCTGGAAAAAATTCTGCATGGATATTTATTTTGGAAAACCTTTTAATGTTGCAACATTTTGCATCACTTTTTTTTTCATTTGCAAAGCTTTTGTCCTAAAACATGTATTTCAGGTTAAATAGGGAGTCTAAATTACCCACAGGAGTGAGTGTGTGGTTGATTGTTTATATGTGGACCTGCGATTGACTGCCAAATACAGTAACACACACACACACAGACACACAAACACACACACAAACACACACACACACATTAAAAAATCTGAAGGAGGAAGTTTGGCACGTGACAACTTAGGACCAAAATGCTGGAGGTTTATATGAAACCTGGCGGAGTGGTTTGTGGCTAAATTGGCTCTCTGAATAGAAAATGGAAAAACAGACATCTCAAGGAGCACAGGGAGGCGGAAAAACGTGAAACCCAATAATTAGAGTATGCAGCATCCACACTGCAAGATTTCCACATCATGCATGTTGGTTGTTTCAGCCCACTCAGAACTCAGTCTCAGTTTCCAAATGACTGGCCAACTTATTCAATTTTTCAATTGTATTCTTGCCTTTTGTTTTGACTTATGTAGTGGGTAGAGTGAAAGCAGAAATGGTGGATCTTGACCTCATTTGTTTCCTTTTTCCAATAAATACAGAATTAAAAACAATAAAGTATGTTTTATGTATGAGAAATGACCTATGGAGAAGGTTCTTGTGTACACAAAATACAGGTAAATACATGCAAACACTTATTTTTCTGTTCTTCTGCATACTTGAGGGAGTTAGTTTATTTATTGAGCCAAACTGATAGTGCAGAAAGCTGTAATTATTAGTATTGTGCCAAAATTTATATACTTGTAAATTTGTAAAAAGTAATATTTCATCCAAATCCAGTGTGAGATTCTATCAGCCAGTGAGTGGCAATATTATTTGAATATACAGTACCAGTCAAAAGTTTGGACAAACCTTTCCATTCATTTGAATTCAGTTCAATTCCAAAATACTTTATTTATTCATATTTAGTTATACAATACTATATTTATACTTTATTTATTTAATCAAGGAGAAATTAATTGTTACAGTAATCTTGACTTAAGTCTCTTCAGACATTCAGAGTTGAGTTTTATAGTTTTGGGCAGGAAGGATCTGCTGTAGCGGTCTGTGTTGCTGAAATCCCTGACTGAAGATACTCTGTTGGTGAATCTCTGTGTAGTGAAGAGGATGCTCACGGTTGTCCATGATCTTCTTCATTTTATGAAGTATCCTCCTTTGCACAACAGTCCCCAGAACAGAGCCAGCTTTCTTCATGAGTTTTTTTAAGTCGCTGGCTCTGATGCTGCTCCCCGAATAGATGACTACAGATGTGATTGCACTCTCCACAACAGACTTATAGGAGATACATAACATTTTGCTGGAAAAGCTGTAGGACTTAAGCTTTCTCAAGAAGTGAAGTCTGCACTGTCCTTTTGTATAAACAGCATCAGTGTTGCATCTCCAGTCCAGTTTGTCCTTAGTAATGCAGGCTGGGTGGGAAACAAACATTAGACTGCTAGTGTAACTCTGCCAGTGATGTTGTGTTTTTCACTTTTCTTAGAAATGATTAATTTCTTCTAAACCAAAACATAAACTTAAACTACTACATAAACTGTCCATACGTTTGCTATGCAGTGCACTACAGCTGGGCTGGCACTCTTCATGTTTTTTGATAAAAAAGTTGCCCTGGATTTTATTTACTGGTATTTGTTATTTTCGCAATGGGAAATGATCATTTAAGTACTTCTACTGAATGATTTGGTCTGTTTCAAGAACGACTCCACCTCTGTTCAGATAAAAGCAGTGTAGTCTGTGTCAGTGTAGAGTGAAGCGTAACCCTAATGAGGTTATGATATGCCACAGAATGTAAACAAAACTTCCCATGTTGGTTCCAGTCATCCATCACAGGCTGCTCTGTGATAAGCTGAGCGGAAAGGTTTTGGAGATGGAGACGCTGGAAAACAGAGCACAAAAGGGACATTATTTCACAAATGTCCCAGTCCTGCTCTAGCCGGGCAGATTTGTGACTGTTGAAAGAAGGAAATTGTTTGACCAGAAAAAGGGACCCAGTAAAAATGATTGTTATCCCATCACATCATACTGGAAAAGGCTCAATTTGATCCCACTGTATAGGGCATTAGTGCATGAACTTTTGAGATATAATGAAAGGGTGAGTCATCCCCAAATGTGTTTTTTCTACCATTTTTTAACCTGGCTTCACTTTTGCCTCATCACTGAGGCTAACGTGTTACTTTTACATTTGCATCACTTTTGAAAGAAAGACATATTCAAAGTACAGAAAGTGGAGACAGGGTTTCGCATTTGTTTGTACTGCTGGGTTTCTCACACTCTTACTGGGAAATAATATCAAAACTGAACTAACATGTGCTACTTTATCCAAATTCAGGTGTTGACAAGCACACCAAGTTCAGCTGCGAAGCTAACAATGCAAAGGGTCTCACCACGTCAAAAGAAGCAAATGTTAACATCAAAGGTAAAACCTGAGCCTTTTTAGGCAGCTTTTTGTGCTCCCTTCCTGTTTGGGATTTTAAGAGTTTCTATGATGTTTTGCAGTTCTTCCCAGTCCTGTTTCTAATGTGGTTGTGACAGAGAGGCAGTCCAATAAGCTGATGTTGAACTGGAGACCTGGGAGCGACGGCTTCTCACCACTCACCAAATGCCACATCAGGGTAAGTCCCATATCTTAACAAAGAGTGCTGCTGTTTCACATCCTGAGATCAATCACCATTTCTCTGCTTCATCTAAGGTTAAAGAAGTGAGTCGGAGGAAAGGTGAAGTGATGACCACCAGGATGATCAACGTCACAGTCCCACCTTTTCATTGTGAAGTTTCTGGGCTGAAGGCGATGACGTGGTATAACTTGAGTGTTTCCTGTCGCAATGAGGTGGGGGCCTCTCCTTTCACCAAATGGATCCAGAACTACACGACAGAGGGAGGTGAGATAATGTTTAAGGAACCATGAGAATATTTACACGTTGAATTTTGTTGGCAGTTGCTATGGGGTCATGGATGGGATGACAAAACAATACAAATTCAAAATAAATCCACTATAGCTCATAAAATAAAAAATATACACACTATACTGATATACAGTCCACCTTGAGTGTTTCCTTAAAGGCGACTCTCTGTTCCTGCCTCATTGTCTTGTTATGCTTGTTTATGTTTCAGGATTGCAAAAGTATAATTAACCAGGCACTTTTCCATTCCAAACATGCTCAGTGTTATTACAAACTCCTTTCACCAGGAGTCTGTAATAACTGGAATTTTCATAACTTGCACAACTACTGTAAATACAATCCTCTGCCCACAGCAGCTCCCTTCAGAGAAAAAAAAAAGATGTCCAATAATTCTCTGCTGTTTTCTTGATGGGTCATTCAGGAAAAAGGAGGAGCCTAAAAGAGCAAACACAAAGTTCCTACTGGGTGGAACTGCTTTCAATTTCCTTCCTAAAGGCACCGCAGGGGATATTTTAGTTGAAAGATGTGATATGCTATTCCAGGACCACATACCAAACTGTAATCAAAGATTTCAAAAGAGTCTTACTTATTTTTGTTTTGTAGGCCTCAGTTTTATGTGAAGTCTCTTGACTCCGTCATGAATCTCAGTCATGTCTTAAACATCATATCCCACTGCTTGTCATATTCTCAGTGCCATCAGTCTACCCCCGAAACGTCACTGTGCAGCTGAACGAGTCGTGGCTCGTGATTAAGTGGAAGCCTCCACCAGAGGATAAGATCAATGGCATCCTGCGTGGTTATGATGTAATTGTGAGACATGGCAGAGATCACAATAAGGTGAGCTTTTCTGAACAGAGCATGTCAAAGAGTTTGCCGTATTTTCCCTCTATATTTTCTTTAGATGTTTATGTAAAATTGAAATCCCAATAATTTCAGTCTTTCATGATAGTAAGAACAGTTTATTGACAAAGACTGTATTTATCTAACACTTTTAAAAGTAAAGAGTGCCAATTTCCCTCAGATTAAAAAACAAAATAATGTAAAACATTAACATTTACTGTTATAGACATTAAGTTACAAAGTGAATCACATAAAATACATATTGCATACATGAAATAGATATTGTAGTTTATTCCAAATGTTATAAGAAGCCAGTGAAGGATGGTAGAACAGGGGTTGTGTGTGACTGACAAAATGATCTGGTTAGTGGCCGATTAGCAGGATTTTACACCAGTTGCAAGCGGTGTAAAAGCAGTCTCACGGAGGCATGTCAGTAAAGAGTTAAATTAGTCCAAATGGGAGAAAATGAATTAGTGAACCAATGCAAGGTCTTCTGGGAGCAGGATTTGTCTCATTTTGGTCTTATTTCGTAGCCAAAGAAAGCAGGTTTGAACAAATTTAGCCATCAAATGTCACGTGACAGTCAAAGATAATATCCAGATTGTTTGCTTATAATGTGACATCTGATTTGAATGGGTTAATAAAATGACTCTAACCAGATGCAAATTTATCTGGTGCACTTATGAGCATTTCATTTTTGACGAGTCTTTGATGGTCGCCAAGCAATTGTGGAGATATGAGAGTGGGTTAGGGGACTGGGTGCAAGAGAGAAATAAATCAGTGTATCATCAGCACGAGAGTGGTATTTGGAGAGCGATTTAACAAATGACTCAGAGGAAACATGTAATGAGTGAAAAGTGCAGGACCAAAGGCTGAACCCTGAGGGACACCACACTATGGAGGGAGTTAAATAAACACATGAATGTTCACAAGTACTTTAAAGAATCTGTTGCTCAGCAATGCCTTGACCCAGCTTAATGCAATACCAGAAAGGCTGACACAGTTTTGCAGCATATTACAGATGATAGTTGGTTTTGATATATGTTTTGATTTGAAAGGATCTAAGCAGGACACATATAGAATGTACATATATTGTAGGTGAACTTCTGTGAAAAAGAAATTGCACAGTTTGGACTGTATGCTTCTTTTGATGATTATTATGACAAATATGAGAATGAGTGTTTAAGACTGAGACTATTTGGTTCTCCTTTTGTCCTGCACTCTGACCCATAAGGTCAACTTCCCGTATTGTCTGTGTACAACAGTGTTTGTCCATTTGTCTCAAGGAAAGTTATTTCCAAGAAGCACCTACCCTTAATAGACTCCTACATGAACATCACTGTTGTTTTTAATAGCTCTTTATCATCATATATATGAATTAACAAGACTGTTTGTGCGTAGTCATGATTCAGATTCTGCAGTAGTGCTCTCTAGTACAATAGTATGCTTCCCGTCCTTCCTGTGTGTGTCGTCGTTGAAGGAAGTTGATGGTGTGAAAACTGGTCATCAGTATTTTTCTCGATTTGGCACGTGGTCCTGAGTCATCACAGTGAATGGGGTATGAAAACAATGGGGTTCATGCCTTAGGACAACATATTCCTGCTGTTGGTGATGTCATTCCAGACGTAGTGACTTTAACTATTCACGAAGGCTACGTGTCTAATCATGGCTCATCTGCTTTTGTAAGAATTCAAGTGGAAATGTCTGAATAACTAGCTGAAATCAACAAAACAGACTGATGGGAGTAGATCAGTAGAAAATACCAGATCATGATGACAAATGTTTTCCAGTAGAAGTCAGGGTGCCCTTATTTTGTTTTGATTTTGAAGTTCATTCCGCAAAGTTGCTGGGAATTAAGTGGTTCAGGAACCTTCAACCGCATGCCACCATCTGTTGGCTGTCACAAATGTGACAGATGTCAATCATGGGTTCAGCATCCCTTGTCAGCATTTTGCTTACAGAGTAGCTCCAGATGGTTTTGTGTGTTGTTGTGAAATCCAGGACCATTTCTGTCACATGTTCCTCAACATTCAGCACGAGCTCCTCCAGAAAGCTTGTCTCCTTCCCTTTTTTGGGTGGGTGGGGTGGGGGTTGATTCATCTTATATATTTCCCAGCATGCAGTTTAGTAGGAATTCCCAAAAAAATGTCATACTCTAAATGTCTGCACGATGGTGTCTCAACATGTCTTAATTGTGAACAAATAAAATGTAAATAAAAAGAAACTAAGAAAAGTCTGTGAACGTGGTTTTAGATATTGTACAAATGTGCTGCACAAGATGTTACTTAAGACATCCTTCCACAAGGAGGTTCCCACCTTGCTATCTTTTTTTATATGCTCAAAAACTACTTTTAAAGTTTCACTTAGGTCGTACCATTAAAATACAGCTTAGTCTTCAGCCTCTGTGACAGCCTGAACTTTTCTCTCTATGAAGATAATGATTAACCTCAATATACATACAACATACAAAAACAAATCATGTTATGGCACACAGCATTTTTCACATCATCTTACTTGCTGTTTGTAATTTCAGGTCCACACTGAAAACACCATGGCCTTTGTAGCGGTGAAGGAATTTAACACGACATACAGCGTGGAGGTGGCTGCGTGCACGCAGGCGGGCAGCGGCATGGTCAGCCCACAAGTCTCAGTCTTTGTGCCAGAGGACAGTAAGTCAGTCTATTGTTTCATGCCCTCAACTCATGATCCGTGAGCTGTTAGTTTTTGTAAACTGTATTGTAACAACATAACTGCCCTTGTGAATAGACGGGGTTACAATAGTTTAGTTTACCAAGGCTCCATATTCATCTTTAGTCTGGAACTGCAGGCAAAAGCTAAAACTCTGATAAATTATAATGAATTCTTGTTCTTATATTGAAATATCTTTATTACTTATACTATTCAATACATTACAAGTAGGACCTTCTGAATGTCCACTGTGCTTTGATGTGTCAGTCGATGGGTAAATAAAGGGGGTGATGAAGCTGCTTGATCTTGGTTTGACATTTGCATGGACTGGGATCAATAACAGACTGAGAATAAAACAACATACCTGTGGCCATGCTCTTAAATTTAATTTTTAAGTTTATAAATAAGAAATTGTGGTAATGTCTTTCAGGTAACTAATTCAGAATATGAAATTCCTGGATATCTGAGTTTGTGTTTATCCTTTCATCCTTGTGTCTCAGAATCAGGGGTCACACCCTCATCCAGTCCTGACACAGGGGTTCCCCACTCTGCCTCGGTCGTCCTGGCAGTGGCGTGTTGTATCTGTCTTCTTCTACTCATCTTCTGGGGAGTTATATATTTCCACAACAGAACATCCTACTCTTGTTTTGGGTAAGCTTCCCCTTTATACCTTATTACCAGTAATTATGATTATGTTGTCTTTGAACTTCCTACCAGTGTCTGTATTACTCACTCAATTCTTTTTTCGTGGTTTTAAAAGGCATACAGCATGTGGTTATTAAACATACACTGACAGCTTGGTAAATAGATTTTTGTTCAGGAGAAATACTTGAAGAACTGAAAGGTTCATACATCTGTTAATAAACTGCCTTTACTTCCTCTTAGTCATCATTGTCTCCTCTGAAAGCCGGTAATAACTGTGCAGCTGTTAATTCTCTGGCATTATTTTTTATGGAGCCTGTGACTCACGCTTGCATCTCAGGATGTGGATAGGAATGTGGCACAGGCTGCAGCACAGATAGGAAAACAGTCTTTGACTTCCTAGTCAGGCACAGAACAGGCTGCTTTGTTGGGGCCACCTCTTCAGTTTAATATCTGCTTGAATATTTTTTTTCCACTCCAATGAATTTAGCCACTTTTTTCCCATCTTTTTTTCACTGTCTCCCCCTGCAGGCTGGAGTTTGGAGGTGGAGAAAAGCAGCAGCCCGTCATACAGTTCACAAACCAGAGAACCTACAATCGATCTGCAGTAGCTGTTACTCGTATGTTCTTTGATGAAACATTGGGTAGAAAAGAGTTCATACTTACATTTTTGTGACACATTTTTTTAAAATAAGCTCTTGTAATTCTTATCTGCAGTTGGGAACCTCGGTGTGAGTGATGAACTCCAGGCAAAACTTCAGGATGTGATGATCACAAGGAATCTGCTCTCGATAGGAAAAGTTCTTGGAGAAGGTGAGGCAACCGTTTATTTTCATTAAAGTATATTTCAACAAAACACAAACTGATGTTTACATAAAGTACTCATGATAAGGTTTTATTTTTTTTAACCAGGTGAATTTGGCTCAGTGGTGGAGGGACATTTGAGACAAACAGATGGCACATCTGAAAAAGTTGCTGTAAAGACAATGAAATGTGAGTCTCGTGCTTTTGACAGGATATCTTTGAATATTCATGACTTTCAAAACACAGGGGACAGACTAATATTTAACTTTCTCATTGGACAGTGGATAGCTTCTCTCAAAGGGAGATTGAAGAGTTCCTGAATGAGGCAGCCTGCATGAAAGACTTCAACCATCCTAATGTCATCAAACTACTCGGTAGGTGTGATGAATGACCTTGAAGTACCTCGCTTCTCTTGGACATTATTCAGTGTGTTGAATGCTCCTTTGTAGGTGTGTGCCTGGAGGTAGCCTCTGGTCATTTTCCCAAACCCATGGTCATCCTTCCGTTCATGAAGTATGGAGATCTGCATAGCTTCTTGCTGCGCTCACGACTGGGAGAGAGTCAAATGGTAAAATTTCAGCCCAACACTAAAATCCCCCCGCCCCCAATATATTACAGTTGGAAGAAACGATGATAATGTATAATTGTGACCTTCTGTGTGTTTTTTTTCAGTTTTTACCCACTCAGACACTTCTGAAGTTTATGGTGGATATTGCGTTGGGCATGGAGTATCTCAGTGGTCGGAACTTTCTGCATCGTGACCTAGCGGCACGCAACTGCATGTAGGTTGCTTGCTTTGTTTTCCAGCTACAATTACAGCTCCTCTACATTGGAAAAAATGCTCCATCATTTTCTTTTGGACTAATCATAATTAAGTGCAGTGTGATTTATTCATTTAAAAATCAGATTCCTCTGATTTGTTTTCCCTATTTATTAAGGTTAGATGTTGTTTGTCTTCCAGGCTGCGTGATGACATGACAGTGTGCGTGGCAGACTTTGGGTTGTCGAAGAAGATTTACAGTGGAGACTATTACAGGCAGGGCAGGATTGCCAAAATGCCAGTAAAATGGATTGCAGTGGAAAGTCTGGCAGACAGAGTTTTTACTGTAAAGAGTGATGTGGTGAGTAGAGATTACATCTTTTCTGTGGCAAAAGTCCCTGTAAAACTCCAGGAAGTCAATAAAAGAACTGAATCCTTGTTTACACTCTCTGTTTCTGTTATGGATTTCTCTTAAACCACTGAATATTTTTTTCAGTTTCATATAATGCACAACACTATATCTCTGGTTTTCATTTAAAAGATTATACTATATCTGTACTCTTCTTTATTATTGTTTTTGATGGACTGTATCTTACTAGTTGTCATTGTATCACATATTTTAATCCTATTTTGTTTTTTCTCTGCTTTACTGATTTTAACTAAGAAAAGTATAGAATAGAATCCAATTTCTGACTACTCTAAAAACAAACAAACAAAAAAAAATAATTTTGGTGTGTTGTTGGCTTGGAAGCAAAATCTAGTAAATTTGTTTTATCTCCCAGTCTTAATTGCAAATGAAACCTGAAAGGAAAAGTGAGGTCCATATTCACAAAGTTTTAGCAGAAGAGAGCAAATAAAAACACTAGTTTTACTTTTTTTTATAAAAGCATTCCTACAAAGGACTAATTAGGCTGCATGTTTTTCCTATTATTTTAGAAGAAACATGGTCTTAAGTTGATATTTCTGTCTTGCAGTGGGCATTTGGAGTTACCATGTGGGAAATTGCGACCCGAGGCATGACTCCGTACCCTGGAGTCCAGAACCATGAGATTTATGACCATCTTGTGGAAGGTCACAGACTCAAGCAACCCCCAGACTGTCTGGATGAACTGTGAGTGTCTTTGCTGTTTCACACAAATGTTAAATATAATTGCTTTGAGGTAACCACATCAAAGTCAAGACACTCTAGAAATGTGTCCTTATTTGTCTAAGTTTTGCAGCCATAGATTTTTCTGTCACTTTTTTAAACTTTTCTACTCGCTTTTCAAAAATTGAGACTATTATTTATTTATTTTTGGAGCTATGTTCACAAATGCACTTGTTCTGCTAATGTTATGGCTTGTGAGCAGGAAGGTGGAAGGGTTTGCACATGCAGGAAGCAAAAAACAATGATCCTAAAACTCCAAAAACTATCAGCGGCCACGAGGATCATGTAAATTTTGTCAATTTTGGAAAATGGGGCACCAGATTTTCTTTCCTTTTTCTTCTAGCGATTCTATAGTTAACACTTTTACAGAAGAAAAGTACTTGAATACTTTTTTCTGCCACTGCATTTAACAATATTCAAGGGACTGAAATTAAAGAACATTTTGTCTGAAGCCTCCAAATTACTAAATTTCACAAGCTGAGTACTCTAAAGTGGACTTACTAGATACATCATGTAGATAAATGTATGTGTAGGTTCAATGTATACAGAACATACCTGGAAAAAAAAACCAAGATGTGCTTTGGTCAAGTCAGAGTAGAGCAGACCACTTCCTCTAAGCTCCTTGTACCTAAGATTCTCTTTCAAGTATCAGAACTTCATTTTTAAATAAACATCTCTTCTGTATCACAACAAAATACATGTGAAACTTGATCACCAGACATATGAAGGAACTATATTTTAATTTCAGTTCTCCTAATGTTCATGTATACACACCCAAATAAACAACTATCTTTGAAAATGTAGTGTTCATTGAAAATAGAACAAAATTTGAGGTTTTATTTGAAGGTTCTTCATGTTTGTGTTAAATTTATAACAACACAGAAAATATAAAATATCCTATTCTATTCATATCTAGGTATGAGATCATGTACAGCTGCTGGAGAGCTGATCCAGTGGACCGACCCTTGTTCCCCCAGCTGCGGGAAATGTTGGAAAAGCTCACAGAAAAGCTTCCAGAGTCTTCCAGCAAAGAGGACATCATTTATATTAACACCAGCTTTCCCGAAGAGGACCCTGATGGGGAGGCGCTTCATGCGGCGCAGCTTGCGTTGAGCTCATCCCCCTCCTGCAGCCATCAGGCAGCAGAAAGCACAGTAGTCACTGCAGACATTCATGGACGCCAGGAAGATGATGAGGATGATGAGGGCAGTGATCGGTATGTGGTGGTGATATCCTCTAATTCTTCCCACAGACCCCCTATGGTGGACACTCCTCTTTTGGCGGATGAGACTTTAAATCAAACACATGAAGATGTTGTCAGTGACACGTCGTTGCTGCTATAGCAACAGGTACACGGCAGATAAAAGCTGTGATAAAACTCTGTCCATGGTCCGTCAGTGGGTTACTAATCATTCTTCCATTGTTGCACTGGGAGCACCTTCATGTTTCTTGTGGTGACACTTTTGTCATATTGTTATATAAGCAGTTTATGCTTCACATGGCCAGCTTACATCTCAGTGACAGGAACATTTTCACGTCAAGCATGTTCCATAAGCTTAAGACACACTGAACTGTGAAACTCTTTACTGTACTGAATTTTTTTTTGACTGTAAATATAGAAATGTATAGAGCATATATATATATACAAATGATCTTGTATTGTAAAAACAAATACTGACTGCTGGGAAAAAGTGGAATTTGTGAATGCAACACTGTAAGAATGAATGAGGCAAGGAATATTTTAATGAACAGTTTAAAAATAATATTAAAGCAGAGGTCCTAAGGCACAATATTTTGCATTTTTAAGAAGTACTACAAACAAAAACTTGAAAGCTCTTAAGAGCAAATATGAAAATAATATGGTAAACTTAAATAAGTTGTTTGCAGCTGCACTATGCTCAACTTTCCCATCTAATCCCCCCCCCTACTGGTGGGAGATAAATCCACATTAATTGCCATTTCTTAGATTTGAAGTGGAGTCCTTTATTAATGTTAACGCCTTTAAAGAGGTTGTGTAAAAGTGGTAAATGAATACAATTTTGTCTAAATTATTTAGCCCATTTAAGAGTTCAAAGGCCTCTGCAGAAATGTTGTACATATATCATTTTAATTCTCTAATTATCATTTGAATGAGGGAAAATTTGAGTGCATGCTTGGATCTTTAAAACTTTTTTTTAGATTTTATTAGAATCTCGTGTTGCTATTATTGACATTTCATCACCACAGACAGATCAAAAAGGTTTCTTATATTTGTTTGTAAAAATAATTTTTAACAAACATCGTCAGAACTTCCAGTGTTAAATGTGCAAATGATACAGTTTTTATATCTGATGATCTGTATTAACTGGCAAACTTCAGTAAACCCTAACTGTCATTATACCCACCTCAGTCCTGTTCAGGGTCAGGGCGGTCTGCAGGACCATATGCCAGCTGTCAGTGGGTGAAAGATGGAGGGAAAACCCTGGACCTCCACCAGTTACAGGCTACTTTATTAAAATATGCATTATTTTTTTTTGTGTGTATAATAAAAAGGTTGTGTCTGGAACATCTTAACAGTATCTTAGCTTTAAATTTAAATTTACTGTAAAATATTTCTAGTCCAGCTTACTGACATGTCAATTGAACCACATTAAATTGAATTATAATGCGGTTATATTATTATGAATATTCCTTTGTGCATTGTTGACTCTGCTAAACCAAGACAATAAATATAAGTTATATATTGTGGATTTCCTCTTGTGAAAAGTATCCACTTTTACCCCTGAAAGATTTTTACATATTTAGAGAATTGTGTTGGTAGGTAAAGGCGGACAATTAGAATATGTTCATATCAAAAGCAGTTTCCAATAAAGAAGATGTTTGTGCCCCAAATCACATTTCTTATGATATTTTATTTAACTATTTACTATGGCTGAAAATATATTAATGTGTTTTTAAAATTAAATATAATTGAAGACATTAACTAATTTTGTGTAAACAACTCTTTCCTGAGCATTTTTTAATCAACAAATCACAATTTATAATTATTTAATTAGGTGATATTAAGTAAAAAAATAGAGAGTCACCATTCTCAAAGAGACTATTGTGGGAACACTGTTCCCATGGTAAAGCATGGAGGTGGCTTAGAGATGTTCTGCATCTGCCTGAAATCCTTGGTTACTGAAAACCTGCAGCCTGGTGTGGCATGTATTAAGGATTCAGTCAGGTTCCAGTATCCTGGATAAAACATAGTTGTCTCTCTGTGGAGGCAAATATGAATTATAATTCAAAGCAAAACGGACTAACAAAAATGTTTTTCATTTTGACAACATAGTTGCATATTTTTTGACTTATATATATATATATATATATATATATATATATATATATATATATATATATATATATATATATATATA